>CP139502.1:52801997-53052349 GCA_021014915.2 Artemisia tridentata subsp. tridentata | reverse complement strand
AAGCATTTGGAAAACCCCTTATCGCATTATGGAACGGAAGGACCACCCCTCATTGCGGATGCTCTTTGGGCAACGTTTTTAAAAGATGGGCAATTTTTAATATATGGGCAACAAAAAAATGGGCAACTTAAAATTGGGCAACTTTACAAAATTAGAGAACTTGCTACTACTCGTGAGCAGTGGTTGTAAATGGTGGAATATACTGCTTGGTTTGTAAGTGCATGGTTTGTTGTGTAATTTCTTGTCTGAACGGATTTAAAACCCCCAAATCGCTTGAATTAGGGTTTAAAAATCAAATTGGATATCATTATTAGTTTCACGCGCTCATAAATCACACGAATTCGAAAACTCTTAATTGATACATAGCCAAATGATTGATACAAAATATTTCATGCATCCTATCATACACAGATACGAAACATTACTACTTTCAAATTAAACACACTAAAGTCACGATAGCATATGGTGGAATCTAACAATAAAACCTTCAACAAAGTTTCTTTATCTTTTCAAGGAATGCCCATTTTTCGAATGTCCGAAACTGTGCTTCCTTACAGTCAATTTCGAGTTTCATCTTCAAGGTGAGTTCCTTTTCTTGAACGGCATTGAAGAATGCTGCACTTTCCACGGCACACAGACTCTTATCTAATTTCAAGTCATTAATAATAGCTTGCCTCTTCTCCATACTATCATTCAGATCTTTAACAACATCAAAAAGTTTTCTCGCTATTTGAAAATCTCTTTCGGTCTCCTCTTGGATTACAATTAGCCACATGTCTGACATACGGTGAGAGTTTGCTGTGTTTGCTAGTTCTTCTAAAGTTGGTCGGTCCATATTTTCTTTTTTTAGTGGTTGATGGATAATAACGATGATATGTTTTGTTGGTGAAGCGTGCCTTAAATACTTACAAAATATAACCGTTTGGGTGGTGGCCCTTTAACTATGGTAATTAATAACTGAACATTTGTGTCGATTTACTAGGGGTGTACCTATTGTAATCTATACTACATATAATGCATGAATGAATCTCTCTCCTCTTGGTCTTAAAATTAAGACTTACAAGATATAATGCTTATTGTACAATACACAAAGCACTATTAATGAACTTTCTCATCAATCTTAATTTTAAGACTTACATGTGTTAAAGCTTAATGTACAAAATACAAAGCCCTATTAATTTGGTCAAGATATTTAATGTAGTCAATTAATTAACAGGTCAATAAATACAATTAATGTAGTTATTAAAACACCCCTTACATAAGAAACACAAATTATCAAGCATATTGTACAATCAACTTAAACACAATTCCTGCATTAAATGTTACTAATACAAATAATAAAACACGTTATAGAAATATTCGAGCACGAACGGTCAACGGGCCAAATGGGCTCGAGCCCGAACGGGCACGGGCCAAACGGGCACTGGTCAAACGGGCTCATGTTATAAGAATGACATTAAAAAAGACCCAAAAAGACGACATAAATTCCTTAGTTAAGGAGTTGAAATACGTCACATGAAATTCTTGATATGCGTAAATTTATTATCAAAAATAACATAATAAACTAAAATACATGATTCACCGGAAAATATTAATTTATGGTACCCGGCGCCGCAACGCGCGGGTACCCTGCTAGTTTCATTGAACAGTTGAGGCCCTTTAATTTCATTGGAAAAAAAACTAACCGTTACGGTGAGTAAAAATGTTGGTTGGTTTGTTGTTTTAAACGGAATTAAAAAAATATAAAAATAAACAAATAAATACGTAAAAAATAGAGGCAACTGAAATGTTAATACACTCATAGTAATCACATAACTTGGTTGCCCAAAAAATGGTGCTACAGTAGTATATATGGTGTTGTCGGTCATTCAGAAGAATATATTGTACTCAAAGTACAAAATAATAAATGGTGCTAGTACATACTCAGGGTTGCCTAACTAATTGTTTGTAACACTTTTTTTGCACCACTTACCCTTATGCAATTTTTGGTTAAAACTACACTAATAGTTGGTGATATTTTTTGCACCACTTACCCTTACACAAATTTTGGTTTGTTGACTTCGGTAAATCAAATAATTCATTGATATTTTTGTAAAAGGTACAAACAAATATTAATTTAATTATCCAACCTAAATACTAAACATACTAGAAACATAAAAACAACGTCATACTAAAATGCTTCAATGCATTTCACCCCAACTTGTTAGAACCGGAGCTCTCTTCCCTGCTTTCCATCATATTCTTGCTTTCCTTGAGTCGTTTAAACACAATTTCAAGATCGGTAATCCTCTTTTCTAGATTATAAGGGTCGTGAAACCCACCTTGTTGCTCCCCCTTGTTTTGAGGCACCACCACATTTTGCTGCTCCACCACATTTTGCTGCTGATCGTCTTCATTTTGCTACACCAGTAACTCACTTTGAGCCACCACATCCTCTTCACCTTCCTCCTCATCTTCATCTTCATCTTCCTCTTCGTCTTCTTCCTCCTCCCCATAATCATTCACTCCCCAAACCTCATCCCAGTAAAAGTCTTGCGCATGCAGCCAGTTCAAAATTTGACCCCTCATCCACGTATCTACCTACCTACATGACCCATATTCTGCAATCGGTTCATACCCGAAAGCATCAAACACTGCGTCAAATAGCAATTTGTTGTTTAACACCCACTCGTACTCTTCAGCATCATTTTGAAAGTTGCCATTATTTGTTGCCATTGTTTATGTTTTCTTTCAATTGAAAGGGATATATGTGTTTGTGTGTGTGTTTTTGGTATACAATGCATAGTTATAAATAGGCTGGAGAGTTAGATTAAAGGTTCCCAACACTTTGGGCGGGAAAGGGACAAAGGCGCGCGCCAAAAGTAATAGATGTGAATCGAAGATGTACGAAAAAAGTCTCGAATATCCTTTTACCAAGTATTGACCTTCCATGGACAATGAGTTGACGCAACAACTAGGTGTATCTCATGCTTTGTGAATAATAAACTTACAAACTCAATGTTACCAACTGGTTGTTTGTGAAATTTGGGATGATTTGGGATCGGGTTTGTTAATATTGGCCCGAGGGAATAAATGTTGGACCGTCACCGGAAAGGACAAACAATATGTGGTTTAACTATGGACGGTTTCTTGGTTGGCTTGTTGTTGTAATAAATGGGCAACTTAAAAGATTTGCAACTAATAAAACGGGAAACTTAGAAGATGGGCAACCAACAACTTAAATTATAATGGGGGATAATTACCAAAATAGACCAAACACCAAATGGTATTTATAATGGCTGTTGGGCAGGGTTAAAAGAATGGGCAACTTAAAGATGGGCATCTTAAAATTTGGGAAACTTAAAATGGGATTCGCGCAGGCTAAAAAGATGTGCAACTAAAAAAACGTGCAAAATATGGGCAACATAAAAATTGGGCAACTTAATATGGCAGTTCATCAAACATAAAATAATGGGCAACTTAAAAGAGTTGCAACTAAACAAAGGGGCAACTTAGAACTTGGGCAACCAACAATTGTGCAACCAACAACTTGGGCAACCAACAACTTGGGCAACTTAAAAGATATGCAAGTTAAAAAATGGGCAACTTAAAAGATGACATCTTAAAAAACGGCCAACTTAAAAGATGACATCTTTTAAGTTGAGGGTTCTACTACTCGCTTTGTAACTTATGGGGTCATACTATTATTGGGGGGTTCACTTTTACCATTGTATAACTAGTTGCCTAAATTTTTAATACAAGTTGCTCAAATTTAATAATTGCTTGTGTATTTGTGTTGTAAGCTAGTGGACACCAAGGGAGCAACTTTTATAACAAGCTGACCAACGTGACAAGACCCAAGTATTCACCAATTCACTATCAAACATTGACTTTTCTGCCGATAAACCCGCAAACCAAACCCCTATACCCACCATGATTACACAAACAATATGTGGGTTTTTTTTTGGAAGGCGTACAATATGTGGTTTAATAATGAAAAAAATAAAAATAAATAATAACTAAATAAGTAAATAAAGAAAGTAGGAAAGGTACCTACTTTCTTTTCTTGGAAACTTTAAAATTTTTACTATTAAGCCCCTTCACTATTAAGTCCGCATCATTTTCCCATAAGTAAATACATAAAAATTAAAGGAAACTGAAATGTTAATACACTTATGGCAATCATATCCTAATCCTAATGATGTTGATGAAGTACAGATAGAGACTAGTGCTTGAGTTATATTCAGTCCTAAGTAGCTTTTCCATTCCAGATCAGTCCTAAGTAGCCGGCAACAATGTCCTTTGTGCTTCCGGGCAGGGCAGTAACAAGGATGAGAAATCATGGATTTTCATCCTCTATTTTCTTGATCCACCACACAAACACAATCTATCTACCCCTTTAATAGCCTCTGATGATCCACCATTTTTCGCTTCACATATGGTTGTTATATCTTGCATAGGACTAAGTTCCCAACAAGATTCCACCAGTTTTTAAAAACTGGTGGTCCTGAGTTGGAGTGAAGGAAAAGATCGTGGATAGGCGGTTAGAGCAAATCCTCGCACCAGAAAGGCTGAATGTAATTTTCTTGTTTAAGGAGACACTCGACAACAACATGTAGGGGATTTTGATGTTAGGGTTTTTGTAGAGGATGGTGGTTGTATGTTATTAGCTTTCATTTAAGAACGGCTAAAAGTTATTAGCAGTCATTTCAGAATGGATCTAGATCATAAGAGTGATCCACCCGCTGTGATACCATTTGTTGGTGCGCTTTAAACTTGAGCAACTGATGAATTAACAAGATAAACATAAACACGTGCCGTTTGGACATTGAAAGAATAACGAGTTTATGATTCATGATGGGCAAAATTACAAGGTTACTACGGTGAGAGACAATTAAAAGTAACTAGTAGGTTGGGTTAAGTTTGTTGGAGGATTGTAAGAATCTAACTATGTTATGGAATTCTAAGTTGTTAATCTCGTTCAACGCGCACATTTTGCTTCGGTTGGGAGTGCTTTATATAGCAGATAGATTATTGTTGTTGCACGTGAGACTAGTTATCTTATTTGATTTCTGAATTTTTTATTTGTAGTCTAATAAAAAAAGCATTTGATTGTGAAGCGGATCGTGCACAAAAATAGGCTTGAGAGGTAGATGAATGGTTCCCATTTAATGCTATTAAATGCAAAAAAGGTCATGAAAGACTTTTGCCATTGTGGATGGTAATCCACTTATGGGGGCAAGTGACAGGTGTAATGATCACTTAATTGGTAGTCAGACTTGCAAAATGGCAACTTTAAAGATGGGCAACTTAAAAAAAGTGCAACTTTAATGGTGCAACTATATAAAATTGAGCAAATTTGTGACGCAACTTAAAATGGGCAATTGAGAAGACTTTCCACCTTTGGAAATTTCAGCCGACATTCTACTGCTACTTACAAAGTTTATGCTGCTAGGTAAAACATTCTACTGCTACATCCTATGTTGAAGTTGTGCTTAATCATCTAAAGGATAAGAAGGACAAGGAAGAAAAAGAAATGAAGAAAAGGACGAATGAAAGTTTGTAATGGTTTGTGATTCAATTTGTAATGGTTTGTGTAATGGAAATTTGTAATGGTTGTAATGGAAATTTGTAATGGTTTGTGTTTCTATTTTGGAACAGGGTCTGTTTGTGTTTCAATTTTGGATCTTTATGTTAAATTAAAAATCAAGTATTTACACTATATATTCAAAACAACCTATATGAACATGGTCATATAACTTGACAAGTTGCCCAACTTTACAAGTTGCCCAACTTGACAAGACCCAACTATTCACCAATTGACCATCCACCCACCGTTAATTAACATTGATTTTTCTGACAACTATTTACTTTATAAAAGTAGGAAAGTTGCCTACTTTTCTTTATAATTGAATGGAGATAACATTTATTCGTGATATTGATGAAGCGAAAAGTGTACCGCTTTTAAGGGGTCATTTAAGCCCTAAATCGTATTTATTTGATCAAATATTGCCCTAAATCGTTCCTTTTGTCATTTTAGGTACTTTGGAGAAGAAATCTGGAAAAGGAAGCATTTTGGACGTTTTTGGAGCATAAAAGTGAAGAAAACGGCAAAGTCTCAAAATTATGCTGGAAAGTACCTTTGACGGCGTCAGGGATTGCCCTGGACGGCGTCAGGGATTGCCCTGGACGGCGTCATGGCTTGGCAAGAAAAAGGTGGATGTGAAAATTACTCATGATAAGCCAGAGAATTTTGCATGAAAAATCTGATGGCGTCACCCTTTAATTTGAGCAAGGTCGTCACGGCTTAATTTAAAGCGGGACGGCGTCACGCCTAATTCTGACGGCGTCAAGCCTTGATAAGCCAGAATGGATTTTGGAGAGCTAAAGAGGGACGACGTCAAGAAGGCCATCCGGGAACCCTAAAAGCGGCGAGGTGACGGCGTCACACTCCATAACGTGACGCCGTCAGATCTGAAAGTCTATATATAGTTTTGCAATTTTTTGTCATTAGTGGGGAACTTATTGTGGAACTTTGTGTGTGAAAAACCCTAAGACGAATTTAGCAGCTTTTTCAAGGCTTTTTGCCTTGAGATCTTCCATGTTACATTGAAGATAAGTTATCAATTAATCATTCAATATGTCTATGTGTTGTTTGATTCTATCTTGTTCTTGTCTTTTGTTTAACATGCTAGGCTAGGTTTTCTTTGTGTTTGCTTAGATCTAATGAAACCTAGCTATTGATTATTGGTTATTAGTGTGTTATTAGTTGTATTGGATGATTGTTCATCTATGTTAGGCTTAAGAAAACTGGCTAACTTCCTATTCGGTAACTTGCTTGAACGTCTTAAGAAACATGAACCAATGCGTACTAAAGGTTTTTATGGTTGTATTTAATGCATGAGCGAATTCTAATGATCCCATGTTAGGAGCTTCCTAGCCGGCTCGACATAGGAGTGAAGTAGGAGTTCATAGAGTTGGGGAAGTACGTACGCCACCCCACGATTGGTATTAAGGAATACACCCGTCATCCACGCAACTAATACACACTAATCAACCGGTAAAAGATAGTTAGGGAGTAAGGAAATCTAAGTAAACACATTTCTCTCCACATAAGTTTTACCACCTTTTCATTTTCTGTTATTTTAGTTTATTTGCATTCGTAGTAACTTGGGTTAGTTAACTAGCAACTAATTCCGCCCACTCTTTCAAACCCGAGATTTTACTTGCTTTCATAAAATATAAAAAACATAAAAAGAATCTTCTCTCACCCTTAGACTTATTAGAGTAGTTTTTCATACCTAACGAACACTATTCCCTGTGGAGAACGATCAATCCCCCGTACTTACCACTACACTATACTACATCGGTCAGGTACACTGCCTGGTGGGGTTGTAAGCCTCTTGAGATCCCTCGAGAGGTAAAACCTGTTGTAAGGTTGCAAAACCACGCATCAGATATAACGAAGGAGCTTAATTGTAACTATTTTTAATTTCCTACAAAAGAAAGTAGGTACCTTTACCACTTATTAATTTTTTTTCATTACTATTACATAAAAAAACCAAGTAAGAATACGTCCATAGTTAAACCACAATGTACCAAAGTTCTATCTGGTTTGGAACTGATGGAAAGCGACAAATAACAACAATGTCGCTCTACAGTAAACACAAGTTTAAAATGTTGTCCAGTTTTTACTTGCCCATTTTTTAAAACATTGCCTAATTTTGCCACTTAGGTTGCGCTATAAAATGCCTTTTTAAAAAATGGAAATTGCCTAATTTTGCCAGCAGGAAGAGAAATGTCACCAGCAGGAACAAGGGTGTCACTACCAGTAGCAATGGAAGAGCTACCAGCAGCATCACTCTTCTTTGGCCATTTTGAGTTGCCCACAATGAATTGCCCTATTTGTAAATTTCCCAATTTTAAAACATTGCCTAATTTTGCCATGTAGGTTGCGCTATAAAATGCATTTTTAAAACAATGCCTAATTTTGCTAGCAAGAAGAGAAATGTCACCAACAGGAGCAAGGGTGTCACTACCAGTAGCAATGGAAGATCTACCAGCAGCATCACATTTTTAGTTGCCCATTATTAGTTGCCCAATTTGTAAAGTTGCCCATTTTACGTTGCCCATTTATTTAAGTTGTCCTTTAAATTTTGATTTTTTGTACAACAAAAAGACAAACCAATTAAACGTCGATACTTAAACCACATATTGTTTGTTATTTCGAGTGACGGTCTAAAATTTTCTTATGGCGGCCATGTACCAACTAAACCAAGCAGTAGAACATTTAGCCTAGCAGCAGTAGAATGTATGTTAACTGGCACTACCAATTTACCCACTTTAGTATAGTCATTTTTATGTTGCCCAGTTTTAGTTGACCGTCCATTGTAAGTTGCCCATTTTAAAAACGATGCCTAATTTTCTCATGTAGGTTGTGATACATACAGTACACAATAGTACTTCAACTTTATTTTATTTCACTGCCACATGGTAGGTGTAATCATAGTCATGCGATTTTCCCTTTACCAAATTTGGTACAATGCCAACACAAGTACATATAATTTATTTTATATTATTTTTAATGCCACGTAAACCTCCAGGTGTAATCATAACTATATATATGTGTCATCTACTTTATTTATTGTTTCTACTTTGCAAACCATATATTCTAACGTTTTTATAAAATGGAAACAAACGTTGAATTTTTAAAAATAAATACACAACAAGTAACATAAATAAAAGAACAAAACAGAAAAAAATTAAAATCTACGAAATTAAAAATAAAGTACACAACAATCTTTTATAAAATAGTTACACTACGAAATAATGTGGTGTTTTGGGTGAGAAGTCGCTTAAAAGAAGTCTATATACCACTTAGTATGGTTACAAGTTTTCCATGTCTGGCCAGCAAAAAATTGAAGGCATCATTTTAATCCTTTGTTGCTTGATGTTGTAGGAGCCTTTTGAGCTTTATCGGGTCCAACTCTATGCAATGAATTGCCCCTGTATCTCCCTACCAACGTGGGCTCTTCGGCTCTATGCAATGAATTGCCCCTTTTCGTGATACCACAATGAACGAGAGCCTTGATGGCCAACGAGACCATTTATGGCCAACGAGAGTCTACTTCACTGGAAGGGAGTTTAGATGAGTGAGATTTGTAGAGCGTTATGGTTTAGGGTTATTAGTCGTCATTTAAGAACGACTAAGTGCTATTAGTAGTCATTTAAGAACATGTGTGGGTCGTGAGATGACCCTCTTGACGCTGCTTGCTAACCCACGTAATGTGTGAGTACATGCTTGAATAAACGAGTATGTAAATGATGATCATCAGCAACTGACGTTTTGTCATTGAGTGAAGACCGTGGTTATAATATATGGTAAGCAACTTTATATTGTTATTCAGGAACCAGTCGTAAAAAATCGATAACATCTTCAACTTCTCTAAAACGGTTGTGATTTTGATCGCTGTGATACAAAGTATTATTCTGTGTGTTAGATGTCTTTATTGTTTCGGGGTTGGTTGCGCCTTCTTTCGTTGTAATAACCTTTTATAGAAGAGGAAACACTGTAGTTTCACGTGTGAACAGTGACGTTGCCTGACTCTTATGAGTCTGGCCACGTGCCTAAACTTGTAGCTGGAGTGCCTACCTTTCATGTTGGATTAGACATAAAGTAAATTGTCTTGTCTTTTCAAAGACTGAAATTTCCAAAGGTGGATAGTCTGCTCAACTGCCTATAACTTTTTTTTTTTTGAAAGCCACTTTAATTTTTTGCCCAATTTTATAAAGTTGCCCATTTTTTAGTTGCCAAACTTTTAATTTGCTCGTTTATTGTAAATATTGCCCATTTCTTAAAACGTTACCACATTTTGCCTTGTAGGTTGCGATACAGTTCACACAAGTACATCTAATTTATTTTATTTTATACTTCATCAAAATGTAGGTCTAATCAGAGGCTATTTGTATTTCATCAACATCATTAGAATGAGGATACGATTAACATAAGTGTATTAACATTTCAGTTTCCTTTAATTTGTATGTATTGTTTTATTTTGTTATTATTTATTTTTAATTTCTGCATGCCATTAACAACTACAAACCAACCAAGAAACCGTCCATAGTGAAGAGGAGGAGATGGCTGAAAGTGAGGCGGTGCAGCAAAATTAATAGGATGAGCAGCAAAATGTGGTGGTTCCTCAAAACCAGGGACACCGGCAAGATGGGTTTCAAAGCCCTTATTATCTAGAAAAGAGGATTGGCGATCTTTAGGATGACGGTGTTTTTATGTTTTTAGTTTGTTTAGTAATTGTTGAAGGTTTTATTATTATAATCCACCATATGCTATGGTGACTTTAGTGTGTTTAATTTGGAAGTAATAATGTTTCGTGTCTGTGTATGGTGGGATGCATGAAATATTTTTGTATCAATCATTTGGCTATGTATCAATCAGTTAGCTATACTTTGAATTAGTGTGATTTATGAGCGCGTGAAACTAATTATGAGGTCCACTTACCTTTTTAAACCCTTAGAAACCAAGCAGTAGATTCCACCACTTACAAACCGATCAGAAGAACCATATCAGCTGCCGAAATTATAGCCAAGCAGCAGGAACTTTGTAACAAGCAGTAGAATGTCTGCTCAAGAGCAGCAGGAACTTTTCCCACTTTTGTAAAGTTGCCTAATTTAAGTTGCCCATTTTTTAATTGCAAATGTTTTAAAAATGGCCCATTTATTTAAAACGTTGGCTAATTTTGCCATGCTGGTTGCACTACAGTACACACAAGTACATCAACTTTATTTAATGCCACTTGATAGGTGTAATCATAATCAATGAGAGTCTTGTAGGCACATACTATTAATTTTCATTTTGGGCAACAAATTATTGTGTATGCTTGTAGACATTTGTACTTTGGGCAACTAAATTTGCATATATAATTCTTAACCATATACAACACAAACAACACAACCCAAAAAAACAAAAAAAAAAATAATAAGGAAAAAAAAGAAAAAAAAAAAAAGCAAAATGAATTCTTGCATAACAGATAAGTTCAAGGTGTTTATACGGTATGAAGAGAATGTGATTGTTGTTTTACTTCCAAAAGCCGTCAACTTTGGCAATCTTGTGAAGTATGTATGGAAGATGTTTCAGGTTAACGATGCATACGCAATACGGTTATCTTACAACACCGATGCAGACAACAGGACTATACTTAATGAAGTCGACCTCGAAGTTTTCAAAACTCTTGTTTCGGAGACGCCGTCACAAGAGCACACATTAATCGTACACCGCGCTATGCATACACCTGTCGTTAATTTAGATCCATATCACCAAATGCACCGCACTAGTCTTAACTGTATGCCAACCCAACCCCAACCACCCACTTTTGATTATACCGCACCATATAAGAATAAAGGTGGTTTAAAAGTTCATCATCTGTTTGAAGATAAGGAAGAGTGCATGTATGAGATAAGTTTCAAATGTTTAAAATAAGGGTATGAGTTTTGTGTTTCTAAATCGTGTACGGCAAGATACGCTGTGAAGTGTGTCCAACCAGAATGTGATTGGCACATAAGCTGTCGTCGATATGGGCCAACTAGCCGATTTAGAATCACTTCACTAAACGACAATCATAAATGTTCAAAAATCAAATTCAATCCAAATCACCGAAATGCATATACAAAAACATTGGCTAGAATAATATCCCCGAAGCTCGGAGATCCGACAAGAGTGTATAAGCTAAAGGACATTATACATGATCTGAAGTTGGATATGAAGATAGACATTTCATACAAACGAGCTTGGAGAGGGAGGCAGTTGGCACTGGAATCAAATCAGGGCTGCCCAAAGGCTCATTTTCGCAGCTGCCCATATATTGTCATAATCTAAAGATTGCAAACAGGGGCACAGTTACACACATACATACCGACGATGCAAGATGTTTTAAGAACCTATTTATATGTTTTGGTGCTGTGGTAAGCATATTATTAAGATTCTAATCCTCTTTGTTTAGTTGCAAAAGATTTTTTTTTTCTTCATAAGGTTATCAAAAGAAATAGCTATGGTTATCATGTCATACACTATCCTAGGGGTATGAATATAGAAAAATAAAATCTAACTTGAAATAAAAAAAAAAAAACAAAAAAATAGGGATAATGATTACCAGTAGGATTTATGCATAGCAAAGTGTATACAACATAAATTATCTAGTTTTAATGAAATGCAACAGCATATCACTGAAACTTAACTTATCAGTTATAGAAACACAGAAACATGTATCTGCATATGCAGGAACAACATAAAGGTACAAAATAGATACTTTTTTGCAACATACTTCTGATACCTAGTTTTCTAAAACAAAAGCAACACATCAATGTTACGTGCATTAAAACAAAAGCAACACATCCATCTTATGTGCACACCGCACCTGTCCTATCAAACAACAAACAATAAATTGTTATTACTTTAGGTACTCGTTTGTCAATTAACAATAAACAATAAATTGTTAAATATATATATATATATATATACATATATATATATATTTTTTTTATTCTATATATTTTATATTTATTTTATTTTGTATCTGTTTATATGTTTTCAACCTTATGTACCATGATATATGCTACATCGTACTTCACAGATTAAGAGTTTCCTGTGTTATATGCGCCCTCTGATCATAATTGATGCCGCATATCTAAAAGGGACATACCAGGGAACAAATCTTGTCGCAGTTGCAATGGACGAAAACAATCAGATACTACCGCTTGCCACCGGTGTTGCTCAGGGCGAGACTGGTGAATCATGGACTTGGTTTATGACGAAACTCAAAGAATGCATAGGGGATGTTCCTAATTTAGCCATCATATCTGACAGACATCACGGAATCATCCTTGCATGTAAAACTGTATTCCCGAATGCCTTTCACGGCTATTGTTGTCGGCATTTGATGTTAAATACAAAGATGCAGGCAGATACACTGAAATGCTTATACTGGAAGACATGCAAAGCGTACACAACGGAGGATTTTGCAAAGCTAATGTCTGATATTCGTTCGGTAAGACGACATGCTCACAAAAAACTTGTTGAAGCAGGCGTCGAGAAATGGTCAAGGGCACATTGCCCTGGGCAGAGGTACAATTATTTAACCTCAAACAGTGTCGAATCCATAAATGCTTTAACAAAGCTTGTGCGCCACTGCCCGATAACAACGCTGATGGAATGGTATAGAGGTCTTCTTCAGAGCTGGTATTACCACCGCCGAGCAAAATATGCAAGTAATAGATGGTATAATTTTCAATACGTTTACTGAAGAATAATGAAATACTACACACTAAACAAACTTTATTATTTATGGTTAGATGCCCCGGATGATGATCTTTCTGAATGGGCAACTGCAAAAGTGAATGGCAGAATGGCCAAAAGTGCAAACTGGAAGGTTTTGGGGATTGACAAGGACAGAGTGTATGAAGTACGCGACACAAAAAAAGGCATATTGTTGATTTAGAACAGGGTGAATGCACTTGCCGACAATGGCAGCTTTCGGGCTTACCATGTGGACATGTCTATGCTGTTGGTAGATTTGCAGGGCTGACTAGTGTGAAGAAACTGGCTAAAGCTTGGTTTTATAATACAAAACTTAAAGGCACATACGAAAACATGGTTTATCCTTTAAAAGACATGACAATGTGGGACACTCCAGACGACATCCAAGTTGTATCACCCCCTATTGTTTGCAACAGCCGACCAGGTAGACCCAAAAAAAGAAACAGAATTCCCTCTCAAGGCGAGGTGCCTACAAGGAGTACGTGTGGAAGGTGCGGAAGGCCAGGACATAACCGGCTAACGTGCAATGCAACTATTGTGATAGAAAAGGTTGAAATTTTTTTTATTATGCCACAATTAAGTAGTTGTGATTATTGGCACCTAATGTTTATGTGTACCTGTATACAGAAAGGTCCAGCCGGTTCAAGGAAAAAGACCCGTGTGGTGGAGGGTTCATCTAATCAAAGTAACGGAACACAACCCGAGGCAAATGCAGAGTTTATGCATGGGGTGATGAATGCGGCCGAGGCACCCAACTCAAGTCAAGCACAGGAACAGCCGAACTTATCCAATCCACACATTAATTCGCTCTCTGATTTCCCTACTCCAGACAAGTTTTTACAGTAAAGACCCCCAATGACACACCCTATATTTAAATGTATGCACTCACTTCCTAGTTGGTACCATGTGTTGTTTAACCTTAAATAACAAATGTGGGTCATTTGGTGTGTAATAAACATTAGTATTAAACTATGTTATGAATGTGTGATGGAGGCAAACAATTAGCGGTTGTGTGTGTTTGTGGTAAATTAAATTGAAAATGCAAGTAAATAAACGTACCAACTAGCAATCAATCAGATTGCACTTCAACCATATTGGGTCGGCCGTTAATGAAGGCCCTGACTGTATGTTTTTACAACATGGAAAATGCTATGATTGCTTGATTCAGATTGATTCATTGTTTCATTTCGTCTGTTTCTACCCTTAACTATGTTTCTTTCCAGCAGATCATCTTCAAACAGCTTCGATTTAGCTTTATCTGAACCATTTGCATTCGCTATTTGTACGCCAACCTCGTGTAACATTTTTTCTTAACCAGTTCCACTTCCTCCTATATCGGTACCATTTTCATTGACATCCAACCAACCATTTTCATTGTATTTGAACGGAGTTGAACTACACCAACGCTGGCCAGCGCCCTCCTCTTGCCAAACCATGTTGTTAAAATTATACTTTGACAACGGCTGTTGCTTGTGAGCAATAAATAGGTCTATGGAACCATTGTTCAAAGCATGACTGAAAAATCTACGAACATCATTATCAATGTGTAGCAAAGTTAAACCATTTGCAAGTGACATGTTGGGGTTACAATAAAACAAATCCCATTTATCACCACCAATGTCATTTATAACACTATTAAGTGCCCTAGTAAAAACACCCCTGTCAGAGGTAAAACACCAAACGTTCCCAACACACCCATCAACATAACGAAGTGGATCGAGAGCAAATTCCCCATATTTGTGTACTTTGAACTCAACTTTCATCCAGAAACTTAATTAAACATAAGTATAGTTTATAGTTACAAACTAAAAGCAATTATGTAGCTTTTTGGCACCCATAAGTAACAAACTAAGTACGTTCCACATAAAAAAAAATCAAATAATAAAAAATTGATTTATTCACTGTAACATCATATTTATATGAACAAAAAAGGGAATAATATAGTTATGGGAAAGTACAACAAACCTAGAATACGTGATATAAGATGAAAAGGACAGCAATTTTATTTTTTTGGATTCGTGTGGTGACAATGACCTAGGGTTTGATCTGCTTTTTGGGGATATTGTGTTTATTGGGAACAAAAAGGATATGTGGGGTTACAGTGTTTCCCGTGCAAATTACACGTTTGGTCCTCAGACTTGCAATTTTATAATAAACTTTTGACTTAATTTCAAAAATGGTCACTGTATTTTATGTTGTAAAAGTCGTTGTCTGTTTACAGCATTTACATTGTCCCTTTACCAAATTTGGTACATTGTAATTTGACTTCTAAAAGTCAAATAACAGACTTATGGTTTAAACCAACTTCCGCAAAATCTTCACAAAGGTATGGTCAAAAAGTCAAATAACAGACTTATGGTTTAAACCAATCTTTTGATTCATGTTTGTGTTTGATGTGTGTTGTGGGTTTGCAAGTGAAACCAGATTTCACACTTGGTTATAATATGGTCATAGGTCATGGGACTAAACCCGTTATGTGCCGCAAGAATGGGTACTAAAAGTGTTCAACCCGTTCGAGTATAGGGTCCCTTTTTTTCAAATTAACTCTAAACTTTTTATAAGTCTTTTTTTAGCAAAAAAAAAAGTGGATTTATACAAAAATAAAATCAGGCCTCACACGTGCAAATATTTTAGTCCTTTATATAAACACCCCCACTCCCAACTGCTTTCCCTTATTTCCCAATTGTTTTAAATCTTGAAACCCTAAAGTATGAGTTCGCGAAATAGAGCGACAACCCAAGTAATTGATGGTAGAATTGAATACTTTTGTAGGTGTGCTATTCGACTCACAGTTAAGACTTCAACAACAAGGACAAATCCGGGTAAACGATTTGTAAAATGCTCAGTTTGTGAAGTGTATGACTTTTTAGATGGTGATCTTCCAAGTGAATACTATAAAGATTTGGTGTATGGATTCTTACAAAACGCCAAACGATTGAACAAGACAGTGGAGTACCAGCAGGTGATTGATGCTTTTGCTTTGGACAAGTCAATAATGGAAGAAGAGATGAATGATATAAAGGCAAAGTTGAAGCTGTATGAGCGATTGTTTTTCATTTTGATAGGATCTTTTGCAGTTGTTTGTGTTGGGTTTGGGATGATAATAGGAAAATAATGTAGTGGCGTGGATTAGATGTAGTCCATGGAATGAAATGAAGTTGTATCTTTTGTTAGTAAATAATATGTTTCCTTTTGCAAATCTAGTGTTTCATATAAATAAAGATTGATTCGTCATATAAGGCGTTCGCATGTTCTTCTTCATGGTTAATCGGATTAAAATGATTACAATTATCCATTCTTAGATACTGACATTTTTTTTTTATTATTTTTTTTCTTTATTTTTTACGGTTTATAAGCGGGTATGTTTGGTAGTACTAAAACACCCGCCAAAATAATCGGTTGCTGATGAACTCAAATAAGTACATTTTATTACTATCATTTATCCTATTAATTTGACTTGTTTTACTATATTATGTATGAGGATTGATACTTAATTGTTTACTTTTGTAATTCTCAGGTAAAAACAAGCATTTGGTGAAACTTAGCGATTTTGGACTAATAATGGAGCAAAACGTGCATAAAGTGAAAGTCTACCGACATGGACAAGATTAAGTCAATTCTGCTCCAGATGCGCCGCATCTCACTCTCAACATGCGCCGCATCTCTATCAAAATATCACCAGATACGATCCAAGATACAAGAGGACATGCGCCGCATCTAATCATGGAGTTACGCCGCATCTTCTGGCGGTGTACGAATATTCCTGAATATTATAATCTTGGACCCCACGCGAAGTTAAGTACATGCGCCGCATCTACTTAGTAGATGGCCCGCATCTTCCCTCAGACAGAAACTATAAATACCCCGTAGACCAGACGAATTATAAGTTCCGAAAACCCAAAAACCGAAGACCAAACAGGAGGAACAAAGGACGAATTCAGTCAAGGAGGCAGCACAAGACACACCCAAATCAAAGATACAAGAGCTGTAAGAAGGTGCTGCATGTGTTTAATTCATTAAGTAGTTTTGTTTTATTGTGTTAGCAAACTTTAATTCATCAGGATTGGTGGCTTGTGTAATGTGACAACGAAAGATTGCACTCCCTTTAATACTTGCTTTCCCATCAATTAAAGTTTATATGATGATGTCTTTGGTTACTACTTATTAGTGCATTGATAACCTCTGTGTTTATTAGTGGCTTGCGGGCATTTGACTGCGGGACATAATGTGGCTCCCACGGTTGTTTCTAAATTGATCACTTAGGAATAACTTTTAGACATAAGTAATCATTAAGGGTTTACTCGCCGATAAGAATAGGACCAACGAGAAAGGGTTAATTACATACACTTCATATAAAGCTATCAATAAAACAAGTGACAAACTACTTAATCATAAGGACAGCCCTCTTTTTGTCTCGAGTATTTATCTGTGTACGTGTGTGCTACTTGCTGATTCGTGCCTATTGGTTTATTTTATTATTTAATTGCAACAAATCGTGCCAGTCTCTCAGGCTGAAACCCCCTTGCGTTAGGATATTAAAATACTGATTAGAATAACGAGATAATACGTTCCACTCTTAGTGATCGACACTCTACTTACCATTATCTTCATACTGACCGGGTACACTGCTCGTTAAGTGTGTGTGTTATTGATAAGTCGGCTAAATATAAATTTAAAACTTGAGTAGGCATTAAAACTGCTAAACCGCAACGACACATCACGCGCATCAGTTGCCCTAGCATTTCGTCTGTTTTATGGAGTGGTCAAAGAAGTAGCAAGAAAATATGATTAACAAAAAATATAATTACAATCTTGTTGTTTTCAACTTTTCATTACAACAACCCTAGATTGCAACTTTCTATCATTAAGGAACCAACTTATTGTTTCTCCAATACCTCCACTCTCCCGCTGCTTGTATAGAGCTTTATGATACCTCAACCTTTTTCGCCTCCACAAATATGAAGTTCGTGATCCAAACTTGAACTTCCTTGAGTATTTATTTTTCGGAACACGTCGATCGGTCGTAGGATGTACACTAGTCCCACCTTGTTCATGAACTGCTGACCCACCCACATCCAGCACAACCTCGTCTGCAAAACAGTCATTAGAAAGACTTGGCAGTTTTGAACCATTGTAACTGAGTACAGCATTTTGCCACTCATAAGGCGGCGAGCGAGACCACCCAACGTCAATGGCAGGAACATCGAGACCAACAACAACTGGCATGCAATCTTCTTCAAAAAAATAAAGCCCATCATCGATAGAGTCACTATGCAAAAAGTCTTTATTAATTATCTGATATACTACTTTTTCGAGCATACCCTGCTGATATTTTTGTGTTGATTTCAGGAAGTGCATGACCAGGAGTTCTACGAAGAACTTGATTCAACCTTTCGAAGATCCTGAACGAGCCCTACATTCGCTTAAAAGGCTTTTCAACACAAGAAGCTTTGATCTTTCAAGTTCACTCGAGCTTGATTACTTTTCTGAAGAAAAAGAGGAAGTTGAAACAGAAACAATGGGCGAAAACACTACTATGGAGGAATACATGAACAATACCCGTGCTGATTACACTTCAGGAGTTGCTAGACCTAAGTTTGATGATAAGTCAAAATTTGAGTTGAAGGGTCAATTTCTCAAAGAGCTCAGAGAGAATGCTTTCAGTGGGACGGAACAAGAGGATGCTAATGAGCATGTTGAAAAGGTCCTGGAGATTGCAGATTTGTTTACCTCAGAAGGAGTCAATACCGATCAACTCATGCTAAGAATCTTCCCAATCTCACTAAAAGGAGCTGCTAACAAGTGGCTAAGGAATGAACCTGCTAGTTCAATCACTACATGGGAAGGTTTGAAGAGCAAATTCCTGAAGAGATATTGTCCACCTGCTAAGACTGCTAAAAAGATGGAGGCTATCAATAGTTTCAAGCAAGAGCCAGATGAAACCCTTTATCAAGCTTGGGAACGATTTAAAGATTTATTGATAAAATGTCCTCAACACTATCTAACCCCTATGCAGGAGATAATATTGTTTTATCAGGGACTGGACGTGCCAACTAGACAGATTTTGGATGCTAAGGGAGCTGTACCTCAGATGAGTGCAACTAATGCTAGGAAAGCGATCCAAGAAGCTGCTGATCATTCTCAGAAATGGCACGATGGGACCTCTACTAGATCTAAGAGCAGCACTAATTTTGACGGGATTGCTGCTATTCAAGCTCAATTGGATAAAATTAGTAGAGAGATGAAGAAGCGAGATGAAAGAGCATATGCTGCTCAAGTTGGGTGTGAAAAGTGCGAAGGACCTCACTACACTAAAGATTGCCCGAACAAGAATGAAAGTGAGACATTTGAAGAAGCATATTACACCCAATTTGGACAACCATTCCGACCTTCAGCAAGATTTAGGGAAGCTAGTCCGGGATTCTATCAAAAGAACAACTTCAATCCCGCTTATCAAGAGAGGAGGCAGACTTTAGACGATACTTTAAAGCAAATTATGGCCGATGCTGCTAAAAGACATGAAGAGAATACTGCTATGATCAAAGAAATCCGAGCTTCAACAGACACTACTACAAGAAATCAAGGAGCTTCGATCAAAGCATTGGAACAACAAATTGGTCAAATGAGCAAAGTTCTTCAAGAAAGGGGATATGGAAGTTTACCGAGCTCAACTGAAACAAATCCAAGAGATCATGTCAAAGCCATAAGCACCACTGAAGAAGTCACTCCTAATATACCTAGAAGATCGATGAATGGTAATGATGGTGCAAGACCCGAAATTTTCTTTAATTCTTCAATCAGCTTAAGGAGACTACTAAAAGAGAAGACAAAGATTGAAGAGGAGATCAAGTCAACAATGAAAGACGAGAGCCCTGCAACCGACTCAAGCGCCTTGCCTCATAAAGAAAGAGACCCAGGAAGTTTTACTCTACCTTGTTCTATTAATAATATATCTTTCAATAATGTGTTAGCTGACTTAGGAGCTAGCGTTAGTGTTATGCCTCTTAAGACATTCGCTACCCTAGGACTAGGAAAATTAGCACCAACTAAATTACTTATTGAATTGGCTGATAAAACGGTAAAACGACCTGAAGGGATTGCTAATAATGTGCTAGTTAAGATTGAGCAGTTTATTTTTCCCCTAGACTTTATTATACTAGACATGCCCGAGGATGTTAAGATTCCTTTAATCCTCGGAAGACCTTTCTTGTCTACTGCCCATGCTAAGATTGATGTGTTTAAGAGAAAAATTTCATTAAGGGTAGGGAATAATAAACTAGTTTATAAGTGCCAAGATCCGGTTAAAAGCATAATTAGAGGTGTTTATGTGCTAGGATTAAGAGAGCGTATGGACCTCGATCTTGAAGCTAGACTTATGGGAGAAACATTGATTCAAAACAACTCAACTAGTCCTAATCATGAGAACTTTGAGGAATTCATTGACCTTAATGTACCTACCGAACTTAGACGCAATGTTGTTAATGATTCTGATGATGAGTGGTATGATTGTGTAGTAATTAATAAACGTAGGAGAGTAGTTGAGAAAACGAATTTGAACAATGATGTGTTTATTGAACTACCACCCCACCTTGCTTATTTGTGCCTATATGATAATAAGAATTTCCCGTCTATCATTTTGTCATCTCTGCCCGAAAGGGACAGGACTTTATTTATACAGATATTAAAGAAGAACGGCGTGGAAATTAAGGACGAGCAAGGAGTGTTCAATATTACTGAATTGGCGATGAAGGAGCGCGATGTTTCCGACTCCTTCAATGATCGATACTAAAGAGCTGAACGTGAGTCTAACTTGAAGACTCTGGAATAAAGACAAGTGCTTACCGGGAGACAACCCGGAGAATTTTTATTATTCTGTTTTCTGTGTCGAGTCAGTCCAGGCCGCATGAGGATACGGCGCATCTCAATTCTGAGATGCGACGCATCTCCTGCTATGGTCATATCTTATTTTATTTTTCTGCATTTTTATTTTCGACTTTAAAACTCTTTATCAGTTTATTTTAATGCGGCGCATCCCTGGTTAAGGATGCGGCGCATCTTTATTCTGATCCGTATTAATTCCAGGCTCGATACGGCGTATCTTCTTCAATAAGATACGGCGCATCGACTGACCTGATGATTTTCAGTTTTAATTTTTAAGTTTTATTTTTCCTAACTACTAATATGTTATGCAAGTTGAACCTTCCTTATCTTAGGTGTGTTTTAAAGTATTGGTGGTATTATAGTTTCCTGAATTTCCTGTGGATACATCAAGTATGAAGCTTTAACGTTCTAATCCACAAGAAAGATGATTTTTGCTCTTACACTAATGGAGGATCATACCGAGCAAATCTCAGGGGAGTTTTTCTGTTCTAATTCTTTTTATTTTCCAGTTTTTAACCTATTATACAAACAACGAGGACGTTGTTTAACTTAAGTGGGGGGATTGGAGAATTAGAACACTTAACAATTACTTGTCCTAAACTTTTTCAAAAATTATGCTTAAAATGTGCTTAATATATCAAACTTAAAAATTTTTTAGCATGTTTTTGTTTAAGGTCTAAGTTGCATAGCTGCACACATGACGTTATTTTCAAAAATTGTGATTTTTCAAAATTCACAAATCTATGAGTGTGCCGGTGACTTGTAAACTTTAGAACTTGGCTTGTATACTATTCGAGACCACCATAATGAGTATTATTTATATAATTGGAATGACTTGTCTAAATTGGTAAAATTCTAGGATTACACCCAAATAGCCTTTATATGTTATGTGTTATTAACTAACTACACCGGTTAGTTAACCCCCGTATAAAACCTTTTGTTACTCTCATTTTTAGAGTAAGATACCCCTAGAAAAACACTCAGAGCCATTCCTTTCGTTTCTTACACCTATGTTTAAAATGTTTCGTTACACCCTTACACCTTAGCCTACCCTGTAGATTAGAATCCGTGGTTGGTTAATTGCTATAGGCAAAGTGTGTTTCCTTACATTACCTGTGTTCGTGTGCGTAATTCATTATCTTTGGTTAGGTCGGGAAATTGCACAATGCAATTGGAGTGAAAGTAAATATTGTATATTTTGGAGTTTATTTTTCGTGTGTTTACTACTTTCACTATTACCGTTATTTCTGAAAGTATGAAAAGTATGAAAAAATTATCCGGAAAGAAAGTTATAGTGATGTGGTGAAATTTTACACATCTATGTTAAAAAAAAAAAAAAAAAAAAAAAAAAAAAAAAAAAAAAAAAAAAAAAAAAAAAATTCGAAAAAATAAGAAAAGAAAAAGAAAGAAAGAAAAGTTGGATGTTAGTTTTAAGCCAACAATGTAAAGTTATGTAAGTGGTCGATATCACCACTATTTGTTGTACTATATCTATGGATTGAATGGGAATTGGCAGTTATGGGAACGCCAATTAAGGTTTATTCTTTGATTAAGATCTTGTTGAGTATAATTCGTGTCTACCTAAAGCGTGTGTTTCAAGTGTTAAAGCGTGAGTTATTCTATGATATGAGTCTTATTCATGGGATGGTTGGGATAGTGATTAACCACACTTAGGATTTTAATTTATTTGTTTTGTTTATTTTTATTTTTTTTTACACCAATTTATATCCCAAATGTTATCCATACCCTTTATTATTCTTTACATTGTCCCTTTACCAAATTTGGTACATTGTAATTTGACTTCTAAAAGTCAAATAACAGACTTATGGTTTAAACCAATCTTTTGATTCATGTTTGTGTTTGATGTGTGTTGTGGGTTTGCAAGTGAAACCAGATTTCACACTTGGTTATAATATGGTCATAGGTCATGGGACTAAACCCGTTATGTGCCGCAAGAATGGGTACTAAAAGTGTTCAACTCGTTCGAGTATAGGGTCCCTTTTTTTCAAATTTACTCTAAACTTTTTATAAGTCTTTTTTTAGCAAAAAAAAAAGTGGATTTATACAAAAATAAAATCAGGCCTCACACGTGCAAATATTTTAGTCCTTTATATAAACACCCCCACTCCCAACTGCTTTCCCTTATTTCCCAATTGTTTTAAATCTTGAAACCCTAAAGTATGAGTTCGCGAAATAGAGCGACAACCCAAGTAATTGATGGTAGAATTGAATACTTTTGTAGGTGTGCTATTCGACTCACAGTTAAGACTTCAACAACAAGGACAAATCCGGGTAAACGATTTGTAAAATGCTCAGTTTGTGAAGTGTATGACTTTTTAGATGGTGATCTTCCAAGTGAATACTATAAAGATTTGGTGTATGGATTCTTACAAAACGCCAAACGATTGAACAAGACAGTGGAGTACCAGCAGGTGATTGATGCTTTTGCTTTGGACAAGTCAATAATGGAAAAAGAGATGAATGATATAAAGGCAAAGTTGAAGCTGTATGAGCGATTGTTTTTCATTTTGATAGGATCTTTTGCAGTTGTTTGTGTTGGGTTTGGGATGATAATAGGAAAATAATGTAGTGGCGTGGATTAGATGTAGTCCATGGAATGAAATGAAGTTGTATCTTTTGTTAGTAAATAATATGTTTCCTTTTGCAAATCTAGTGTTTCATATAAATAAAGATTGATTCGTCATATAAGGCGTTCGCATGTTCTTCTTCATGGTTAATCGGATTAAAATGATTACAATTATCCATTCTTAGATACTGACATTTTTTTTTGTTATTTTTTTCTTTATTTTTTACGGTTTATAAGCGGGTATGTTTGGTAGTACTAAAACACCCGCCAAAATAATCGGTTGCTGATGAACTCAAATAAGTACATTTTATTACTATCATTTATCCTATTAATTTGACTTGTTTTACTATATTATGTATGAGGATTGATACTTAATTGTTTACTTTTGTAATTCTCAGGTAAAAACAAGCATTTGGTGAAACTTAGCGATTTTGGACTAATAATGGAGCAAAACGTGCATAAAGTGAAAGTCTACCGACATGGACAAGATTAAGTCAATTCTGCTCCAGATGCGCCGCATCTCACTCTCAACATGCGCCGCATCTCTATCAAAATATCACCAGATACGATCCAAGATACAAGAGGACATGCGCCGCATCTAATCATGGAGTTACGCCGCATCTTCTGGCGGTGTACGAATATTCCTGAATATTATAATCTTGGACCCCACGCGAAGTTAAGTACATGCGCCGCATCTACTTAGTAGATGCGCCGCATCTTCCCTCAGACAGAAACTATAAATACCCCGTAGACTAGACGAATTATAAGTTCCGAAAACCCAAAAACCGAAGACCAAACAGGAGGAACAAAGGACGAATTCAGTCAAGGAGGCAGCACAAGACACACCCAAATCAAAGATACAAGAGCTGTAAGAAGGTGCTGCATGTGTTTAATTCATTAAGTAGTTTTGTTTTATTGTGTTAGCAAACTTTAATTCATCAGGATTGGTGGCTTGTGTAATGTGACAACGAAAGATTGCACTCCCTTTAATACTTGCTTTCCCATCAATTAAAGTTTATATGATGATGTCTTTGGTTACTACTTATTAGTGCATTGATAACCTCTGTGTTTATTAGTGGCTTGCGGGCATTTGACTGCGGGACATAATGTGGCTCCCACGGTTGTTTCTAAATTGATCACTTAGGAATAACTTTTAGACATAAGTAATCATTAAGGGTTTACTCGCCGATAAGAATAGGACCAACGAGAAAGGGTTAATTACATACACTTCATATAAAGCTATCAATAAAACAAGTGACAAACTACTTAATCATAAGGACAGCCCTCTTTTTGTCTCGAGTATTTATCTGTGTACGTGTGTGCTACTTGCTGATTCGTGCCTATTGGTTTATTTTATTATTTAATTGCAACAAATCGTGCCAGTCTCTCAGGCTGAAACCCCCTTGCGTTAGGATATTAAAATACTGATTAGAATAACGAGATAATACGTTCCACTCTTAGTGATCGACACTCTACTTACCATTATCTTCATACTGACCGGGTACACTGCTCGTTAAGTGTGTGTGTTATTGATAAGTCGGCTAAATATAAATTTAAAACTTGAGTAGGCATTAAAACTGCTAAACCGCAACGACACATCACGCGCATCAGTTGCCCTAGCATTTCGTCTGTTTTATGGAGTGGTCAAAGAAGTAGCAAGAAAATATGATTAACAAAAAATATAATTACAATCTTGTTGTTTTCAACTTTTCATTACAACAACCCTAGATTGCAACTTTCTATCATTAAGGAACCAACTTATTGTTTCTCCAATACCTCCACTCTCCCGCTGCTTGTATAGAGCTTTATGATACCTCAACCTTTTTCGCCTCCACAAATATGAAGTTCGTGATCCAAACTTGAACTTCCTTGAGTATTTATTTTTCGGAACACGTCGATCGGTCGTAGGATGTACACTAGTCCCACCTTGTTCATGAACTGCTGACCCACCCACATCCAGCACAACCTCGTCTGCAAAACAGTCATTAGAAAGACTTGGCAGTTTTGAACCATTGTAACTGAGTACAGCATTTTGCCACTCATAAGGCGGCGAGCGAGACCACCCAACGTCAATGGCAGGAACATCGAGACCAACAACAACTGGCATGCAATCTTCTTCAAAAAAATAAAGCCCATCATCGATAGAGTCACTATGCAAAAAGTCTTTAAAAAGATTTCTACATTTAAAATTAGTTCCTTTGATTCTCGGTTCTGAAGGAGGTGTTCTTAGAGGAGGTGAACGACCTTCTTCCTCCTCCCATGCCTCCAGAGCAGCAGTCGATTTAGATGTAGCAACTAGCATTGCTTGTTCATGTTTTTTAAACTTTAACAAAATTTCCTCATCATAAAAATCATAAGTAAGATTTTTATAATAGAAACCTGCTAGGTTTTATGGTGCATGGACAACATACAAATGGAGCAAACCATAACAATCAGCCGTGTCATACATCTTTCGCATATGACATTCAGCTTCAATCAAATGCAAGCCTTCTGCTAGAGAATGTCTTGGACAACAAAAATACAAAAATCGAATTTCTTGCTCTAGTTGCAAGGTTAACAAGTCAAGCAACTGATCCAAGTTGATCCTGTTTGACTTGCATACCTTCAATGTCATTGTTTTGCCATATTGATACTTTAAGGCTGGATATTCTAAGAAAACACCATCATAGTGAATCTCAAAGACTATATGTGTAGTAGTGATGACGTGTGACCTGTACACAACAGACAGAAATTTCTTCAAAATCAAATAAAGTTAGCAACTAAGCATACTATTACATTACACAGTAAAATCATGCATACCTTTGTTTGATGTCAGCCGAATCAGCATGGGGGTTCGCAGGGACTTTCTTTGGAGGAGTTTGATGAGGGTCCATGATGATTTAACAAGTAATAATGTAAGTGGGACTTAATTAAGTGGTAAGTCAGTCGAACATATATATATATATAAGAGATGCTAGCCATTTGGTTGAATAGGAACAAGTGACAAAGAGTGAATTAGTTTGTAATAATTTAAAGTAAAATATATTATAGAGGTATTGAGGGTTGTACGTATTAGTAAATTGAAGTCTTGTTTTAGTGTTTTTGTATCGTTGTATTAACGCAAAATTATATGTACCCCTGTTGGTTAACTTGCCAAAGTTTACGGTCATATAATGTTGTAAACTAATTTGACAAGCTAATTCACTACAAAAAACTAGTTGTATTGTAACGCCCCGTGCCCGATTAGACCAAAAACGTGAAAATTTTTCGCAAAAACACACCCAGAAACTGACATCTGGTTACTCTTTTACAAACTGACAAAATTTGGTACACATTCAGCCATTGAGGCTATTTTTAGATAAAAGTAGACTCGATTAGCTTCGAAACGATAGGTCACACGACCCGTTTCGAGTTACGGATCAAAAGATACGATTTTTCGAAAACTGCCAAAATCTGCACATTAAAGGGTGACGGCGTCAAGAAGGCCATCAAGAACAAAACTGCAGTTTCACCATCAAGCCTTGATAGGCCAGAGAATTTTTGGAGTTTAAAGGGTGACGGCGTCAAGAAGGCCATCAAGAACAAAACTGCAGTTTCACCAGGCCCGCTCAGAAACCCGACCTCCCGGACTCGAAACTTGACCAAACTTTCCAGAATTCTTTAGTATGCCCGTAAGTTTAATTTCATGCAAAAACATTACCCGTTTGACCACCCGGAATAGTACCTCAAAATTCGACGGGTTATGCATAATTTCCAAAATAACCCATTACACTACTAGACCCTTTATACTACCACCAATTCACACATAACTTGACCATAAACATTAACTTAGCATATCAAAGGCGTTTCATGCATACATGACCCGTTAACTTCTCAAAATGGGTAGAATTACACTATTACCAAACACCCCCTTAACACGCCTAAAGCTACCAACAAATACCATAAGACTTCATGATTTACACACATATTGACCCATAATTTAGGCATCAAAACAAGACCGTGGACTTAACAAAATGACCATATAAAAGAAGTGTACCCACGACACCAAAAGAACACTTGGGGCTTCCAACTTCAATACGCTTGGTCCAAAAGAGATCCGATCTTCTAAGCTAGCTTCTAGATACCTTCCTATTTACTTTCAAGCTACAACTACGCCAAATCCTTACCTTTACTTCCACCGCTAGAACCTACAAAGATGACATTAACTTCAAACGTAAGCGAAAACGCTTAGTAAGTATACAAGGTATAATCAACAACACATTTACACAAGATTGGTGAATATCACCAATCGCAACCTTAACAAGGAGCATAAAGAGAGGTTATTACTTACCTTGATCAAGCAAGTAATATTTATACATAACATTTTCATATCTAGCATTGGATCCAAGCTAAAACATCATTACAAGCTCCATAAACATCACATTAATACAATCATAACATTAATAGCATAACATTGCAAAGATTATACTCATATACTTACCTCAACTCCTACTAGCTTCCTACTTGACTTTGAATGGGCTTCTATAATGGCTCCCTATCACAAGATTAACTACATTTAGCAACTAACTAACTAAAAGATCATCATTTCACCACTTTTTACCATAATCATTAAAACCCACCATATGAACCCTAATTTTCACAATTGGGGAAAGTTACTTACTTGTTGAAAAGAACACAATTAAGGTTTCCTTAAAGCTTCTTGATCACTTCTTGATGTACAATTGAGACAAGATGATAATTTTGGCTTTCCCTCCTATTTCTCTTCTAAATGTCGAACCACCAAGAACTCTCCAATTATTTCCAGAAAATTCCTAACTAGTTATTTAATATGGAGTTAGTAGTATCTTTGGCCTCTTGGCAATAATAGTCCCCTTAGTTCTATTCTTCTCATTTAGCCACACCTTGAGTTATAAATAATCTCTAACATATTTACATAACACAATATTTACATTAATGGTACCTTGTCGGGGTACGGGTGTAACAATTCTCCCCTCCTTAAAAATGAGAGTTCGTCCCCGAACTCTACTCGTGAAATAAGTGAGGATACTTGGTCTTCATTTTTGCTTCCGTCTCCCACCTAATGCTTGTACCCTTCCGATGTCTCCATTGTACTTTTACTAACGGGATCTCTTTATTTCTCAATTGTCGCACTTTTCTCCCTAGTATGGTTTCCGGCACATCCTCTTGAGAAAGCAACTCCGGGTCAATTTCAATGTCGTCCAAGGTTACTACACTTGCTTCATCCGCCAAACATTTCCTTAAGTACGACACATGAAAAGTATTGTGAATACCCCTCATTTCTTCGGGTAATTCCAATACATATGCTACTTCGCCCACTCGCTTCAAGATTTTGAAAGGTCCTATAAACCGAGGACTAAGTTTCCCTTTGTTTCTAAACCTAAAAACGCCTTTCCACGGGGAAACCTTTAACATAACTAGATCGCCCACCTCGAATTCGATTGGTCTTCTTCGGTTATCGGCATAACTTTTCCACCTATCTTGTGCCGCCTTAAGCCTTGCACGAATCGTCTCTATCTTTTCCGTTGTAGCCAATACTACATCCGTGCTTGCTAATTCCCTCCTTCCGACTTCTTCCCAACACACGGGTGTCCTACACCTCCTACCATAAAGCATTTCATAGGGCGGCATATCTATGCTTGCATGGTAGCTATTATTGTAGGCGAATTCGACTAACGGTAAATGATCATCCCAATTGCCTCCAAAATCAATTACGCAAGCTCGTAACATGTCCTCCAAAGTTTGAATCGTCCTCTCACTTTGCCCATCGGTTTGAGGATGAAAGGCCGTGCTCATATGAAGTTTCGTACCCAATTCTTCTTGGAAATCTTGCCAAAAATTTGAGGTGAAACGCCCGTCTCTATCGGAGACTATAGAAATAGGCACCCCATGACGTGCGATTATCTCGTTAACGTAAATCTTTGCTAGCTTATGAACGGGCATATTTTCTCGGATTGGAATAAAATGAGCACTCTTGGTTAGGCGATCTACTATGACCCAAATCGTGTCATTCTTCTTTTTCGTCCTTGGCAATTTCGTAATGAAGTCCATCGTGATCTTTTCCCACTTCCAAACCGGAATATCCAAAGGTTGAACTTTTCCATACGGTTTTTGATGCTCGGCTTTGACCTTTAAACAAGTCAAGCACTTTTCAACGTACTTTACACAATCTCTTTTCATACCCGGCCACCAATAGTTCTTCTTCAAATCACGGTATATCTTTGTAGCTCCCGGATGAATAGAATATTTTGACTTGTGTGCTTCCTCTAGAATCAATTCTTTGATGTTGCTACGAAAAGGAATATAAACCCTTCCATACCGAGTCTTAATTCCTCGACTATCTTCTTCGAGATGCGGAATGTGGGAAGTGATACGCTCACCTTCCCTGTTTTCTTCTTTCAATGCCTCCTCTTGAGCTAACTTGATCTTATCAAAAAGGTCGGTGGTGACAACCATTCTCAAGGAATGAATTTTAGTAACCTCATTTCGATCCTTTCGGCTCAATGCATCCGCCACCACATTCGCTTTACCCGGATGGTAGCGAATTTCGCAATCATAATCCTTCAACAAATCTAACCACCTTCGTTGTCTCATGTTGGGATCTTTCTTATCAAGGAAATATTGAAGGCTTCGATGGTCGGTATAAATTACAAACTTGACACCATACAAATAATGCCTCCAAAGTTTTAAAGCAAAAACCACAGCCGCAAACTCCAGATCGTGAGTCGCATAATTTTCTTCATGCTTCTTTAATTGTCTCGAGGCGTAGGCAATCACTTTTCCCCATTGCATAAGAACACATCCAAGACCAGAATAAGACGCATCGCTATAAACCACCATATCTTCGGTCCCCTCCGGCAATACTAGAATCGGTGCTTCACACAATTTCCTCCGTAGAGTACAAAAGGCTTTGTCTTGTTCTTCTCCCCACTCGAAGGTAGCATTCTTCTTAGTAAGTTTCGTTAAAGGCGATGAAATTTTGGAGAAGTCTTGAATAAACCTCCTATAATATCCCGCAAGACCAAGAAAACTTCGAATTTCACCAACATTCCTTGGTGCATGCCATTTCATTACGGCTTCTACCTTAGAAGGATCGACTTTGATACCATCGGCATTAATAACGTGACCAAGGAACTGAACTTCTTGCAACCAAAATTCACATTTCGTGAATTTAGCATACAATCTTTCTTTTCTCAAAGTCTCAAGAATTTCTCAAAGATGTAGTTCATGTTCTTCCTTGCTCTTAGAATAGATAAGGATATCATCAATGAACACTATAACGAATTTATCCAACATCGGTCTACATACACGATTCATGAGATCCATGAAAACCGCAGGTGCATTCGTAAGACCAAATGGCATAACCGTAAACTCGTAATGTCCATATCGGGTTCTAAAGGCCGTCTTGGAAATGTCTTCTTCTCGAACTTTCAATTGATGATAACCCGAACGGAGATCAATTTTGGAAAACCACCGCGCACCTTGAAGTTGATCAAAAAGGTCATCGATTCTTGGTAACGGATACACATTTTTCACCGTGACTTTATTCAACTCGCGGTAGTCAATGCACATCCGCATACTACCATCTTTCTTTTTAACGAACAAGATTGGTGCTCCCCATGGCGAACTACTAGGACGAATGAAACCTTTGTCAAGCAATTCTTGAAGTTGACTCATCAATTCTTTCATTTCGGACGGAGCTAGACGATAAGGAGTTTTAGCAATAGGAGTAGCACCCGGAACAAGATCAATACGAAATTCGACTTGCCTTTCGGGTGGGATACCCGGCAAGTCTTCCGGAAAAACATCACGAAATTCATTCACAACCGGAACATCATCGATATTTTTCTCCCCAAAGCTCGTATCTACCACGTGAGCCATGAAGGCATAACATCCACGTGATAAATATCTCCTAGCCTTCATTACGGTACATAACTTTAGTTCACCTTTTCTTTTATCCCCATAAATAATCATTTCGCGACCGCTAGGATTAACAACTCGAAGGATCTTTTGGCTACAAATGATAGCCGCATTATATTTATCAAGCCAATCCATACCAATAATAATATCAAATTTCCCGAGCATAATGGGAATTAAGTCGATCTTAAAGACACTTTCATCGATCTCTATCTCTACGTCTCGATATACATTAGATACAACAACGATTCTACTATCAGCTATTTCGACTTCTAGAGGTATCGTAAGTTTAGGTAGTGGGGAAGTTATTTGTTTGCTAAAATCATAAGACATGAAGGAAACACTAGCACCCGAATCATACAAAACCCGAGCGGGTATGGAATTTACAAGATGAATACCTGTGATGACATCGGTCCCCGATTTGGCTTCTTCGACACCCATTTGATAGACTCGAGCTATTGGTTTTGGAGTCTCCACTTTCTCTTGCTTGACGGTTCTCAAAGGCTTTGCTTCAATCGCCTTTGTTTTCGGGCAATCCCTCAACCTATGCCCTATCCCATTACACCCATAGCATACTATCATCGGCTTGGTACAATCTTTGCTTTGATGATCTAAGGCTCCACATTTGTAACAACCCGGCGTATTACGCCTACACTCCCCAAGATGAAACTTGCCACACTTAGAACATGCTACCTTAGTTTTGTTTCCCGCATTCTTCTTGCCATGGTCAAATTTAGCTTTCTTTCCATCCTTATCCGCAAACTCTAGTTTCCTCTTTGATTCTTTCGCCTCCTTCTCCTTCCTCCTAAGTAAGTCCGCTTCTCTTACCCTAGCCCTACTCAAAAGGTCATCCAACGTAGTACATTTGAACGGTGAAATCACTTCACGAATGTCATCCTTAAGCATCCTTTGGAACTTGTCAACCTTTAGCTTATCATTCCCAAGATATTCGGGACAATAAGGAATCATATCATTAAACATCCTCCACATCTCATTCACCGTCTCGTTAGTTTGAGTGAGATATTGGAATTTCTCTCGAATTTTGTCCACCTCTTCAACCGGAGCATACTCGGCACTAAACAACTCCTTGAATTCTTTCCATGTACAAGTTTCTACCCAAGGTTCACCTTTTTCGCACACCTTTCCCTCCCACCAAGTCTTCGCACTATCACGAAGAAAGTTAGTAGCATAGATAACCTTCTTCCTTTCTTCACAACCGCTAGTACGAAAAGCACCTTCCACCGCCGTTATCCACCTATTACTAACAATGGGATCAAGAACACCGGTAAACTGTGGCACATCACAAGCCGTGAAATCCCGATAAGTAGCTTTATCATTCTTAGGTTCTTTTGTCGGACCACATTCTTTCTTAAATGCCTTAAACTCTTCCTTCATTAGCTCCTTAAGATTTTGCGTCGTTTGTTGAACATAGTAAGGCATTGCTCGCTTAATAGCCTTACCCACCCTTTTTGCTAATATTATATCTAGAGCTTTCATTTCATCTCCCGTGAAGCCTCTAAAGTCAGGGCCTTCGGAGTTTGAGGAAGAACTTTCATTATCCTTACTAGCATTGCCCGGATCACTTGCCGAAGTTTCGGCATGCTTGGAAGCCGTGGCTTTCTCGACTTCCTTCGGGTGAGGGGTTTCCATTTCTTCTTACTGAAATTTAGCAATTCACAACATTAAACACAATTATAAATACTTAGCCAATGCATAAATGACATTTCTATCTTATTCTAGCACCCTAGCTTGTCACTCATGTATGATCTAAATGATTTCAATTTCACATATGTCCCGTATTTTTATTACTACGGTGGCCAGGCGTAGTCATGGAAATATTGAACATATGGGTCCTCAAAACCATCCAAACAATACATAAATAACAAACACTAGCTCTAACCGCATCTACTCAAGGCCTAAGTCTAGGAAATCCTAAAAGAAATCCTAAATCTCTTAGACCGAAGCTCTGATACCAAGTTGTAACGCCCCGTGCCCGATTAGACCAAAAACGTGAAAATTTTTCGCAAAAACACACCCAGAAACTGACATCTGGTTACTCTTTTACAAACTGACAAAATTTGGTACACATTCAGCCATTGAGGCTATTTTTAGATGAAAGTAGACTCGATTAGCTTCGAAACGATAGGTCACACGACCCGTTTCGACTTACGGATCAAAAGATACGATTTTTCGAAAACTGCCAAAATCTGCACATTAAAGGGTGACGGCGTCAAGAAGGCCATCAAGAACAAAACTGCAGTTTCACCATCAAGCCTTGATAGGCCAGAGAATTTTTGGAGTTTAAAGGGTGACGGCGTCAAGAAGGCCATCAAGAACAAAACTGCAGTTTCACCAGGCCCGCTCAGAAACCCGACCTCCCGGACTCGAAACTTGACCAAACTTTCCAGAATTCTTTAGTATGCCCGTAAGTTTAATTTCATGCAAAAACATTACCCGTTTGACCACCCGGAATAGTACCTCAAAATTCGACGGGTTATGCATAATTTCCAAAATAACCCATTACACTACTAGACCCTTTATACTACCACTAATTTACACATAACTTGACCATAAACATTAACTTAGAATATCAAAGGCGTTTCATGCATACATGACCCGTTAACTTCTCAAAATGGGTAGAATTACACTATTACCAAACACCCCCTTAACACGCCTAAAGCTACCAACAAATACCATAAGACCTCATGGTTTACACACATATTGACCCATAATTTAGGCATCAAAACAAGACCGTGGACTTAACAAAATGACCATATAAAAGAAGTGTACCCACGACACCAAAAGAACACTTGGGGCTTCCAACTTCAATACGCTTGGTCCAAAAGAGATCCGATCTTCTAAGCTAGCTTCTAGATACCTTCCTATTTACTTTCAAGCTACAACTACGCCAAATCCTTACCTTTGCTTCCACCACTAGAACCTACAAAGATGACATTAACTTCAAACGTAAGCGAAAACGCTTAGTAAGTATACAAGGTATAATCAACAACACATTTACACAAGATTGGTGAATATCACCAATTGCAACCTTAACAAGGAGCATAAAGAGAGGTTATTACTTACCTTGATCAAGCAAGTAATATTTATACATAACATTTTCATATCTAGCATTGGATCCAAGCTAAAACATCATTACAAGCTCCATAAACATCACATTAATACAATCATAACATTAATAGCATAACATTGCAAAGATTATACTCATATACTTACCTCAACTCCTACTAGCTTCCTACTTGACTTTGAATGGGCTTCTATAATGGCTCCCTATCACAAGATTAACTACATTTAGCAACTAACTAACTAAAAGATCATCATTTCACCACTTTTTACCATAATCATTAAAACCCACCATATGAACCCTAATTTTCACAATTGGGGAAAGTTACTTACTTGTTGAAAAGAACACAATTAAGGTTTCCTTAAAGCTTCTTGATCACTTCTTGATGTACAATTGAGACAAGATGATAATTTTGGCTTTCCCTCCTATTTCTCTTCTAAATGTCGAACCACCAAGAACTCTCCAATTATTTCCAGAAAATTCCTAACTAGTTATTTAATATGGAGTTAGTAGTATCTTTGGCCTCTTGGCAATAATAGTCCCCTTAGTTCTATTCTTCTCATTTAGCCACACCTTGAGTTATAAATAATCTCTAACATATTTACATAACACAATATTTACATTAATGGTACCTTTTCGAGGTACGGGTGTAACATGTATTCTCCAGATTTTCAAGGCCAAATGGCCACGTTAAAAAAGGTGTACAATTATTGAGTCCACACTTTCTCACGTGTGGTAATAATGAATGTGACAAAATATTTTTACACATATAAGTGTGGAGATATTATCCAAATTTATATGTTTAAAAGTGTGGAAATATTTTTTGAATGTCCACACCTAAAAGTGTGGCAAAAATGCAAAAAATGTTTATAATAAAAAGTGTGGAAACATTTGCTACACATATTAGTGTAACTTATAAATTTAGCGAAATTATTATCCACATAAAAAAAAAGTCCACAGTTGACCATACCGTGGCAAAATAAGTTTGAAGAATAGCACTATTTTTTGTAGAGTAAATTATATTGATAACTAAAGGTTTAGAATACAACAAGGACACATAAGATGAACAAAAATAAACAAACTAATTGAACATAGGGTAATATCTATGCTTGTAATAAAACCGAACCATCTTTTCACGATACGCTAAGGCAACGTCAACGGGGTCATCAACATCCAACGATAGACCATGTGACAAACGATATAGAAATATACACACCCACACACCACAATCACCAAAGATAACCCCTTGCTTTGGAACTTTCTCCGCAAGCCTAAACGTAATGTTATATTCGCTCGGACACATTCCATTCTTATCGAAAACTTTGGCACGTTCTAGAACCCGTGGAAGTCGAGCCTGTATAATAGGATAAAATGTAAGTATACATAGACGAGAGATCTTAAGGTACACTTTGTAAATAATGTTATTAAATGTGATCCATTTACCGGCAAGTTTTGTCCATAAACAATTGAATTGTTTATTTTTTCGGTGATAGTTAGATCAGATTATTTGTTAAGCTATTAAAGGTTTAGTGTTCCTTACTTCATATGCAGTGTTGTAACATTTGATTAGTTAACAAACTGATTATTACATAAACTTGTTTAATTTAATTACAAGATGAAAAACTAGTACACCCAACACTAGAGGTACATAGATGATAAACACGAAACACAAAACACAAAACACAAAGCACAAGAGACTATAGCGTGACAGGAATAAAGAGCAAGCACATAGCAGGCCAGGGATGGAGGTTCAATAGTTATTGCGCAACTTTGCCAGAAATGAGATTGTATTGAGAACTTTGATTTGAGTTTCACTGATGAGTCTCATCAGTGTCCTATTCTTCTCAAGGTCCTCATCTTGAATTTGAAGTAGCAAATCTAAACACTTAGTTGCGAGACCGGACCCAACGACAGTTTGGAGCTGTTTAATTTGGTCACCCCTTTCCTTGCAACGGCGTGCGAGCTCTACCACCTCCAGCTGAAGTGACTTTATGAGCTTAAAGTCACGCTCAATATTAGTTTTAACCAAACTAGTCAGCAGATCCTTCAAAAGGTTTTGTTGATCCATTGATATTTGAAGTGAATGGTTATGTGTAAAGGTGAGTAGGATTCTAAATATGGTATGAAATTGCACTATTAGATGGATCGTTTAATATTTAAAAGTGGGGTGACCCTTACATTTGAATTTAGTCAACGGTAATAAATTAGGTTTGTCAATTGGTGAATAGTTGGGTCATGTCAAGATATTGTTTAATATATAAGCCCGATATTGTTAAACCGGAATTCTGCTGCTATGAAATGATTGTGGACAGTGTCATACAGTGGTCCCTTCCTGTCCACTAATTTTCAACACAACCAAAATTAAAATTGGGCAACTTTTATCAAAGATGGGCAAAATAAGCCAAATGTTATTAATGCGGATTAGACAAATGAAAAGTAAGCCAAATATAATTAGGGCAGATAAGAGAAATGTAATGATTGTGGCCAGAGAGCGTCATAAACTGCTCCCTTCCTGTCCACTAATTTTCAACGCAACCAAAATTAAAATTGGGCAACTTTTATCAAAGATGGGCAAAATAAGCCAAATGTTATTAATGCAGATTAGACAAATGAAAAGTAAGCCAAATATAATTAGGGCGGATAAGAGAAATGTAATGATTGTGGCCAGAGAGCGTCATAAACTGCTCCCTTCCTGTCCACTAATTTTCAACGCAACCAAAATTAAAATTGGGCAACTTTTATCAAAGATGGGCAAAATAAACCAAATGTTATTAATGCGGATTAGACAAATGAAAAGTAAGCCAAATATAATTAGGGCGGATAAGAGAAATGTAATGATTGTGGCAAGAGAGCGTCATAAACTGCTCCCTTCCTGTCCACTTGTTTTCAACGCAACCAAATTTCAAATTGGGCAACTTTTCATCAAAGATGGGCAAAATAAGCCAAATGCTATTAATGCGGATTAGACAAATGAAAAGTAAGCCAAATATTATTAGGGCGGATTAGAGAAATGTAATGATTATGGCCAGAGACTGTTATAAACTGATGCCTTCATGTCCACTAATTTACAACGCAACCCAATTCAATTTGGGCAACTTGTTGTCAAAGCTAGCCAAACTAAGCCAAATGTTATAAATGGAGAATAGAGAAAAGTAAAGTAAACCAAATATTAATAATGCGGATTAGAGAAATGTAATGATTATGGACAGAGAGTGTCATATACTGCTCCCTTCTACTACAAGTACTAATTTGCAACTTTTTTTAAAAATTGGGCAATTGGGTTGAAACATTGCCCAACTAGACACATGAAAGTTTACTTTGAGGTAGTTGTATGTGACCTAAATATGGTATTCAAAAAAATTATACTAGTCGCTAATTATATTTTAAAATTGGGCAACTAGGTTGAAACATTTCCCAAATAGACATATGTTGTTTTTACTTTGAGATACTTGTATGTGACCTAGATATGGTATTCAAAAAAATTAATATTCGCTGATTGTATATAGAAACAACGTACAGTTAAATGATTTAAGTTAATGGGTAAAGCATTTGGAGGGTCAGTAAAAATTGAATAATATTTGGGGTAGGATGGTTTAATGTAGAGAGTGCTAACGTTGACTTGTATATGGATAGTGGAGACAACGTAGATGAGTTGGATATGGATAGGTAATGAGGCTGTGCCTGAAAAGGTGAACGAGGGAGCAGCTAGTAGAAAAACTAAAAACTTTGGATGCTGAGGAGCTAGTCAAAGCTTCTGAAGTGATGCAGGAAACTATTAAAGGCTAGGGTGATGATGCTGCTCAAGCTCAAGATGGTTCTGCTGTTGAAGATGTTGCAAAAGTTGCTAAGACTGATTCTACTGCTGAGAATCATGTTGATTCTGCTGATGAGAATCAACTTGATTCTACCGCTGACATATTGGATGATGCTAACAGTCTGGCACATGCAATACTACAACTGAAGTATACCAACTCATCAACACCAAAACATTGGATGATACTGATGTTAGAGTGGGACAAGAATCACAACCACAAGCACAAAAATATGGTATTAATCAAAATTTTAGCAACACGTACCTGTAAGCACTTCCTAACGCGGATATACCAGTCACCGGTGTCGTAGTCATATGTCGCCGCTATCATAGAATGTCACCACTCCTGAGCGTATATGAAAATGGGCAACACACCAGTGTTTGTCCGTTTGGTTGATCGGAATAAAAACCTACAATATACAAGGTTTCTGATGAATCTTTATAGTAGGTGACATATCCATAAATACGTATACTAGCTTTAAACGGCCAAAAGACCAGACTTTTAGTAAAAAATGGTCATATACAACAACTTGAGTCATCATGTAACTTTAACCGCACACACATAAACGTAGTACCTGATCCACATCGCTCCATGGACAGGGATACCTCTGGCCATCTGCATAAAAAGATGGTGTGCCGTTTTGAAGAAGAAGTTGAAAAAAGTAACAGCTAACCATCGCCCAGTTTGCATTATTAGGTCTTACATGCCACATGTAGTCAACCCACAAGTCTATGTGCTGCAAAAAAGTGTTTTAAGAAAGGGTGAGAGGCAACCTTATTTATGAATTAGAGTATGCATGTACGCTCACTTGCTCAGTTAGCCAACCTTTTCTACCAGGGTCTAAGCAAACTAAGCGTAGCCAGAAATTTCTATCAACGGTGTAGTCTTCGGACCATGGAAATTTACACTGGTGAGTGTACCCCGGTTGACCAAGAAATACTTCAATATCATCGGTGAGCCAGACATTTTCCACACTATGGAACCATCGAGATAGATCCTACAAACGTGGACAAATTTATAAGATATAATGTAAAAGAGCTAACAAAAGAAAATGTAAACCAACTTTAGTTCATGGCAATACCTCAACCCAAGGTTGAACTCTTGTTAGCAATTCAGCGATATGTGGGTTATTAACATCAGGGCCGTGTTTTTAATTCTTACTATAACCTTTTCCGCATTTTCTGATTCCGAATCAGGTTCCAAATAATTTCGCCTCTTGCTCGGTGGTAACCGAGCCAAATATCTTTGATAGTGTTTCGAATTCAGAAATGATATTCTGCGTTTCTTCTTCTCCTCCTCCATCTTCAACATGTTTTCTTCTTTCAAACGCAACCTCTTAGCCGCTTCCTGTCTTTTCATATTATCTTCTGCCATCATCTTCTCTTCTTCTAACTGCAACCTCTCTTCCTCTGCCAACTCCAATCTCAATTCCTCTTGAATAAGATACTCCTGAAACAGGATATTGTGGATTACATATGCCGCACAAATAATATTACGCTATAAATCGGGTATACGGATAATTTGGAATAACGTATTCTACCTGAGCAAGTTCTTCGTTAGAATCAGGCAAGGCAATCAATTTCATGTAAAATTTGTTAAGTGAATGGCAAAATTCAGAACTCGTGTTAGGAAAATGTGACTCAATATCCAGTTTCTCCTGTCAACTCATTATATTTTTTGTAAAAAAGTACAGGGTGGATGTCAAAGTAGGTACTCATATTCTTTTTGAAATGTACCTGCAGTCTGCCAGGTCTCTCACGAGCAAGAACCTGTAATATTATAACATGTATTATAAACCCGTATATACAGAGTGCATACTATTGACATAGTAAGCTGAATAAAACGCAACCTCAATAATAATCTCAAGTTTCAATACTTGGCCATTAAGCTCAGCAACGACATGGTCCTTAAGCCTCTTGGTTGTTGAACTATTACCAGCCCTACATTGAGTGAAATTTACTTTCAACGACTCAGTGACCTGTTTGCGTGCCTTTGCCAAACTATTAAGATAAGCATCGAAGAGGGTGTAATTGGATGTGGCTGCAGCCCTGGGAACGTAGTTTAGGAAGAATTCTTGGCTCTGTATCCACCATGAAGACTCGTACTCAGGTGTATTCGGCCTGAGATCTAAACGTGTATTCGACTCCTACAAATAAACGGGGACAAATAAAATATGTAACCTTACAACTGTTTGAACGACAATTAGATCTCACAATTAACTTTGTGCGCCTAATGTTGACTTTTGAAGATAGTGCTGCTTGATGTTCATTAGATACTAAATACAACTACTGTTTGTGATTATTGTCAGATACTCTTGGTTGTGTTAACCCCATTGTCAAATCTACTTCATTTGCAAGCAACTCTTTAGGTACTGATAAAAATAACTTGGCTTCTGATATTGGATCTAATAATTCTATTTGTAATAAAAGAAGTCATGTGAAGAATAAATGTGTTGTGAAGAAATCTTGTTTTGTATGTGGTAGTCATTCTCACCTCATTTAAGACTGTGATTTCTATGAGACCAGAATGGGTATTTGTAACATGCATCAACAGACTAGACCAGTATGGAGAAATGCTGATAGGATTCCACCTTATGTGTTTAAATCAACCAAAAGACCATCATCTGTTGCTGCTGGTAGGCCTTGTAGACCGGCAGCTGTTCCTGCTGGTAAGCCTGTTCTAGCTGGTAGAACCAATTCTACTGGTTGGAAAGGAATGCTACTAACCATATTAACAGATCTTTGCACCATGACTATAGGCCTTCATATTATGACCAAATGTATATGGGTGGAATACCTTATTCTACATGGTTTCCTTAGCAGGCACAAGTCAGTAATGACGTGGGTAACTTTGTGTAGTTTTTTTATTTTTCTTATGGTTGTTGTATTTGTAATCTATTTCTTGTTTATTCCTTGTATTGTGTCTTCTAACCTTTTTGAGGTTGTTTTTCAAGCACATATATTAAGTTTTCAATCGCATGAGATACATTAAAAGAAAATATTTTATTTATCATCGATAAAGGGGGTTACAAAATTCATCATTCATCATCAGTGCACATCTTCCAAACATCAGTTCATTACAGACAAAAATAACACACTGAGACATCAGACTCACACATGAAACACCTTCTCACCAACCCTACCACCTATTCAAGCTTCCCTTTGCCCTTGCCTTGGTAATCAGGGATAACCTTTCACACTCCCATGCCACTAATATCAACATATAATTTTGGAGCTGCAAGTCCAATCACCACTGGAATTGGTTGACCTGGTCTTCGGACTGGTATTGGGTGACTTGGCCTAGGAAGTGGCTGACTTGGCCTAGGAAGTGGTTGACTGGGCCTAGGGGTTGGCTGTCTTGGCCTAGGGAGTGGATGACTCTTCTTTGACATGGGGGTTTGGTAGATGGCAGCCACAGCTTTCTCCATCTCTCGAGTTAGCTCAGCTGAAATAGGAAGGTTTGGTGGTTTGATTTCCCAACCACCTTCATAACAGGTCATGTGCTTTGGCCACAATGACAGCACATAATCAGAGCTTGAGTCTTCATCATCAGATGGGGAGGATATAGGCTGATCTTCAGAGGAATCTTCTTCTTTCTTTGCCTTGCCCTTGTTGCTGGTGCTGCTGCCAGTAGAATATTTGGGTGGAAAATATTTTTTCCATCCAGATGATCCCAAAGATGTATCTGATGATGAATCAGAATAAATATCCACAAATTATGGTTTTGATGAACTCATTATGTGTGGTTTATTGTGAGTTCGGGTTTGATGAATGTGATATGTTTGTGATTGATTTTTCAAGGGATTATATAGCCTTAAGGGGAGGTTAATGGAATTAAATGTTGGGTTGGTTTGGAGTTACTTGGGGATTTGACGTTAGTCAAACATCATTCATTGCTGCTGATTAACCATCTCATTGCTGCCGGTTGACTTAACGTTGCTGCTGGTAGTGTTTTTTGGTCAAAGGTACTCTGGTTGACTTCATTGCTGTGGACGTTTCAGAATTTGGGGGATTAATTTTGGGGGTTTTTGCATATATATCCTTCCGAAAATGCATAATTGCATATATATCCAAAGCATGCATAAAAATAATTGTACTATGTGCATCAAAAACTTGTACAAAGGATATATATGCAATTATTCACTTTCGGAGGGATATATATGCAATTCTGCCTTAATTTTGGGATTAAATTAAATTCAAATAGGTCAAAGTTTACGCGAGAAATTTACAATTTAAACCTGCTAAATTTGGAAACCGTATTCACGACCTAAATATAAAAGGAAATTCCTCTCCCCAAATAACCTCAGTCTCTCAAATCAATTGTACATCTCATTCCTTCTTATTTGCACATCTCATTCCCTGATTCAACACTATGGCAGCCCTTGAATACAAAGAAGATCACAACAAAGTTGGATTTCTTGCATCTTCTGATCGAAGTGAAGGATATGATGAGATTCTTTCCTTCTTAAGAGGTTCCTCTCTTAGGTTTGCTATTACTCATTGCCCAGTAGTGGTATATGACTCACTGGTGCGCCAATTTTGGGATACTGTTGTTGTTCGAACGATTGTGGGAAGACCTCAGGAGATAGTTGCAACGATTGATGGGCAAGAACACCTTATCACTAAGGAGTCTATTCGAGTTCATCTTCAGCTAAATGATGAGAATGGGCTGTATAACTTAACTGAGCAGCAGATTTTAGATGGGATGGAAGCAATAGGGTATCCAATTGCTGGTAACTTTACATTTTTAAAGAATAAGCTTTCACCTCAATGGAGGTTTCTTATTCAAACTTTGTTGCAATGCCTTAGTGTCAAGTTTGGTGGGTGGGATCAATTTGCTAGTCCCATTGCCTCTGCCCTTATTTGTTTGTCTGATGGGAGGGTATTCAATTGGTCTAAATACATATTTGAGGGAATGATAAGGAATATAGATAATGTTAAAACCAAATTCCTCATGTACCCTCGATTCTTACAAATCATTCTAGGTGTTCAGACCACTGACCCCTTACCTAGGATCATGGGTAAGTTGACTGCTAAATTGTTTGCAACTATGAAGACTAGATTTATGGGAGACCATATGCCTCTTTTACCAGCTATGTTGCCTGGTGGGGCTGAACCTGCTGGAGCAGCTAATGCAGCTGGTGGTGCAGCTGATGCAGCTGGTGATGCAGCAGTCAATGCTGCTGATGCTAATCCACCCATTCCTGCTGGTACTGGGGCATCAGATGCTGCTGGTGCAAGTGCATCCAATGCTTCTGAAGCCCAGTTACCACCATCTCTCGGGGCTCCCTCACCGCAACCTATTGACCCAGTTGAGCCTATAGTCCAGACCACACCAGTAGGGCCTCATGTTGACCAACCAACACCCTCAGTTATGCCTTCTGTTGATATTCCTTCCTCATCCAGGCTATCATCTCCTAGTCCATCTAGGCAGCCTTTTGAGTTTGAAACCAATATTGGTGGAGATTCTCATGTGTCTCCAACCAGATCCAATGAAGCTCATAACACCACAGGTACTGCTGCTGGTGGAGCTGAGAATCTTGATGCTCTCACCTCTGTGTCTGATGTACTTGACAGGTATAAGCAGAAAATTACAGATTTGGAGTCTGCGTTACATGACACCGAAAAGGAGCTTGGAGACAAGGGGAATGCTTTGGAAAAGGAACTGAAGGAAACAAAAGAGACTTTTCATGATACAATCCATAAGTTGGTTGATAGAGTTGCACATTTGGAAGATCAGTTAAAGAGCAAGAAAAGAAAAGTTGTGCTTTCTGACTCAGAAGAGGGTGAGGCTACTTTGAATTTGGACCCTCTTAAATTGTTGGCCGAAGCAACTTTGGAACTTTCCACCAAGTCTCCAGTCATTAGTACAAGGAGCAGGTACAAAAGGAGACTAGTGAAGAAGTCTGATGTGGATGGTGTATCTAGGAGTGCAGCTCTTACTGCTGATTCTTCTCTTTATGTTGATGCTGCTACTTCTTCTGGTACTCAAGACCTTTCTGCTAGTCATCTTTCTACTGGTGTTGCTGTTGATAGTTCTATCATTTCTTCTGGTAGTACTATCAATCCCCCTAATGGTCAATCTATTCCTGCTGTCATTGATCCAGCTGATGTTCATGCTGGAATTGATAAAGCTGATCCTAAGCCTCATAGTGATCCAGCTAGTAGCTCCTCCATTGCTACTGGTAATGTTACCATTGCCCCTGCAAGTGACACTCCCATTCCTGTTGTTTCTGATCCTACTCCTGCAATGCTGGATGAACTTGGGGGTTTGGTCTCTGATAAAGAAAGGGCTGAGCAATAAAGGTTGCTTAAAAACTATGAATATTACATGATGGGGGAAGCCATGGCTAAGCGGTTTCATGGAGATCTTGCTGCAGATTTAACAAGGACTGATAGACCTTTTACAACCACTTTGCCTCCAGAATGACAAAAAGAGTTGGATGCTGCTTCTTTACATTATTCTGCAGCAGAGTGGATGCATCTTTCTTCTCAAGTGGCTGCTAATCCTAACCTGGTGATGAACTCAAATAAGTACATTTTATTACTATCATTTATCCTATTAATTTGACTTGTTTTACTATATTATGTATGAGGATTGATACTTAATCGTTTACTTTTGTAATTCTCAGTTGAAAACAAGCATTTGGTGAAACTTGGCGATTTTGGACTAATTATGGAGCAAAACATGCACAAAGTGAAGAGTCTACTGAAATGAACAAGATCAAGACTATTCTGCTCCAGATGCGCCGCATCTCACTCATTACATGCGCCGCATCACTATCAAGATCTCACCAGATACGATCCAAGATACAAGAGGACATGCGCCGCATCCACAGATGAAGATACGCCGCATCTTCTGGCGGTGTACGAATATTCCTGAATATTATAATCTTGGACCCCACGCGAAGTTAAGTACATGCGCCGCATCTACTTACTAGATGCGCCGCATCTCACCCTCAGACGGTAACTATAAATACCCCAAGACCAGACGAATTCCGTAGCTTTGGTACGACATATATTAGAACCGAAGACCGAAGGACAGAAACCTAGGACGAATTCAGTCAAGGTAGCAGCACAAGACACACCCAAATCAAAGATACAAGAGCTGTAAGAAGGTGCTGCATATGTTTAATTCATTAAGTAGTTTTGTTTTATTGTGTTAGTAAACTTTAATTCATCAAGATTGGTGGCTTGTGTAACGTGACAACGGAAAGGTTGCACTCCCTTAAAACTGCTTTCTCATTAATTAAAGTTTATATGTTGATGTCATTGGTGACTTTTATTAGTGCATTGATAACCTCTGTGTCTAGCTGAGCGTTGATCGGGTCGCCATGCCTCTGCCCTCGCCTGTTTATTAGATGCCTATGTATTCTATGGTCTGTAGAAAAGTAGGAGAAAGATAAACGGGATAGTCATAAGTAATCATTAAGGGTTTACTCGCCGATAAGATTAGAACCAACGAGAAAGGACTTAATCTCGGTGCGTTGCATCGAACTATACACTTCATATAACACTAGCAATAAAACAAGTGACAAACTACTTATCATAAGGACAGCCCTCTTATTTTCTCGAGTATTTATCTGTGTACGTGTGTGCTACTTGCTGATTCGTGCCTATTGGTTTAAGTTTATTATTTAATTGCAAACAAATCGTGCCAGTCTCTCAGGCTGAACCCCCTTGCGCTAGATTAGATTGTATAGCTAACTTAATATATTAAAATACTGATTAGAATAACTAGATAATACGTTCCACTCTTAGTGATCGACACTCTACTTACCATTATATTCATACTGACCGGGTACACTGCTCGTTAGGTGTGTGTGTTATTGATAAGTCGGCTAAATATAAATTTAAAACTTGAGTAGGCATTAAAACTGCTAAACCACAACGACACACGGAACCACATCAAGTTTTTGGCGCCGTTGCCGGGGAGTGAATTGTTATTATCTGTTAATTTGATTAGTATTTTAATTAGGTTTTTAATTTTTTATCTAACCGCTAATTTTGTTGTGTATTAGTTTAATTTGCATTCATTGTACTATTTTGCATATTTTCTGTTTTTGTGTGCTTTTTGTTTGCTTTCATTTGTGTTTATTTTTGTGTGTTTTTATTTTTCGTATTTTTTGTGTGTTCTGCTATCATTGTACTGAGCTAAATCGAACGATACGGCGCATCTGATTTTTCAGATACGGCGTATTGCGTTCAATTTTTATAAATACAACGCGTTTAATTAATTCGATACGATGCATCTTTTCCCCAAGATACGGCGTATCTGTTTTTAATAAAAAAAAATTTCTAAACGTTAACGCGATACGACGCATCTGATCTAGCAGATACGGCGTATCTATTATTTTAATTAAAAACAGCTTTCGAATTATTAAACAGATACGGCGTATCGATTTTTATTGATACGGCGCATCTTCTGAATCAAAAATCTTATATTTTGAAACGTAACGAAAATACGGCGCATTAACTTTTGTTAATACGACGCATTTAATTTTAATAAATATCGATTTTTGATAATTAAAATTGATACGGCGCATTCTAAATCTCTAAGCGGCGTATCTATTTTCTGAATAAAAGTTTGACTTATTTTTAACATATTAAGATACGGCGTATCCCATTTATTGGATACAGCGCATCAACAGCATATATCAGAAGCTTTTATTTTACTTTGATCGTTTCACCCTTCTTTTGCACGAGTAAGTTTTATTTCAGGAAGATGGACGATCCGGATATTACAATGGAAGAATATATCAGACTTGGAGAGGAAAGAGCCTTGAGCAATAATGGGATCTACGATTGGGAAAGAGCAAGATATGGTGCACAAGTCATTGATACGAAAGAAATCACTATGGAAGAATACTTGTTATTAAAGCAGGAAAAGTCAGGGAAAGAAAGAAACAAATTGCCATTTCGACACACTTGGACTTTATCAAATGATGATGATGAAGAATCATACGATTTTGGTGCAATTAGGTTTCCGGCAATAGTTATTGATGATGTTATTTCTCCAGAAGTTGCCCAAGATGAAGAAGAGTCACAAGTGTTTGATTTGAATGAAAATCCGGCAATTGTTTACAAAGAAGCTTATTCATCCGAAACTGCTTATGATGTAAATGAAGATAAATATGGGACAATGGTGTATAATGCTATTACTAGTGATTTTCCACCCGAGGTGGAAGATATATTCTCATCATATCAAAAACACCATGATAATATTCCCTCGGATGAAGATAATGAGTATTCGGGTATTGAAAAGTTTGATGCTATTGTGTACGATAACATACCGCAATTACCACAACAAACGGAAGTATTTAGGTGTGGAGCGGATAAACCAGATTTTGACCCAACGAGGGATTTTGAAGAAATCTGGGATTACTTATTTAAGGATGAAATTCGGGACGATGCTGAAATTGCAAGACCACTAGTTGAAGATGGAGATTCACAAGATGAATTGGAGTCACTTACAAAACAAAGTGGTACAAATTTATTAAATACTATTGATCCCGTTACTAATAATCTTGCTAGCTTTCCTAAACAGGTTGCAAAACAAAAAGATGATGAGGTGAAATTTATTGCACTACCTATTGAAGCACCTGTGATCAACCCGTATTTAGTGGAGCTCGAAGAAGAGTTTGGTGATGAGCTCTTAAACATTGCTATGATTGATGAAGATGATGATTCCGACCCTATGAAGTATATAGAGGAACTCGAACTTTTACTTGCTAAAGACCCTTTCTCATCTTCTGCGGAAGTCAAGGGACGCCTTACTACCAACGAGACTAACCAAGAAGAAAGGAGACTCATTTTTCCTCAACACACTACTCTTTCAGATGGAATGGTCAAGTCATCCAATTTATCAACCAAGCCGGGTAAGAATAGGAAAGATGTACATATATTGCCAAGGTATGATCTTTATGTATTTCTTCCATCTTTAATAGCAAATTTACACTCTTTTTGTGTTTATTGCTACTATCACCTGCACTTGATCCCAAGTGGGGGGAACAATACCCTATTACATAGTAAATAAGGGTGGAGTCAGGCTCGTGACTCGAACAAAAACAAGCGCTTCGTGGGAGGCAACCCATGCTTATATTTTATTTTATTATTCTGTTTTAGTGTCGAGTCAGTCAGGCCGCAGAGGATACGCCGCATCTCAATTCTGAGATGCGACGCATCTCCTGCAATGGTCATATCTTTATTTTTCTGCATTTTTTTTATTTTCGACTTTAAAACTTTTTATCAGTTTATTTTAATGCGGCGCATCCCTTGTTAAGGATGCGGCGCATCTTTTATTCTAATCCGTATTTATTCCAGGCTCGATACGGCGTATCTTCTTCCATAAAATACGGCGCATCGACTGACCTGATGATTTTCATTTTTAATTTTTATGTTTTATTTTTACCTAACTACTAATGTATTATGCAAGTTGAACCTTTCTTACCTTAGGTGTGTTTTGAAGCCTTGGTGGTATTATAGATTCCTGCATTTCCTGTGGATACATGATTATGAAGCCTAAACGTTCTAATCAACAAGAAAGATGATTTTTGCTCTTACACTAATGGAGGATCATACCGAGCAAATCTCAGGGGAGTTTTTCTGTTCTAATTCTTTTATTTTCCAGTTTTTAACCTTTTATACAAACAACGAGGACGTTGTTTAACTTAAGTGGGGGGATTGGAGAATTAGAACACTTAACACTTACTTGTCCTAAACTTTTCAAAATATGCTTAAAAAGTGCTTAATATATAAAATTTAAAATTTTTTAGCATGTTTTTGTTTAAGATCTAAGTTGCATAGCTGCACACATGACGTTATTTTCAAAAATTGTGATTTTTCAAAAATTCACAAATCTATGAGTGTGCCGGTGACTTGTAAACTTTAGAACTTGGCTTGTATACTATTCGAGACCACCATAATGAGTATTATTTATATAATTGGAATGACTTGTCTAAATTGGTAAATTTCTAGGATTACACCCAAATAGCCTTTATATGTTATGTGTTATTAGCTAACTACAATGGTTAGTTAACCCCCGTATAACCCTTTTGTTACTCTCACTTTTAGAGTAAGATACCCCTAGAAAAACACTCAGAACCATTCCTTTCGTTTCTTACACCTATGTTTAAATGTTTCGTTACACCCTTACACCTTAGCCTACCCTGTAGATTAGAATCCGTGGTTGGTTAATTGCTATAGGCAAAGTGTGTTTCCTTACATTACCTGTGTTCGCGTGCGTAATTCATTATCTATGGTTAGGTCGGGAAATTGCACAATGCAATTGGAGTGAAAGTAAATATTGTATATCTTTGAGTTTATTTTTAGTGTGTTTACTACTTTCACTATTACTTTTACTTTTATTTCTGAAGTTATGAAAAGTATGGAAAAATCATCCAGAATTATCATTATAGTGATGTGGTGAAATTTTACACATCTTTGTCAAAAAAAAAATAAATAAAAAATAAATAAATAAAAATAAAAAAATCAAAAAAATGAGAAAAGAAAAAGAAAAAAAGAAGAGTTGGATGTTTGTTTTAAACCAACGATGTAAAGTTATGTAAGTGGTCGATATCACCACTTGTTGTTATATATTTATGGATTGAAATGGGAGTTGGCAGTTATGGGAACGTCAACTAAGCTTTATTCTTTGATTAAGATCTTGTTGAGTATAATTCGTGTCTACCTAAAGCGTGTGTTTCAAGTATTAAAGCGTGAGTTATTCAATGATATGAGTCTTATTCATGGGATGGTTGGGATAGTGATTAACCACACTTAGGATTTTAATCTATTTGTTTTGTTATTTTTATTTTTATACCAATTTATATCCCAAATGTTATCCATGCCCTATACTATTCTTTATCCAACCAAACCTTTGATTTATTGAGATTAGGGATTTGAGCAATCTTAAGTATCGTAGTCGTGGATTTGGCTATGTATTTATGATTTTGTCGCCCTTTTTGATATATTATTATTGGTGAAAGTTTGGACCTATCTTTAGCCTATTCGAGTTAAGGATTTGAGCAATTGCAAGTATCGTGTTCGTGGATTCGATCATGTATTTGTGATTTTGTCGCCTTTTCTGGAATTTGAGATTGATAGTGAATAAGAATAATTAACCCTTAAGCCTAAAAACCCTTTTTACAGCTTTAGACTTGTTATTCCTTAGCTTTAGTGGTGGAGATGTGTATACTTGCCAAGCTTATGATAGAATATTCGTCACGACTGGACAGTTAAACGATTAGATTTGCTTTTATCAGATTATTTTATTTTACTTCTAATTCGTTAAGTGTTTAGTTGTGTGATTATGATAAAACGAATACATGCTTAAATATAAAAATACATCCTAATGTCTTTTAGGACACATTTTCATAAGTTTTAATCTAAGGTTTACTTGGGGACAAGTAAAGTTCAAGTGGGGGGATATTTGATGAACTCAAATAAGTACATTTTATTACTATCATTTATCCTATCAATTTGACTTGTTTTACTATATTATGTATGAGGATTGATACTTAATCGTTTACTTTTGTAATTCTCAGTTGAAAACAAGCATTTGGTGAAACTTGGCGATTTTGGACTAATTATGGAGCAAAACATGCACAAAGTGAAGAGTCTACTGAAATGAACAAGATCAAGACTATTCTGCTCCAGATGCGCCGCATCTCACTCATTACATGCGCCGCATCACTATCAAGATCTCACCAGATACGATCCAAGATACAAGAGGACATGCGCCGCATCCACAGATGAAGATACGCCGCATCTTCTGGCGGTGTACGAATATTCCTGAATATTATAATCTTGGACCCCACGCGAAGTTAAGTACATGCGCCGCATCTACTTACTAGATGCGCCGCATCTCACCCTCAGACGGTAACTATAAATACCCCAAGACCAGACGAATTCCGTAGCTTTGGTACGACATATATTAGAACCGAAGACCGAAGGACAGAAACCTAGGACGAATTCAGTCAAGGTAGCAGCACAAGACACACCCAAATCAAAGATACAAGAGCTGTAAGAAGGTGCTGCATATGTTTAATTCATTAAGTAGTTTTGTTTTATTGTGTTAGTAAACTTTAATTCATCAAGATTGGTGGCTTGTGTAACGTGACAACGGAAAGGTTGCACTCCCTTAAAACTGCTTTCTCATTAATTAAAGTTTATATGTTGATGTCATTGGTGACTTTTATTAGTGCATTGATAACCTCTGTGTCTAGCTGAGCGTTGATCGGGTCGCCATGCCTCTGCCCTCGCCTGTTTATTAGATGCCTATGTATTCTATGGTCTGTAGAAAAGTAGGAGAAAGATAAACGGGATAGTCATAAGTAATCATTAAGGGTTTACTCGCCGATAAGATTAGAACCAACGAGAAAGGACTTAATCTCGGTGCGTTGCATCGAACTATACACTTCATATAACACTAGCAATAAAACAAGTGACAAACTACTTATCATAAGGACAGCCCTCTTATTTTCTCGAGTATTTATCTGTGTACGTGTGTGCTACTTGCTGATTCGTGCCTATTGGTTTAAGTTTATTATTTAATTGCAAACAAATCGTGCCAGTCTCTCAGGCTGAACCCCCTTGCGCTAGATTAGATTGTATAGCTAACTTAATATATTAAAATACTGATTAGAATAACTAGATAATACGTTCCACTCTTAGTGATCGACACTCTACTTACCATTATATTCATACTGACCGGGTACACTGCTCGTTAGGTGTGTGTGTTATTGATAAGTCGGCTAAATATAAATTTAAAACTTGAGTAGGCATTAAAACTGCTAAACCGCAACGACACACGGAACCACATCACCTGGCCAAGGATATTTTGGGCATTGATAACTCAGATGATGATTTTTCAGCCAAAATGGCTGCATTGACAAAGCAAAGGAGAAGGGCTCTTGCAGAACTCAAAGCCAAGGAGAAAAGGAATAAACCTCTTACATATGCACAGATGAGAAATCATATGAGACAAGTTGTTAAGAATCAGAGTATTCAATTTTGTTCTTCTGGGTGGACTATGGCTCAGGTGAAGAAGATGTCAGATGAAGACCTACAAATGTACTATGACAGGATCATGGAACGTGTTCTAGCCAAGTCTTCATCTTCATTGGAAGAACCTTCTTCCAAGAGAATTAAACTCACTGATTTCGCTGACCTTTCTGCTGATGTCTCTGTCCTTGATACTTCCTCACTCTCACCAAAAAAGTTTTCTATTCCTGCTGATCACCAACCTTCCACTGCTCCTGAAACTGCTAAAACTGCTCAGTTTCAGTCATCCTCTTCTACTCCCAGCACCAGAAAGAAGAGTCATGCTAAGAAGCATTCTGCTGAATCTATTGCAGAAATGGATGATGAGGAGTTTATTCAGGTGGCTTCAGAGAGTGAATCTGAAGATGATTCTTCTCTTTTGTGTGGTCCTATTGCTCATTGGAAAGTTATGACTATACCTGGAGGGGAAGTCAATATGTTGTTCACACTGGATGGCAAAACCAAACAGTTCATCTTTCTTCGGGAGATTCTGCATTTGGTGACCAAACAAGATTTGATTAACTTGTATCGAATGGTGGAACAGTATTATGAATCTAATAAGGCTTCTGGGTTTGGTCTTCACCTTTGGGGTGATTTGAAAGTTTTAATGGATTCTCAAGTGGGAGGAGCTTCTTGTAATGTTTGGTCTAATCAACAGTCTTGGAGAGTTCATAGTTGGAGGTTGTATTCTCCTTCTAATGTTCATGTCCTTGAAACCATCTCTAGTAAGGTGTTATGTATGTTTGTGGATGTTCAGTATCCTTTGTCTGTAGAGCTGATGGAAAGAATGCTTAAAAGTAAGTTGAAGGTCAGCAAAATGGCTGTTGGGAATGATATGACCACAGCTGAACAATTGGTTAGATTTATCAAAAATCAAATTGCCACTACCAAAGGTTGATCTGTTTGATTTTGGTATAAGCCTAAGGGGATGCTTATTTAGTTTTTTGTGCTAACTTGTTTGTTTTGAGGGCACCACTTGCAGGTACAGTGTTGGTTCTTGAACCACACAACAAATGATATTCAACTTATCATGTCTAGCAGACAAGGAAAAGTTGGCTCACCATGAGGGTACGGCTCTGGTGTGATCCTCAAATCCGTTTATAGCTGTGATAGTTTGCTCAAAACTATTAGGGTACTTCAACTCACCCATGTTTAAGAACTGAGAGTTGAAATGGTGTTCAATTCACCATGGATTTTACCCTTTTGGGTTTCCTAAGAATTGGCTAGCCCACATGTATATGGCTTGTGGTAAAGGCAGTTGGAAAACCATATTTGGTACTCAATTCACCAAGGTTCTGCTGTAACCAAGAATTGGCTAGTCCTGAGCAAATGGCTACAGGTAAAGACAAGTCAAATCCATTTATAGTTGATGATTTACTAAAAATCATATGGTTATCAATGTACCATGGTCTTACACACAAAAACATTGGCTACTCCAGTAGTGATGGATATTGGTAAAGAGACATCAAATCCATTAATTTTCAATGATTCACCTCTCACAGGAGTTAACACACCTGGAAGTGATGAGAATAGTATGAAACTTAAGTGATTTGATGTACACATTGTCATAGTAGCAGTCAAGATCAAGAGAATTACACGGTAAGCAGCTTAATTGGAGATGATTTCCTGTTGCTGCTGTTATATAGAGGTTGCTGCTGGAAATGTTTGCTTTAAAGATGTTGCTGCTGGTTACTTACTGTTGCTGCTGCTCAAGTGCAATCCTGCTGGTAGCCTTGATATGTTCCTGCTGGCAGTGTTTATTGCTGCTGGTCGTTGCTTATTTTTAGTATGTTAGTTAGAGTTATTCTAGGAAGAGATTTGTGTTTATGTCTACACACGTTTTCATAGAAGTCGTATTAGGGTTTCTTGCCAATAAAAGAAACATACGGCTGAGAGCACAACAATGTTTTGGTAATCGAATACAAAATTTAATAAAAGATCCATAGAGGATCATAGTTCATTAGTCATTGTCTTCTTCACATTCTTATATTTAGTTTCTGCATAAATATAAGTTTGTCATACAGAGATTTTTATTGGCTCAAAGATCAATCAAGGCCTCGATCCTACAAGTTGGAAAGAAAAAGACAATGCAAACTCAGGAGGAGGAAAGAGAAATGTATACTCCTAAAGAGAGACAGGATGCCATACATGATTTGGTTGTGCAACTTAGAAAGAAGCAGAAGGGAGAGTACAAAAAGAACAGGTTCCTACCTTTGTGTGTTCATTGTTCTCCTTAAGATTATTCATTATATTCGGCGTAGTGATTAATTTTGTTTCAATTCAAGAAAAAAAAAGATCATTGCTCAACAGGGATTCAACAATTTATTTTACGTAAAAACAAATAGAAAAAAAGAGTGACCTTTGAAAAAAAGTAGGAACGGTCGCTTCTTTTGAATGGTGACTTCATAGACCATGCAATAGCTCTTGGAATCACATTAGGGTCTTTACTCCACCAACGTTCAGATCTTTCAAAAGACTCGAGTATCCAAATATAAACAAATTGTAAAACACAAACATATCAATCAGTCCATCAAAATGTTCGGCTGAAAAATATATTATTAATAAAAAGAAATACAAACCTGGAAAGCAAATACAAATCCAGACAAAGTATAGGTCGGAACATATTTTGGGTTTTTCTTCAATACTAAAAGGTGGTTATCCGTGTGCTTATCCATTACATTATGAAGTTGGTCATATAAATGGGTCCAAATATATTCACCCCACGGAAATGCATTCCAAGCTTCTAGGTTTTCAACCAACCTCATCAATGTGTCATCAACTTGGCATGTCAATAAACGACCCATAAAGATCACCTCTAAGACTAACAAAAGAGATATCTGTATTGCGTCTTCATCACATAGCTTGCGAAACTGCTCTTCATCCTCGATGACACCAATAAGGTCTAAGTTGGTTACAATCAAACCTCGCTTTTCAGGAAACACCCTATCACGAAATTTGAGAGCACCAGAAGTGTATAACTCAAAGCTCACACTTCCAAACCGCAATCCCGTGATTAGACAAAACTCAGGACGACCAAAATGCAGAGTATGTCCATCTAGGTAATAGATAAAGGGCATATCATAATGAGAGTCGTCCACTCTTCTTTGTTTCCGTACCATATAGTCAATGAGGTGTGTTTCATGTTCAAAGTATAACAGATCCAACCATTTTCCAAAGCAGGTACTCCTAAACAAGTTCCGTCGTTTTGCGTCTAATTTCTGATTTATCAACCAAAAGTAGTTGAGTTTGCTACTAATTATTAGTTTAGCTTAATAGTCCTAAAAGGAAAAAATATGTTAACTCAGAACATACAATTCATAACAAATTAAGTTTGAAGACATGTATACAGCCGGCGTAAACACTATCATAAACAGTTCAGATGATTACAGCTTAACTACAACCACTTAGTATTGGACCATAAGAAGAGGGTGTTTTGCTTATGACCTTATTTCATTCAGGCATGGCGTATCAGATACAACCCAAAATCGTGGCTTATCAAATACAACCCAAAACAAAAATCAAATCATAATCCACATAAAAGCATAAACAAACAAACAACACTATATTATACCAGATAAACAAAAATCAATAACGATACAAAACAAATGTAATAAAGATTCGTAATACGCTTTACATACCATATTATACCACATTTTTCCTAATCAAACAAACAATCGATGGTGTTAAATGATTTTATTGGAACACTGTTCAATGAACAGTTAATCTGTTTTCAGATGACAATCAGGGAAAACAATGGTAGTAGATTGGAGATTGAAATAATAGTGTAACAAGATAAACAAGCGCAAACATAAACCGAGTTTATTTTTTTTTACCGTGACTGTGAAACGAGATGGAGGGAAGAAGTGTATAGAGGAGACACTGTTTGTTTTTAAATTTTTTTTCGAATACGGTATGAACAGTAGTGAATAGTGTAAAATTTGTGAAATGACCAAAAAACCATCTGTAAAGTATACGGTTGCCCAACAAATAAAAGTTGCCCAAAATACAATACGTGACACGTGTCACCATTTCATGCAAACCGCTGTATTATACGAGTTGCCCTGGTCTAAGGGGAGAATTTCGTGAGATCGGGTCGGATAGTCTTAGCACTTGGGCAACCGGGGTATTTTAATAATTATCCCTTATATATATATATATATATATATATATATATATATATATATATATATATATATATATATATATATAATATATATATATATATATATATATATATATATATATATATATATATATTTAAAAGATATTTATATAAACGATGTACTGTCACAACAATGGACATATCACGAGTATAACTAAGTTGAGTATTTAAAAATTCATCAAGCCTCGGTTAAATATACGATGGTCACTTATATTTAACCTAGGGACAGTGGAACATAGTCTGACCACCTATGTTCAACTTAAAAATGATTTTTTCAATACTGAGAGTAGTTATATCAGGGTTATGTTCTGATTGATTTTCTACTTGGTTTTCAAGAATCGCCAATTTTGTGTGAGTATAGTCAGTCTTGTCCTACACCATACTCCAAAATGACGAATCTAATTACATCGCTAGCTACCTTAGAAACCATTCGCCGCAAGTAACCACATCTTTTCACCGACATCGCTTCAACCTTTAACACAAACTAAACTTCGGGACGAAGTTCCGTTAATAGGTGGAGACTGTAACCTTTCTCAAATTTTGACATCACAATTCTAGTAATTACATCATTTAAATAAATTCATTTCGTAAATATTTTACGAGCTACATTTTTATTTTTCCATTTCTACGGAAACATTGTACGATTATTATTCCACGTAACCACGAACCTCCAATTCTAGGTTTTAACAACGTGTACGAGTTCAAATAAACGTGTCTATCATTTAATATACTAAATATTAGTATATTGACAAGTTTCTACATTTTCACGAATTCTACATTTTTACCTCGTCTGGTTTTAAGTTCCATAATTTATTTACTTAACGACAAATAATTCCCGAGATCAAAACTATACTTAACTACTAAACAAGAAACCATTTAGTTTCTTAAATTCCACCTCACCATTTTCCCTCCACCTCCTACTAAAGTTGGGCGTTTAAATGGGTAAGAATCACCAAGACTTTAAGTCTTGGTGATGAATCACAACTCAAGGACGAATCACAACATCACCCTTAGTTACCAAGTAACACATTAAATGTTCTAAACACATAGAAGTAACCAAATTGGCTAAATCTTACACAAATGTGAGTCACTACATGATTCATAAGCCTTGTGGCTTAATCTCATGCAACAAGGGCCTAAGATCAATACACATGTTGTTACTTAACTTAGAAGACACAAGAGTCATGTACCCTTGCACCTCCTCAAAGGCCCTATAAAACCCTCCCCCTCCCTTTCCTTGTCGTCCACCTTCACACTCACTAACACACTTATAAAATTTCTCTCAACTCCAAGTATTGTGAAAAGATGTCATGCCCCAAAAATGGCGCAGCGGAAAAGCATTTACGGGGTATGACTTCATAGTCAAGAACACATGGTGTCATAATAGAGAAATACTAAATGCATGACATAGAACATAGATAATAGTCGCAAAACTCCCACAACCAGGATAGGTACATAGATCCAAAAGATAAACATAAGTCTCAAAGTCAAACGACATCACTAGAAAATATCAAAATGCAACTCCACGAGATATAACCCGGGAGGGTCTTGTCTTAAGTCTTGCTAAGCCAGGTCAATACTTAACCTTCTAGTACAACTTCATTCTTAGCACCTGAAAATGGATACTCAAAAATGTCAACACAATGTTGGTGAGCTCGTAGGTTTAAGTGTTAAACCACGAAGCTGTGAATGATAAAGTGTAGGACAATAGTGAGCAAGATATACAAATATGAGCACATAACAAAGATCACAAACCATAGGCTGGGTGCCACTTCCCAAATGATATACTGGGTTCCACTTCCCAAAATTATATAACCAATGCATCACTAAGCAGTTGCGCAAGTTCAAGCCAAATCACACAAATTGAATTCACACAATAAGGCACATATTGTAATCAAAACACACATATAGTCCAAAATCATAAAAATAGTATATCACAACATGAAAACATTCAAAAGCATTGAGTACCATTTCCACTCCAAGGTAAAACATGTTAAAAAGTGGGGCTACGAGAAATCACCTTAGTCACAGCAACGCAATATCACAGTATCAGGGAGTCGAATAGCACAATAAACCAAACAATAGCACAGCACAACGGAAATCAAGGACGTCACGGCACAACCTAATAATATAAAGACCCGTCTTAACATATATCCCAAAAGATAACTAAAGACGTAAAAGTTCCTAAAAATTGACTATTCCCATCCCCATAAATAAACCAAATCCATTTCCATGTTAATCTTGTTTTATCCTTTAATTAGAGTTTGGTATCATCACTTGTGTAATGGTAAGATGACACGGACTCAAGAGTACTCACGCCAAAAGAGAGACAAAAACAGAATCGCCGCGGAGAAAATGAAGAGAATTCAAGGTGAGATGACGAAGAGGAGACCAAATGTAGCAACTAACAAACACAACAAGTAGATGAAATGATTGGTAATCTTCGGTGTTTTCCCATAATCCCATTTAATTTCATAAACACACTTGTTTTGTATTTTAAAACAACTATTCGCCATGACTTGCTCGTTTATAGAACGTTCCAATTCGAACGACTTTATTGATTTCCATATACGTTTAGATAATAAGTGTTATAAATTTTATTGTTTGTTAGACATTATTTTCCATTGTTTACTCGTTACGGCTCAAATACATTAAATTCATGATGAGCCTAATGTATTATAGTCGTTTCGGGTTTCAATAGTCCAAAATGTCCATAGCCGAATATTATTCCAAGTTCAAATTTATGTTTCAACTTTGGTGTTGCAAAACCCAAGTAATCGGACTACCAATCATTCTCCATTTTTATTCAAATCGACAATTATACTTTAATCCCTTTTGTCAATTATATATTAACTAACAAGTTTTTAAATTTGTTAATTAATATTATTAACAAGTATATTATTATCTCCTTTTCCTTTTATTTACGTCGTGTTGTAATATGTCACGAGTTATTGTCCGTTTCGAGTCAAATTCTCGTATCAAATCCCTCGGGTCTAAACTAAATTCCCGAACCCAATACTAACCCAAAATAACCCCTTAGTCACAAGGTCGGGTCAACAAGTCTCAATATCAAATCCATAATATCCATTTGTAGGCAACCGAGGCCCTCCCGAGACCACAAGGTCTCGGCTAGACCTCGTTATGGCCGAATCATCACAAATAAATCAAGTCCAAATCCAAGATATCATAACAACTCTCAGCCGGTTCTAACCCTTTGGCTCGAATCAAAGTCACAATCAACCGGAGCATTATCAAAAACCAAACTGACCAATTAAACTTACCTCGCAGAGACCACGGGGTCTCGGCTTTGAACCACGTCGCGAACCAAACAACCAAACGGACCTAACATCTAAACTAAATCTGAAAATAAATTTTTTTGGTCGAATAAACTACATATGAATATCATTTTCACCCGTATTTGACTTTACCTTGATCTCCCAATTTCGTCCTCATATTAATTCCAACTAAAACACCTTAATCAACTTGATATTTCAATAATTCCTTAGGCGATCGTCATCAATATTTAATTGATTGTCAGCAAGAAGTTTTTCGTTAGTCGCAAATCCATAATTGGGATGTTGTTAGAAATCATTCAAAAGAAGTATCACCGAAGTGAAATGAGATAATGGTTAAGAATAATCAACTTGTTAAAGATTTGATTCGATAATTGGAAGAACTAAGGGCACGTTTGGTAGAGAGAAATTCAGATAAATGAAATAGAGTAGAGATTAGAAATTCAGAGAATAGAAATGAGTAGAGAATTTTGATGGATTCCTGTGTTTGGTAAAAAAACTTAGACCCGAGAAGTAAGCAAAAAAAAATATTTATTTTATACTTTTTTTGTTTGACAGTATTTTCTTTGATGAGAAAATCATTAAAAAAAAAAACCCAGGTTGATGATAATTGATAGATAAGCCTTATATTGAAAATTGCTTAGTAAATTAGCCATCCAAATTTTTTTGAACCATCGTAACTTATTTCAATCAAGAAGAACAAGATATAACTTAATTTAAAAAAAACAAGAATTTGCAAAGTGACAGTTGTTGTAGTAAAGATTCAAAATTAAATTAATTTTCGAAAGTAGCTACTCACATGCTTTTTATAAAACGGTGCTATGGAGTATTCGAAACGCAGAAAGCACTTTCTTGCTTTCGGTTTTCAAACTCTAGTTTTAGATTATTTATGTTTGGAAAACACAATAACCAAATAATCATGCAAACACAATAACCAGATAATCAAGATGCAAAAACAATCCCAAAGAAAGGTTTACTTGAAAAAAATTCAGTCATAATATACTAAGACGGGTTGCAGAGGTGACTACATCCATTACCGTCATCTCGTCATTTACTTCGTTCACAAAATCTACTACCAAACACACTTAGTGGTGACCACCAAACCACCCACACAAATATACCCCACTTAGAGCATGTTTGTCACACAAGATTATGAGAATATTATGCTAATTTTTCAAAATATTAGATTACGAGAATATTTCTACGTGTTTTTCTAAAATCACATGTTATTTGAGTGATGGAAAACGGATCAATGTAATATCTAAAGATGAAAAAAGAGGAAACTAATTGCATAAAAAAACTAAAATAAATGAGTTTAGAAAAATTAAAAAATAAAGGCACAAGATGATAAAAACGGTTGAAGATATAAACTTGGGCTAGGCATCGAACTTGGAACCTCCCCTGCATTCTCATGTAAAACACTCCGGCCATGTGTTCCATCTCAAACCATATTATGTAATTGGTTTTTTTAATACTTAACATATAAATGGAGCCATCGTGTCCTTGTAACATAACAAGTGAAATAGCTTAATGGTTTTTCGACCACCACCAAATAACTAAGTGATAAGACAATTAATATAAATGTTTAACGCAATAGGTTGGGATGGAGTTGGGGCCGAAAGCTAAAGTTTATAAAGCTATTTAACAAATTAGTTGGAACTGAAATGTAAAATCGCATAAAAATACATCAAATTAAATCACATATATGTTCAGCTTTTTTACGTGATAATACATTATATTTTGAAGGATATTTAAGTAATTTGACTAGCTATAAGCCTTTTTTTAATGGGCTTGGGCTAATGGAGGCTTATAACTTATTTTATAAGCCATAAGTCACCATAAGCCTGTGTGACAAACAAGGCTTATTCTATAAGCCAACTTATTTTAAAAGTTCAAGCCCCTAAGTAAAAAACTAAGAACCTGTACAACTAAAGGGGTTTGGTATTGATACCCCTAAAGTTATAATCGTACTCCTTATCAAATTGGTAAACCACCCCTTAGGTCTTGGGACGACATCGGATTTACCATAGGCTCACTATATACGATCGGGTACACTGCCAGTTAGATATGTAGATCACTAGGTAAACGAGTGTTGGACTTTGTGTGTCTGATGTGTGTTCCCAGAATAGGGTAAAGATAATCAGTAATCAAAGGTACCGGATATTCACTTGAAATCGTCTTATCACTTTCCAATAGAAACTATTCGACCCTATGCCTGGGTTGGACGAATATCTCTATGGGATAAGACCAAGTGATGTTCTTATTTTAGGCACAAATCAAGAACCAATATGCTTTTAAGTGTTTATGTTTTCTGTATCTTTTTCATGCGGATGGATGATCTCTATTTAAATTAGAGATTACTCAAACATAGTCAAAAGGAATTATGAGAATTAATTGGCCAATTAATCTCCTCATAATACTCCTCAATTCTAGCCATAGTGGTTACAAGACCAGATAATAATGGTCTTAATTACGAATTTGAAACTTCCCATAAATAGGTCAAAGTAGTTACAAATTCTTTCCTGCATTACCAGCAGTAGAATCTCTGCCTAGCAGCAGAATCTATGCCTAGCAGCCTAGCAGTACTATTATAGTACTAGCAGTAGGAACTTCTGCTTCAGCAGTAGCATTATTAACACTAGCAGCAGAATCATCTGCTTCAGCAGTAGAATTAATAACACTAGCAGCAGAACCACAAACCACTAATTGAGTCAGGGTAAACAGGGACCTGATGGGTGTACACTCCGTACCTCCAAGCCCATTTGAATACCTGAAGATAAAATACACACAAGTTTCAAACACTTAATTGCTCCTGACACTATACAAGCCATGTGTCCATATCCAATTCATAAATGTTGTAAAAGCTAAAAGTCCAAAGCTTCCTGAAGCGGCAAAACTTCAACATTTACATAGGTGGTTCCTCTTTATTCATGCTCCTGCTTAGCACTTTTTCAAAGAAAATAACCATTGAGAAGTAAAGACTTCATCCTCCTTTTCAGCAGGTTCTGAGCACAACCTTGGGATGATAATAAAACATGTGCTCCAGTCCACTAAATGTTCAGCTTTCCACATTGAACTCAACTCCCAAGTTTCCTCAGGAGGGAGTTGGGTGTCTTAGCATTCAGTGACTAAGTTGGACTTCAAACCCATCCCTTTAGCAGACTTTAAAACCAAGTCTCTAGCCAAGTCCTTCGTCAAGTGATCAGCTAAGTTTTGTTGAGATCTAACAAACTCTATAGATACCACCCCATTCATGATAAGCTCACGAATCATGCTATGCCTGACACCTAAGTGTCTAGACTTCCCATTGTACATTTGGCTATAAGCCTTTGCCAATATAGCAACACTATCACAACAGATAGAAATAGGTGCTATAGGTTTAGGCCACAGTGGAATCTCAAGAAGCAAGTTTTTCAACCATTCAGCTTCTTTACCAGCAGCTTCTAAGGCCACAAATTCAGATTCCATTGTTGAACTGGTGATGCAAGTTTGCTTCTTGGATACCCAAGAAATTGCATCTCCACCAAGTAGGAATACCCAGCCACTAGTAGACGAATTGTCTTCAGTGTTACTGATCCAACTTGCATCAGTGTATCCTTCTACTACTGAAGGATAACCAGTATATGAGAGACTATAATCCATAGTTCTCTTCAAATACTTCAGTATCCTTTGAATTGCTTGCCAATGATGAGCACTAGGATTACTAGTATACCTGCTCAATTTTCCCACAACAAATGCAATATCAGGTCTTGTACAAGTCATGGCATACATTAGGCAGCCAATCACCCTAGAATACTCAAGTTGAGATACAGCTTTGCCAGTATTAGGCATCAGCTTCTCAGTTGTATCCATAGGTGTACTCACTGGAGTACAATCAGAGTGGTTGAATTTCCTCAGCACCTTCTCAATATAATGAGACTGAGTGATAGAAATTCCCTTACTCTCATGTTTGATCCTTATACCAAGGATAACATCAGCCTCCCCCATATCCTTCATGGAGAACTTTGATGACAAAAATTCTTTTGTCAGGTCAACTTGAGTTTAGTCAGTGCCAAAGATCAACAACGTCATCAACATATAGACAAATGATGACTCCTTTACCAGATTCATCAAATTTGCTATATACACATTTGTCAGATTGGTTAAGTAAATAACCACTAGACAAAACCACTTCATCAAATTTTTGATGCCATTGCTTAGGTGCCTGCTTCAGTCCATATAAGGACTTAAACAGTTTGAACACCTTGTTTTCATTGCCAGGCATGATAAAGCCCTGAGGTTGGTTCATATAAACCTCCTCATCCAATTCACCATTCAAGAAAGTTGTCTTCACATCCATCTGATGAATAATCAGATTGTGATTTGATGCCAAAGCAATTAGCAATCTTATGGTACTGATACGAGCCACAGGGGCATAAGTATCAAAATAGTCTATCCCTGACTTTTGTTTAAAGCCTTGAATGACTAGTCTAGCCTTGAACTTTTTAATAGATCCATCTACCTTCATTTTTCTTTTGAAAATCCATTTGCAACCCAAAGGTTTGCAACCAGGTGGTAGATCAGCCAACACCCAAGTGTTGTTGCCCATGATGGAATCCATTTCATCATTTATTGCTTCTTTCCAGAAAGCAACATCCTGGGACTTCATTGTTTCTTCAAATATTTTGGGATCATCCTCAACAATGAAGCAATAGGAGTATTGGTCAGAGACCTCATCCCTTGTTCCTTCAATTAAATATAATTGAAACTCAGGTCCAAATGACTTTGGAGTCCTGATCCTTTTGCTCTTTCTGAGCTTAGGTTCAGGTTGTTGAACCACAACCTCATCAGGGACCTCATCAGAGATCTTTGATACACCAATATCATTTGTTCCATTAGGAATTCTCTGACTTGGTCTAGGGACTGATGAGAATCTATTCTCATCAAAAATTGCATCCCTTGATTCAATTAGTGAGTTAATTGAAACAGATTCATTAGGTTCAATAACATAGAATCTATATGCTTTGGAATGCTCAGCATATCCAACAAAGATGCATTCAATGCCTCTTTCACCCAAAGTCTTTAGCTTTGGATCAGTGAGTCTTACAACAGCCCTACAACCTCAAACCCTGAGAAAGTTCAGGTTGGGTTTTCTTTTAGTCCAGAGTTCATAAGGGGTTATTTTGTTCCTTTTTCTGAGAACTCTATTTTGTAAATAACAAGTTGTCAACATAGCTTCACCCCAGAACACTTGACTCAGCCCTGAATAGGACAACATGAAATTAACCATCTCCTTTAGCACCCTGTTTTTCCTATCTGAATTGAATGAATTATTGCCTAAGTATACTATTGCCAGAAAGTCCTTCCATCATGAACCATTAATCACTTGTGTGAGCGCGAATATTGTGGATATGCCTATCGGGTTTGACGAATCCCGTTTGTGTTGTTTAGCAAGTTAGTTCAACAAAACGCACTATATTTAAGTTTTATTTAGGTGATTGTCAAATACCTACAAGAAGGCCATGTACCATTATCATTGTTATGATACCTCAGTTAAGCGTTGCGTGTCATGAGCTTAGGGTAATAATAACTATTTTATGATAATTGTATATGTAACAATTATTATTATAACTCTGAAAGTGTTTGTCCATTTTTACAACTATAAACTATATGAATTCACCAACCTTTGTGTTGACTGTTTTAAGCATGTATCTCAGGTCCATAATGAACGAGGCTGGCACGGAGGAGCACGGATACTCAAGAAGGCTATAAATTTTATTATCATTCGAAAACTCATTTAATGTAATTTGTAAACCTTGAAACTATTAGGACCTCATTTTGTAAACTCTAATATTTATATAATTTGAATGATAAATCTTTTAAAACGACTCAATTAGAGTTCTTTTTCTATTGTTATAATTGTTGTGCCATGAAGTAACACCCAGTTTGGATTCCGTTGCGTTCACGAAATTGGGGGTGTCACAGTTGTCCAGTCGCCCTGTTCTCTTTTGGACTTTTGAAAAATGAGGGGGTAAAGAGTGATGTGTCTTTGGGCAACTAGTCTATTTTGAGAATTTTTCCCAAAAAAAATATGAACTATAATTTCAAGACGCGAGAAGTAATTATTTTCTGTGATGACTAGTACCTAGTGGTGGCTCAAGGGTAAAGCTACTAAAGCCATCTTTTTAGGCCTCCGAATATTTAAGGCCCCCGATTTTCTAGTGCCTTTTATGAATATATAGTCGGTTACATTTTATTTTTTTTTGCATCATCTTGAGGTTTCGATATATAGAAGGCCCTATTACTAAAATTATTAAGGATGTTTGCTTATTTTTTAAATCCATAATCTTTTTATTATTACAAAATTCTAATGAATTTTAGCTGATACTGTAAACAAGTTACACGTTTTAAGAATCACTCATGCATAGTGTATTAATAAACGAACAAGGATAACCTATTTTTCAAAGAACAAGCATGAACACCAATGTCCATTTGATTAAGTGTTCATATTAGTTTGTTTGTTCGGTTAAACCAAAACTAACGAACCCGAACAAGCCTCATTCGTGTTGGTTTGGTTATTTAGCCCTACTTATAGATTATCATAAAGCAAAGTTTGTTTTTTTCTCTTTCTTATATTATTTTTCTCAATCTTCAATAAACTTTTAGATTTTTATCGTGTTTTTGGTTTGACAATTGGATATTTTATTAATCCAATGATTCGAAAAGTGAATATTAAGTAGATAGAAAAAAATGAAATTTTTGAAAAAAGGCCTCATATTTGAATTTCGCTTTAGGCTTCTGGCTTGAGCCGCCCCTGCTGATACCGTGTGGCCTGCGTTTTAGAGTTTATGTGGGGCCTGCGATTTTGACTTCATATGGTCTGCTGTGATTGCACGTTTGGATTATTCTGCTGCAATGTGAGTGAATGGTAATTTCCTATTGTTTTTGCAATTTGATTGGTCAAGGTTTCATGGTAGATATTTTTCCTTAAGACTAGTCACAGTGGTGACCTGGGTTACCAGCTGTTACGTCAGCTTTCTCTTTCCGGTGATCAGACATGACCAAGGTGCCACAGTGGTGACCGACTTCTTTTTTTTTTTTTTTTTTTTTTTTTTAATTCAAATATTTTATACAACAAATTTAAAATTCATTAAAAATAAAAACATTACATAAATTAAAGATTAACAAACTACGATACGGTAATGAAAATGAAACTACAAATTACAATGAAAAATCTGAGTTATAACCCTCCTCACTCGAAGAGTCCCTAAACTCGCCATTATAATACTTTGCTTCCATAATGTCAAACCAGTTCTTCCTAAAATGTTCTGCATCCCTGGCTTCTTGCTCCATACAAGAAGCTTCCTCTCGTAGTTCTCTTTCTTCTGTTTCCCTCCTGACTTCCTCTTCCTGCTCAAGAAGTCAGAGTTCATCTTCAGTGAGTCCAAACGGGTTGGGTTGGTGTTCCACAATCGGTGGAGTGTTCAACGGTTTATTTTTCGGTTGGAACACCGGAAAGATATCCTCTGGTGGAGTGTGATAAACTTTATCTTCTGGCACTTGTTCTGGACTTGGGAATTGTTGGGAGAAGTCTTTGCGAGACATTGTTGTGAACTGGGGAATTGTTGGGAAAGATATGTGTGTGTGAATTGTGTGTATTAGTTGTGTGTATGAGAAACAAAAGAGTGTAGGAATATATAGGGAAATTTTTGAAGTTGAATTTGAATTTTGAATCCTCCCGCTCGTACTGTAGCCTTTAATTTGAATTTGAAGCAGAGTGTGGGTAATATTTTGTGTTGTTTGTATTTTATTTTATATAAAAAAAAAAAAACGTGTGACAAAAGTCGGTCACAATTTAGACCGATTATCAAGTTTCCTCTACATCGACCGACTTGTCACCAAATGCTCCCAATGGCATCGACCGAAACAAATATCGGTCATATTTGATGATCGAGCGATATTTTCGGGTCCATTGTGGCCAGCCTAAGGCCTAGCCCATTTATGATTGCAATGTGTTTGCAAACTTTGCATTACTTAGTTCGTGAGATATGTGTAAATTAATAAGTCACTGTTTCATACTTCAGAGTTAGTTTTTAGTGTGTGAGCTTTAGTATTACTGTAGTTTTTTTTTTTTTTTTTTTTTTTTTCCCTCTGTTAATTATCTTGTTTAATTGAGGGGATGCTTCGTATTGTAATCTTTTGGTGTTCGGGGTTCTATATTTATTGCTGTCTTTCTTTAAAAAAATACATATTGAACATATAATTAAACAGAAAATATAGAATTGATTAGTATATTGGATAATACGTATGACTTGTGTCGCGTGTAGAATGAAGACCATACTTGATTGGAGTTTCCATAACATTTCCTTATTGCATACAAGTCTATCTTGCATGCTACGCCCACAGAATTGTTTCGACCAGGTCAAACTTCTTATACATAAATTGAAACCACATGCATGCAATAACGTACACTAAACTGAACTAAACCAATAGCTACTGTCATGGCTCGGCTGATAAGTCTTGACATTGGCGACAGAGGAGGATTAATTCCCAAGTATGAAGGCTCACATATCGTGTTCATGCTATGCATGATTGTAGTGTCTATGTCTATTTTTTCTATGATTATCTTTGCTTGTAGTGATTCTAATGATAAAAAGAAAAGACGGCGACGACATGGTGGCGGTGGAGGTGGAGTTGATGCTGGTGGCGGTGGCGGTGATGCTGGTGGCGGTGGCGGTGATGGAGGTGGAGGTGATGATGGTGGTGGTGGTGGTGGTGGCGGTGATGGAGGTGGAGGTGGAGGTGGTTGTGGCGGAGGTGGAGGTGGAGGTGGAGGTGGTTGTGGCGGAGGTGGAGGCGGAGGTGGTTGTGGCGGAGGTGGAGGCGGAGTAGTTTGTTGATTATAGCATAAAAATAAGGGATGATAGCAAAAAAGTTATATAACTTGTCATTTTTTGTTGCTTTGTGTAGCATTAATTTTATTTTACTATTAAGACAGTAACTTTTCAAATTTCAATATTTGTGTATATTTTGTATTATGATCATTTTACCATTCGATCTTAACAGGGTGGTTAAAAAAACGTAAGATAGAATGATCACAAAATATACACAAATATCAAAATCTGAAAACTTTGTGTTTTAATTTTAATAGCAAAATAAAATGAAAGCTACACACAACAACAGAAATAGACAAGTTAGATACATTTTTTTTGTTTTTATCCCAAAAAATTACTACGTATTACTGAATTTATGTAAGACAACATATGTGCTTTACTTATTTTGTGCTTAGTTACAAAGGTCTCTATTATTTGTCATATACAGATTGGAATGTAAGTTGTTTTTCATTATTTGTTATAATATTGGAATGTAAATTGTTTTCTATTATTTGTTATATACATATTGGAATGTAAATTGTTTCGGTTGGTTTTTATCTTTTCAGCGTGAAACTGTCGGTGAAACATAATTAAAAGCTATATCTTTAGTAAAATTTGTCAAAGTGTGACACAAGATAGAAACTTAATTCAACTTGATTCAACTTTGCTGCAGATTATTACAACTAAGATACTGAATCATGTTTTGTTGTTTTTACTATTCTGCACATACTGCAGAGTTTTTTTCATCTTTTTATTTAATGGTTTACTAATCTCAAAATGTCACATAATCGACCATATATTCTCGCACGCACCTCTATTATCCTTTAAAATTACACCGTCTTCACCGTCTTGATAATAATCCTAATAACGAAACAAATGAAATTTTAGTGACTCTTCAATCATGAACAAAAGGTTTAATAGTAAAACAATTTATTTATAGGAGGTCAAATATTTAGTCTTTACAAAATACACATTTGAAAATACTCCCTTCTAATATTATTGTTCACATTTCTTTTATAGGATGTCTTAAATTGATTTTCCACTATTGAAAATAGATAAGAAAATTTGATGTAGATTAATATATTACTCTTACTAGATATTATTATTACAAACTTTAAAGAAGACAATAATTAATTAGTTAAGGGTAAAATTGTCATTTTGTAAAAAATAATAACGATTGTGTATTTTTTGTCGAGAAAGGAATCAAGTAAAAATAATAATCCATGTCTCAGGTTAATAATGAAACAAAGGGTATCTTTTTCTTTTTCTTTTTCTACTTATGTTTCCTAAAATCACATGCTATTTGAGTGTTGGAAAACGGATCTATGTAATGGATAATCTAAAGAGGAAAAAGGTGGAAAATTTTAACATAAAAAACTATGATATACGAGACTAGAAAAAAAAAGGCACAAGATAATAAAAACGGCTTAAGGATTTGAAGTGACCAGGCGTCGAACTTTAGACCTCCCGTCCAATTCTCATGTAAACACTCTGGCCACTATTCCATCCCAAACCATATCATGTAGTTGGTTTTTTTAATACTTAGCATATAAATGGAGCCGTTGTGTCCTTGTAAGGTAACAAGTGAAATAGCTTATTGGTTTTTTAACAACCACAAAATAACTTAACCAAAAAAATAATAATAAATAACTTAACCAAATAACTTAGTGATAAGATAATTAATATAAATGTTTGGCGCAATAGGTGGCTTGGGGATGGGGCTTTTATTATAAGCCGAAAGCTGAAGTTTATAAAGTTGTTTGGCGAATTAGTTGGAACTGAAACTTATTAATGTAAAATCGCATAAAAATAAATCAAATTAAATTCATATATTTTGTAAGCATTTTTACTTGATAATACATTATTTGAAGGGTATTTAAGGGGCTATTTGATAGCCACTTAATGGGCCACATTCTGATTCGGTCAGTGAACCTCGTTGTTTGATAACTTTTTTTAGTTCTCTTACTACGTACCCGTTTGGTTTGAGGGTGTGACTGGAATTTGAATGAAAGATTCACTCAATCCTTTGATTGGTTGAGGATCTTTGGACAGACACATTCTCTTTATTCAAAAAAGTGATTCCTCGCTAATTTGGCTGGTATCATCGAATCAAGTAATAAATGATACTATTATTTTATTGTAAAAATTCTTTGAACCACATACGTGTCATTATTTTATCTTTTTCAAATTTTTATATTAATATACTTTTTTTTTATTTACTTATAAAATAAATTTACTTTTTAAAATAATAATTAATTTTTCTCTCCCCTACTTTTCTTTCAAACCAATCCCAAATCCAAATCCGAATACAACCCATATACAAACCAAACGGGCCCTTAATTGTTCCACTAGGTGGTGAACCAGTAAGGCTAGATGGCAAGGAGGTGATGGTTTCACCATACACCTCAGCGCCACATCAGCTTTCTCTCTCCTCTCACTCCCCTTCACCTCTCTTAACCTTTTTGTGGGCAAGGCAAGGTGATCCTTTCACCATAAGTCTTGTTAATATTTAAGACATGGGACCCTTTTGTTTGTGTATTGCTGCAAGGTGATCCCTTCACCATAAGTATTGTTGGGTTTCGTGTCTCATGCGTGAATGGAGGTGGGAGGCAAGGAGCTAGCGCGTGAGGGAGAGTGAAGTGGTGAAACCTTCACTTCCCTTGCCGACCAGTCTAAGCAATAAAGTCATGCAAAATGATTCAGTGCCCTTTAGACATTATTTTTAGTGTTTATTTGTTACAATAAAATAAACATGGGCTAATTCCCAAAAAGGGACTTTGAAAAAACTATTTTCAAAATCTAGTAGGAATATAATGCCTTTTCCCAAAAAGGTCATGTGCGAATGTGCGAACGTGAGAATCCACAAATACTTTGACACGTGTCCAGACAAAATGGTACCAAACCAATAATGCAGCCCACCAATACCCCCACGTGCCCAGTTGACTTTTTCAAACAAATGTGCGAACGACGGTGTGCGAATTGCGGCTAATGTGCGAACTGTACTGAAAAAGTAACATTGGGAACTAACAAAATCTTTAAACCTGTATCAAATCCTTTTTCCAGATTTATTTTCAAAATTATTTTAATTTTATTTTCTTTATAGATTATCACTGTAAACTATGGATTTACACACACAAAATCTTCAAACTTGTATCAAATCCTTTGTCCGTGATTCTTTTCAATTTTGTTCATACAAATGGTAAGTTTTTCGTTTAATTGGTTTCATTATATGTTTATGAGTGTAATAATTTCAGTAGTATGCATCGGTTACCAATTTTGTGTGCTTAATTTAGGGTGTGTTCATACCAATTTTGTTCATACCAACTTGAATGGCTTGAAGTAGTATTTTTGCTTATTTTAGGGTGTGTTTGGATTAGCTTATGTACTCAATTTATTTCTGTCTTTGGTGTGTTTCAATTATCTTATTTTTTTTGGGCTTATGGGCTTATTTTAAAGGGCTAAATATACGAGTAGCCCGGTCTCTTAAGGTGTTGGGCTTTTTTGGCCCCAAAAAAGTCGCTTTCTCAAAATAGCCCAGAAAATAAGCGACTTTTTTTTCAATTAAGCGACTTACTATTTGTGTCCTTTTGCAGCCAAAAAGTCACTTTTTAAGCGACTTTTGCTAGATTTTAAGCGACTTTTTGACTTTTTAAGCGACTTTTCGCTAGGGGCAAAAAAAAAATGCCACGTGTCGCTCCCACATTTAGTCGTTTATTCCTTGGGCTATTTTGAGAAAGCGACTTTTTTTGGGCTAAAAAAGCCCAACATTTTAAGCTCCGGGATATTTGTAGAATTACCCCTATTTTAAATTGTTAGTATTATAGGACAAAAAGAAATGTTGGAGTATCTATTCCTGTTATTGTATAGAACAATTTCAATTAAAAATGTAGGTATATACATGGTTTAAAAATTAGTTTGCGTAAGATTTTGGGATGTAAGTATTTGGATTACCAGTAGTGGATGACATGCCCCTTGCTATTAATCCCCGATGGGGAACGGGCAGGTTTTGGGACTTCTTGTTGTTCTGTTTAGGGACTGGGATGACATGCCCTGCTGCAAACCCGACCTAGTGCCATTCCTAACTGTTAAGAAGTTCTTTTGGGGGTTTGCTTTTCTAAATATGAGACGTTCTTTTAAACTGATTGTGTCATTAGCTCTAATGGTACTTATATGATACTTATATGGAAATCGACTGAAGATGCATGTTATATGTAATATTCATATTTATGTGTGTATATACCTTGGGTGGTCCTTCTAAAGCGTTGGTTAGATACAGTCTTGCATTATCGACAAGCTGACAGTATGTCATAAACGCGTTTGCAAATCTCTTGTGTGATGTCAATTGTGATCTGACCCTCACAGCTCTTCGGCACATAATAGCTCTCCTGCAAACATAAACATAGCTAATTACGAAACATGATAAAAGGCAATAACTTTAGGCAGTTACCATATTAGAGGATCGACTTAGAAGTTATGTGAAATGGATCAATTATAAAAAACATTAGCCAATAAAGGAAGAAAAAATCTAACAGGTTGCACTCTAAAATCCTAGGTTGTAGTTTCTGTACATCTGAATGTACATCTGTTTTAACAAATAACTCATAACTATTTATAAAATCTGATAAAAAAAACCAGAGCTCAATGTGTTGTAGACATTTAATGGTACTTAATGGGACTGGGTGGCTTTGCTTTTTCAGTGACATTTAATGTTACTTATATGTGAAAAGTTAGTGTAGTGTAGATAACTTTGATAGTTCATTGTTACAATACTAATTTCTTTAGTGTTATTATGTGTGTTTGGTTTTTCTTGTCTTTGTGGTATTGCTTGTTATATATAACTTTTTGTTTATTAATATAGGAATACGATGCCAAGGTTCGCATTCGAAACAAATTGCATTACTTTCAATTGATTAAAGACAGATTAGCTGAAAATCGTCGTACACTGTTTCGGTCAACATGCTTTGGTCCATTGTTGGATTTAAATTACTTTGCGAACAAGGAGAGTCTTATACATTATATGCTTCAAAAACAATTTCCATCTGATGATGACCACTATGATTTGGCACTACTTTATTTTGTTAATGGACATCAACTTCATTTTGGTCGCCGTGAATTTCACCTGATAACTGGTTTTAAATTTGGATTGCCTAGTTTTCGTAAGTTTAGAAGTGGTGATATCATATTTCGTGACCGTGTATTTCCTGAGAAGGTAGGGGAGAATTTAAAAACCGTTGATCTTCTATGTTTGATTGAGGATGAAGAGCTTTTTTCAATACTATCTGATGAAGACGCTGTCCGAGTTTGCCTTCTGTTATCACTTCAGGTCATATTTATGGGGCATGACCTGTTATCTGTGGTGGATGATGTATATCTTAGAATGGTTGAGAACTTGGAAGTCTGGAATGACTTTCCTTGGGGAACTATAACCACTATGAAATTTTCGCCTCGTAATAAACAATTTCATATTCTAATAAGAATACTTATTTCTTTTTCTGCATATAATTTTTTTTTTATTGTGATTTCTATATAATGTGACGTAACTCGCATTTTCGATAAACGTGCTCCCACGCAACACAACACAACCCAACGAATTTAATGTTTATTTTATATAAACATTTCTATATGAGATATTACAATCTACCATTTGCCATTTTACGATAATTCGCGAACGGACGTACAAACTCAATTTCTACCATTAATTAGAGTTTCTAACGAAACCCAAACTTATTACAACAACAATTAGGAATAACTAAACCATAAAACCAATGTATAAGTTACTAAAGCACAAAAACCCTAATTCCACCTTAACTCCCGATAAAACCCTAAAACTCACAAAACTATGATTTTATTTAATAAAATCACAAACCCTAAATAAATTTTACAAAGTATATATGTACAAGTCTTTTAAAGCAAGGTATAGGTCCCTAAAGCATAAAAACTTAATAATTACTATTTATATCAATATAACCTTGAAAATTATTTATTTTAAAGCCTATTTCATGTATTTATTTTTCCTAATAAATTTGTAAACATATTAAATAATTGTACAAGTCCATAAAACTCAAGGTACAACTCTTTAATGCATGAGACTTAAAAATCTCATTTATATGTATTAGAAGCTTAATAAAAATTTCATAAAAATTAGATAAATTAAGGAAACACTAAAAATATATTTTCTATATTTTCTAAACCTTAGTACAACCCTCCTAAGCCCATAGTACAACCTCTCTATGCACTAAACGAATTCCTTCTAGTTATATGTAAGTCGATATATATTGTTTAACGTATATATATATTTCAAAATTAATTTTAAATACAAGTAATTAACTAAACTTTATAAACTAAATTAGTTACCTATCTTAACCCTAGAATACACTTGATCAAGCCCAAAGTACCACATTTTAGTGCACAAATTGAACCAATAATCCTACCTAGTTAGAATTCGACTAACAAGAAACCAACTCTTATCTTCTCCACAACCTTTCTAAACCCCAAGGCATCCACATGGCAACCCTTATAAAATTACACATCCTAATGTCTCTAGAAAGGTAGCTTTAAGTCAAGAATGTTGGACTTAGCACATGGTAAGGGAGAAACCACATCAATACTTCCCCCTCCTCTTCCCAAGTGGCACTATCTCAGATTTTCTTCAGCCCTTGTCTCCTTATCATCACCCTAGAAACCCTAAACCCTTCCCCCATAAATGTCGAAGCACATTTCACACTCCTACCCATCACAACTCGACACACACCCAAACACAGCCCATATTCACTCACTTCTGATCAAAGTTACTCACAAACACTTCCATAAAATAAATCATTCGAAGCCAAGGAGATAGGAGAAGCCTTAGTGTTTCGGTTCAAGCCATTTCGCCTAGTGAAACCCCTATCGAATCCTAAACCCTAAGTAAGTGTTCTATTCCTTTTTCAATACCTTTATTTTCTTTAGATAAACCTTAAATATCGTTACTAAAAATTGCTTAACAAAACTTAGCTTAAAAATGAATTAATTCTTTTCTTTGTTCTATTCGACAAAACCCTAAACCGAAACCCTAGGATTATTACTAAATTGAGTAAACCTAGGATATGTTAAAAGAGGATAAAAATAACATGTATATATATTAAGAAGGACATAGTAACCTAGAGACTAGAAAACCAAATTGTTTTACTTCCTTTCTTTTATTACCGATCGACCCAAATAGCCAAAAGCGGATATAAACTAATTTTTGCAACTTAAGTAACCATTAAACATGTTAAAAATAACTTAAAGATACTAAATAGAATGTTAATGAGTCGAATACAATAGTCGTAAAACCCAAAAATCAAAACCGAACCTTTTTCTCAGTTTTGTTTCAAGTCGCATGTCGATCAGACATGGGATTTTAAACACAGAATTCGACCATCAAACGTACACTAAAAATTCTATATTTTTGCCACATAATAGACCTCTTAGATAGCTAATTACTGGAAAAAGAATGAGTTAAAATGATCGAGAATTCACGAAGTTAACAAGGTTTAAAGTCTGTCCACTTTCTGTTTGTCGAACGCCCCAAAATAAATTATTCGAGCCTTATAAGCTCGAATAATAAGCTAGTATTTTGCAAATAAGCTATTTCAAAGATGAAAATAAAGTGTGTCAAGAAGTCATGGAAAGTCTCGTCGTTTTTCAAAACTTAAAACGCATTTTTTTGGAAATAAGGATATCGAGTGAGACAGCTAGGGAGTCTCAAGGGTCATTTCTGCCAAAATTTAAATTAAATTTATAAAAAGGATTTGAGATGTTGTCGACCAGCAGTTCAAGGGGAAAAAGTGTCAATTCTGAAAGTGTAAGGGTAAAAGTTGTCAGGGGTAAAAATTGTAATTTTATAAAAGTTCTGGGGTAAAAATTGTCATTTTGTGAAAGTTTAGGGGTATAAACCGTTAATATATAAAACTATAGGGTAGGAAGCGTAAATTCATATATAATTATTATTATTATTAATATATTATAAAAATTATTATTAATAATAATTAATAAAAACTAACTTACGATTAATTTGGTAACGAACAAACGAAAACATAAGAATGAACAATACAGTAAAATCCAACTTTCGAAAAGACTTCGTTAAACATTTATCAACAATCAAAACGAAACTAAACGAACATCGAAATCTATATTATTATCTGAACATGATTACTGAAACTTAGCATAACGAACCAGGTTGCGTGCCGGAGACATTTATCAACTTTGTTTAATATTGTTTCTCATCCAAATCATCAAGGTGAGTTCATAGTCCCACTTTTTATATGTTTTCCAAATATGTGGGGAGATACATGCTACCAAACCGAACACAAGTATTTTCTGTATGCTTTCCTGATTGATATTGACTAAGTTACCTTTTTGCCCAAAAAGACCCCCCATCATGAACCTCTAATCACCTGCGGGTGAGCGCGAATATTGTGGATAGATCTATTGGGTTTGACAGCCCCTTTGTGTTACCGTAACGTGCACAAAGCATTATATTTGAGAAGAATAAAGAGACCGGCAATCTCCTACCCGGGGGCAAGGTTACCTACATTTAATTATGGGGTAATTATTACATCATTAGTTCATGACTGTTGATGTTCTGTTAAGGTTTTGCGTGTCATGAGACTTAGGGCAATATATTTATATAACGAACTGAACTTTTACTTTCCATTTAGCTTGTGTTCAAATTGATTATAATTTAAACACTATGGATTCACTCAACCATTATGTTGACTTTTTAGCATGTTTATCTCAGGTATTTAAAGGATCAATCTTGGCACGGAGTGACTGTGGGCTTTCTTCTTATAAAAAGAGTGTCCACTATGTTATCATTCAACTGGATAATGTAACTTTTACACCGTATTTTCTGAACTTCCCTCTGGGACCTATGCTATGTACTCTGATTTAAATAATGAATGATAACAAATTTTATCTAAAACGTCTCTTTTTGAGTCGTTTTCTATCATCATGACTGTGAACCGTGAAGTAACACCCCAACTTATATTTCCGCTGCGAATATCGAAAACGGGGGTGTTACAGAGTGGTATCAGAGCTCATGGTTATAGAGAACCAAATGTTTTTCCAAACATTGAACTATAACCACTTTTCACAAACTTAACTGAAAGTCCTCCGTGCCATAATATTTCTGAAACATCATTTATATATGTTTATCGTAATTATTTAGTTGCATAGTGCAATATTTATAATTACCGGGTGGTTACAGGGTTATGGTTTCCCCTACTCATTCTAACACTTCTATGTCGGATACGGATAACAAAAATATCGCAATTGTACCAGACGTCACGACTATACTTGGACGAACAACAGAGTCAGATCTGGCAGCAGACGTCACGGTGGTGCCTGAAATCTCCTCGGTATTTGGGCATGACACAAAGTCTGATCCTTCTGAAGAACCATCCAAGGATACTCTAATGCCAGATGTCACGCAACATCCTGATGATCCTTATCTGCAAGCCAGAGAGAGGGCTCATACTTTTACAGGTGAAGATCCATCTGAGCCAGATTTCCCCTCGATTACGAAAATACCTCCGGTTCCTGCTGAAAGAATCCGAAGGACGGCTAGAATATGGACTATTCCTGTGCCTCCACCAATGTCATTTACCCGCTTCTCTCCTCCATCAGTTCCGTATGAGCTTAGCGACGAGGTCAAGGCCATTATAGCTAGATATAGTGCTCCGTCCCGATCACCTACTCCTGAGATCTCTACTCCGCCTTGAGTATTTGAGATAGGAGAAAGTTCACGAACAGCCCAAGAACGTCAACCGACCGTCTCTACTCTTCAATCACGGTTAGAACGGCAAGAGGAACAAATTGAGACAGCCCTGGGTCATCTAGACGAGTTACCATTGGAGCGCATTGAAGGCATCGAGTATAGGGTGGAAGATCTGATGACAGGCCAAGAGGCTGTGCAGCGGAAGGTAGACGAAAATCGTGAGGAGTCGGAGATGCGTTTTGAGCAGGTCAGACGGGAGATACCTTTTTTGTATGACAATGAGCTGAAGTTAATAGAAGAGATGATCAAAAGGAATGAAGAATTAGCAGCAGCCCAGAACAAGATCGCGGCACTAGAGGTGACAGTGACCGGGATGCAAGCTCAGCACCAAGAAAACATGCAGGTTCTCATCAGTATGATAGTCGAACTTGAGAATCGACTTAAGGGAACCTCTGGTGGTCAGTAGGTCAAGATATATATACATATATGTTATCTTTTGTACTATATCTCAGCTATGAGATCTATAGTATAGATATAACACTAGTATGTAGTTTATATCATACAACTTTTGTACAATTTTCCCAGCCACGGGGTATGTGGCATAAATATGACACTTGTATAAATTTTGTTGTATGAATGAAAAAATTTACAAGTTGTTTATGACTACATGTGGGTGTGAATTTGTTCTAATATGCAGTTGACCGAGAATAACCAGTGTGATCACTTGCATATTTAAACTGTTGTAATATTATAACAGTATTCTACCTTGTTAAATTAATAAGGTCAATATGCAAATTCTAAACGAATGTTTTCTTGTAATAGAAATATGTCTCGTAGATCCCCCGAACCAACTATGTCCCAAGCTGCTATCCAAAAGCTTGTTGCAGACAGTGTAGCTGCAGCACTCGAAAGTCAAGCAGCAGAATTTGCCCGTACCGTAAGCACTAGCCGACCTAACGGAGAAAGCGAGACAGCGAATGCTCGCAAGTGCACTTACAAAGACTTCATAAACTGTAAACCAACTTTCTTCAAAGGAACAGAAGGAGCAACTGAGTTGGCTCGTTGGTTTGAACGTACAGAGATAGTCTTTGTAATAAGTGGGTGTACGGATGACTGCAAAGTTGCATTTGCTACGGGGAATTTACTAGATGATGCCCTGTCTTGGTGGACTGCTACTGCCAAAACTCTAGGTATTGAAGCAGCCCATCAACTCTCTTGGGATGATCTTAAAAAGAAAATGTTGAAGAAGTATTGTCCCCGTACCGAAATCAAGAAGCTGGAAGATGAATTTCACCAGCTTGTAGTGAAAGGAATGGATATCAAGGCATACAATAGAAGGTTTCAGGAACTTGCTCTCCTGTGTCCAACTATTGTGCCTGATCTCGAGAAAATGATGGAGAAATATACCGAAGGATTACCTCGAAGCATCGAGGGAAATGTTATTGTGTCAAAGCCTCAGTCTTTGGAAGAGGCCATGACTGTAGCTCAGCAGCTAATAGAACGAGAGATAAAGCGCAATTCCACTCAAGGGAATACTGATAACAAGCGAAAGCTTGATGATCGGAGGATCACTCATTACCACAATAACTACCCAACAACCACAACAACCGCCACAATCAAAACAACTGCCAAAACCGAAACAATCAACAGAACCATCGGCAAGAGACTGCCAAAGCCTATACAGCCACTCCTATGGAGAGGACTGGTTATTCCGGAACGAAGCCATTATGTAATCGATGTTCGTTGCACCACCATGGTCCGTGCTATGTCAAATGCGCAGAGTGTCAAAGGGTTGGACACCAGACCAAGGACTGTAAAGCAACGGGAGCAAACCTGCAGCCAGTAGTCATAACTTGTCATAGATGCGGTGAGAAGGGGCATTATAAGAGTCAGTGCCCAAAGCCGAATGCCAATCAGAACAATGGTGCCCGTGGACGAGTTTATGTGTTAGGAGATGGAAATGCGCAACAGAACTCTGATGTAGTAACGGGTACGTTTCCTCTTAATCAGCATCTAGCTACAGTATTATTTGATACTGGAGCTGATAAAAGCTTTATATCGCTTACTTTTGCTTCCTTACTTAAACTCACTCCCACTGCCTTAAACAACACATATGAAATCGAACTGGCTAATGGAAAATTAGTAACCACTAACTCAATAATCCAAAATTGCACCTTAACGTTACTAAACCAACCATTCGACATCGACATCATGCCTATTGAACTCAGTAGTTTCGATGTAGTCATTGGTATGGATTGGCTATCCAAATACCATGCCAGGATCATATGCGATGAAAAAGTGGTTCACATTCCTTTTGGGGATAAAACTTTGATTATCAGAGGTAATCAAAATAAGACCAGATTAAGCATAATATCCTGCGTCAAAACCATGAAGTACATCAACAGAGGATGTCAAGCGTTTTTAGCTCACGTGACTGAAAAGAAAACGGAAGAGAAACAATTGGAAGATGTACCTATAGCACGAGATTTTCCGGAAGTTTTTCTTGAAGAGTTACCTGGACTACCACCTGTTTCGTCAGGTAGAGTTTCAGATTGACTTAGTGACGGGAGCAGTGCCGATTGCACGAGCACCTTACCGTTTAGTGCCATCAGAGATGCAAGAACTATCCAATCAACTGCAGGAGTTGTTGGATAGAAATTTTATTCGACCAAGCACATCGCCTTGGGGAGCGCCTGTCCTATTTGTCAAAAAGAAGGACGGATCTCTTAGAATGTGTATCGATTACCGAGAGTTGAATAAACTTACGGTAAAGAACCGATATCCATTGCCAAGGATTGATGATTTGTTCGACCAATTGCAAGGATCAAGCGTTTACTCAAAAATCGATTTAAGATCCGGATATCATCAGCTGCGTGTTAGGGAAGAAGATATTCCTAAAACAGCTTTTCGGACGAGATACGGTCACTACGAATTTCAAGTAATGCCATTTGGGTTAACTAACGCACCAGCTGTATTCATGGATCTCATGAATCGTGTGTGTAAACCCTATTTGGATAAATTCGTGATCGTGTTCATTGATGATGTTCTTATTTATTCTCGGAGCAAAAAAGAGCATGCGGAGCATTTAAGATTAATTTTGGAGTTACTCAAGAGAGAACAACTGTACGCAAAATTTTCTAAGTGTGATTTCTGGATTCACACTGTACAGTTTCTAGGACACGTGATTGATCGCCATGGTATTCACGTGGATGCTTCCAAAATAGAAGCAGTCAAAAATTGGCCGACACCTACAACTCCCACTGAGGTGCGTCAATTTTTAGGACTTGCTGGCTATTATCGGAGATTTATTGAAGGATTTTCGAAGATTGCTAAATCTTTAATGGAACTAACTCAGAAGAATAAGAAGTATGTTTGGGGAGAAAATCAAGAGAAAGCTTTCCAGCTATTAAAGCAAAAGCTTTGTGAAGCACCAGTTCTAGCTTTACCTGAAGGGAGTGATGATTTTATTGTATATTGTGACGCATCGCACCAAGGGTTAGGTGCCGTCCTTATGCAAAGAAATAAAGTCATTGCTTATGCCTCTAGACAGCTAAAACCTCATGAGGAGAATTATACGACTCATGATCTTGAGCTAGGAGCAGTTGTATTTGCTCTTAAAATCTGGAGACATTATCTGTATGGCACAAAGTGCGTTGTGTTTACAGATCACAAGAGTCTTCAACACATTCTCAACCAGAAAGAATTAAACATGAGGCAACGCCGATTGATAGAGTTGTTAAGTGATTATGACTGTGAAATTCGTTACCACCCTGGAAAAGCAAATGTTGTAGCAGATGCTTTAAGCAGGAAAGAACGAATTAAGCCTCTTAGAGTCAGAGCTTTAGTCATGACCATTCATTTAGATTTGCCATCCCAAATTCTCAATGCACAAACTGAAGCAGTGAAGGAAGAAAATATTCAGGCTGAGAATTTGAGAGGTATGGACAAGGCGTTCGAACTTCGTCCTGATGGGACGCGTTGTATAAAGAACCGAAGCTGGTTACCATTATTTGGTGATTTAAGAAATGTGATTATGCATGAGTCACATAAATCCAAATATTCTATTCACCCAGGATCTGAAAAGATGTATCAGGATCTCAAAAAGCTTTACTGGTGGCCAAACATGAAAGTTGACATTGCTAAGTATGTCAGTAAATGATTGACCTGTGCACGAGTAAAAGCTGAACATCAAAGGCCATCCGGCTTATTGACACAACCTGAGATTCCTGTATGGAAATGGGAAAGAATAACTATGGATTTCATCACCAAGTTGCCTAGGACATCAAGCGGACATGACGCCATCTGGGTCATCGTTGATCGTCTTACAAAATCAGCTCATTTTCTGCCAATCAAAGAGACTGATGAAGTGGAAGATTTAGCTCCATTATACCTGAAAGAGATAGTCTCTCGACATGGAGTACCAGTTTCCATTATTTCGGATCGTGATTCTCGTTTCACGTCTCGATTTTGGGAAAAGCTTCAGACAGCTTTAGGTACTAATTTAGATATGAGCACGGCTTACCATCCACAAATCGACGGACAAAGCGAAAGAACTATCCAAACGTTGGAAGATATGCTCAGGGCATGTATAATAGATTTTGGTAAAGGATGGGATAAGCACCTGCCTTTGGTAGAATTCTCATACAACAATAGTTACCATGCCAGCATAAAAGCAGCACCATTTGAAGCACTTTATGGACAAAAGTGCCGATCACCTGTTTGCTGTGCAGAAGTTGGAGAGTCTCAACTTACTGGACCAGAGATAATTCAAGAAACGACCGACAAAATCATGCAAATTCGACAGCATTTGCAAGCAGCTCGAGATAGACAGAAAAGCTACGCCGACACAAGACGAAAGCCTATGGAGTTTGAAGTCGGAGACAAAGTAATGCTGAAAGTTTCGCCGTGGAAAGGCATGGTCAGATTCGGAAACCGAGGGAAGTTGAATCCCAGATACATCGGACCATTCAAGATTCTGGATAGAATCGGTCCAGTAGCCTATAGATTAGAACTTCCTGTAGAGCTTAGTAAAATGCATCCCGTTTTTCACGTCTCCAATCTGAAAAAGTGTCTATCAGATGAAACACTTGTGATTCCCATGAAAGAGCTTCGTCTCAATGAAAAACTCAAGTTTGTGGAAGAACTAGTGGAGATCATGGATAGAGAAGTCAAACAGTTAAAACGAAGCCGCGTTCCCATTGTTAAGGTCAGATGGAACTCTAAAAGAGGACCAGAATTTACCTGGGAACGAGAAGATCAAATCCGAACGAAATATCCACATCTTTTCCCTCATACCTCAACCAACACCGACTGAATCTCGGGACGAGATTCCCGTCAACAGGGGGATACTATAACCACTGTGAAATTTTTGCCTCGTAATAAATAATTTCATATTCTAATAAGAATACTTATTCCTTTTACTGCATATATATATTTTTTTTATTGTGAATTCTATATAATGTGACGTAACTCACATTTTTGATAAACGTGCTCCCACGCAACACAACCCAACGAATTTAATGTTTATTTTATAAAAACATTTCTATATGAGATATTACAATCTACCATTTGCCATTTTACGATAATTCGCGAACGGACGTACAAACTCAATTTCTACCATTAATTAGAGTTTCTAACGAAACCCTAACTTATTACAACAACAATTAGGAATAACTAAACCATAAAACCAATGTATAAGTTACTAAAGCACAAAAACCCAAATTCCACCTTACCTCCCGATAAAACCCTAAAAATCACAAAACTATGATTTTATTTAATAAAATCACAAACCCTAAATAAATTTTACAAAGTATATATGTACAAGTCTTTTAAAGCAAGGTACAGATCCCTAAAGCATAAAAACTTAATAATTACTATTTATATCAATATAACCTTGAAAATTATTTATTTTAAAGCCTATTTCATGTATTTATTTTTCCTAATAAATTTGTAAACATATTAAATAATTGTACAAGTCCATAAAACTCAAGGTACAACTCTTTAATGCATGAGACTTAAAAATCTCATTTATATGTATTAGAAGCTTAATAAAAATTTCATAAAAATTAGATAAATTAAGGAAACACTAAAAATATATTTTCTATATTTTCTAAACCTTAGTACAACACTCCTAAGCCCATAGTACAACCTCTCTATGCACTAAACGAATTCCTTCTAGTTATATGTAATTTGATATATATTGTTTAACATATATATATTTCAAAATTAATTTTAAATACAAGTAATTAACTAAACTTTATAAACTAAATTAGTTACCTATCTTAACCCTAGAATACACTTGATCAAGCCCAAAGTACCACATTTTAGTGCATAAATCGAGCCAATAATCCTACCCAGTTAGAATTCGACTAACAAGAAACCAACTCTTATCTTCTCCACATCCTTTCTAAACCCTAAGGCATCCACATGGCAATCCTTATAAAATTACACATCCTAATGTCTCTAGAAAGGTAGCTTTAAGTCAAGAATGTTGGACTTAGCACATGGTAAGGGAGAAACCACATCAATACTTCCCCCTCCTCTTCCCAAGTGGCACTATCTCAGATTTTCCTCAGCCCTTGTCTCCTTATCATCACCCTAGAAACCATAAACCCTTCCCCTATAAATGTCGAAGCACATTTCACACTCCTACCCATCACAACTCGACACACACCCAAACACAACCCATATTCACTCACTTCTGATCAAAGTTACTCACAAACACTTCCATAAAATAAATCATTCGAAGCCAAGGATATAGGAGAAGCCTTAGTGTTTCGGTTCAAGCCATTTCGCCTAGTGAAACCCCTATCGAATCCCAAACCCTAAGTAAGTGTTCTATTCCTTTTTCAATACCTTTATTGTCTTTATATAAACCTTAAATATCATTACTAAAAATTGCTTAACAAAACTTAGCTTAAAAATGAATTAATTCTTTTCTTTGTTCTATTCGACAAAACCCTAAACCGAAACCCTAGGATTATTACTAAATTGAGTAAACCTAGGATATGTTAAAAGAGGATAAAAATAACATGTATATATATTAAGAAGGACATAGTAACCTAGAGACTAGAAAACCAAATTGTTTTACTTCCTTTCTTTTATTACCGATCGACCCAAATAGCCAAAAGCGGATATAAACTAATTTTTGCAACTTAAGTAACCATTAAACATGTTAAAAATAACTTAAAGATACTAAATAGAATGTTAATGAGTCGAATACAATAGTCGCAAAACCCAAAAATCAAAACCGAACCTTTTTCTCAGTTTTGTTTCAAGTCGCATGTCGATCAGACATGGGATTTTAAACACAGAATTCGACCATCAAACGTACACTAAAAATTCTATATTTTTGCCACATAGCAGACCTCTTAGATAGCTAATTACTGGAAAAAGAATGAGTTAAAATGATCGAGTATTCACGAAGTTAACAAGGTTTAAAGTCTGTCCACTTTCTGTTTGTCGAACGCCCCAAAATAAATTATTCGAGCCTTATAAGCTCAAATAATAAGCTAGTATTTTGCAAATAAGCTGTTTCAAAGATGAAAATAAAGTGTGTCAAGAAGTCATGGAAAGTCTCGTCGTTTTTCAAAACTTAAAACGCATTTTTTTGGAAATAAGGATATCGAGTGAGACAGCTAGGGAGTCTCAAGGGTCATTTCTGCCAAAATTTAAATTAAATTTATAAAAAGGATTTGAGATGTTGTCGACCAGCAGTTCAAGGGGAAAAAGTGTCAATTCCTAAAGTGTAAGGGTAAAAGTTGTCATTTGACCAAAGTTCAGGGGTAAAAATTGTAATTTTATAAAAGTTCAGGGGTAAAAATTGTCATTTTGTGAAAGTTCAAGGGTATAAACCGTCAATATATAAAACTATAGGGTAAGAAGCGTAAATTCATATATAATTATTATTATTAATATATTATAAAAATTATTATTAATAATAATTAATAAAAACTAACTTACGATTAATTTGGTAACGAACAAACGGAAACATAAGAATGAACAATACAGTAAAATCCAACTTTCAAAAAGACTTCGTTAAACATTTATCAACAATCAAAACGAAACTAAACGAACATCGAAATCTATATTATTATCTGAACATGATTACTGAAACTTAGCATAACGAACCAGGTTGCGTGCCGGAGACATTTATCAGCTTTGTTTAATATTGTTTCTCATCCAAATCATCAAGGTGAGTTCATAGTCTCACTTTTTATATGTTTTCCAAATATGTGGGGAGATACATGCTACCAAACCGAACACAAGTATTTTCTGTATGCTTTCCTGATTGATATTGACTAAGTTACCTTTTGCCCAAAAAGACCCCCATCATGAACCTCTAATCACCTGCGGGTGAGCGCGAATATTGTGGATAGATCTATTGGGTTTGACAGCCCCTTTGTGTTACCGTAACGTGCACAAAGCATTATATTTGAGAAGAATAAAGAGACCGGCAATCTCCTACCCGGGGGCAAGGTTACCTACATTTAATTATGGGGTAATTATTACATCATTAGTTCATGACTGTTGATGTTCTGTTAAGGTTTTGCGTGTCATGAGACTTAGGGCAATATATTTATATAACGAACTGAACTTTTACTTTCCATTTAGCTTGTGTTCAAATTGATTATAATTTAAACACTATGGATTCACTCAACCATTGTGTTGACTTTTTAGCATGTTTATCTCAGGTATTTAATGGATCGATCTTGGCACGGAGTGACTGTGGGCTTTCTTCTTATAAAAAGAGTGTCCACTATGTTATCATTCAACTGGATAATGTAACTTTTACACCGTATTTTCCGAACTTCCCTCTGGGACCTATGCTATGTACTCTGATTTAAATAATGAATGATAACAAATTTTATCTAAAACGTCTCTTTTTGAGTCGTTTTCTATCATCATGACTGTGAACCGTGAAGTAACACCCCAACTTATATTTCCGCTGCGAATATCGAAAACGGGGGTGTTACAGGAACACATTTGGAGACAGTTGTACGATGCCATTCGAAATAGGTGCACAAGAAGGAATGTGGAATATTCTTTGGCTGGATTTGTTTTCAGTTTCATGGTTAGAATTATTACACGAATTCTTTTAATGAATTATTTTGTTACTTGATATTTCTTTAATAAAATTTGCTTTTTCAGATATGAATTTTAGAGTCTTCTACCCAGAGCTGTCTTTGGTGGAGTAAGGACGTTGATGTTATCCCAAGAGCACTTTCATGGTCTAAGAAGGTTCCTTTTCAAGAATGGGAGTATTTCGGAATGCTTTTTCCTGAGGCAAATGTTCATTTTGTAATATATTTTTTTTAAGATTTATGATAGAAAGGTATACTAGTTTTGCTCTGATTATGGTTAACGGTTATCCCACTTTCTGTTTGTATTTTTGTCGCCAACGAAAGCCGGCCACAGTGGAACATGATTGACTTGAAGAAATCTACCAACTTTGGTGTTTTGCCTCAAGTGCTTGATCTTCCATCTGCTCTTGTGTAGCCAACGAAACCCACCCACAATGGAACATCTTCTGGCCAATCATATTTCTTCTGCTCTTTTGTCTATTTCTAGTTCATGGCGTTTTGCCTTTAGTGCTTTTTATTCCATCTGCTTTTGTACAATGGCAACCATAGATTTTTCTCTATGGTTTCCATTGTACAAAAACAGTTGGAAGAAAAAGCACTAGAGGCAAAACGCCGTGAACTAGAAATAGAGAAAAGAGCAAAAGAAATAGGAAAATCTTTGGTTGCCACTGTAAAAAAGCAGATGGAAGATCAAGCAATGCAGGCTAGCAAACCATTATAGGTTTATTCAAATTTCAACATGTATTTTCAATAACCAACCATTATAGGTTTATTCAAACACTATATTAGCTACATAGGAAAAACGCCATGAACTTCAAAATCCAAGAGCTAATTCATATGAACATTGTGTGTATATGAGAAGGACTTGACATGGACTTCAAAATCCGATGCATGTAACATCCTAACACCCTGCCCCGTGGTTTTTATTTACTTTTTATGCAGGTCAAAGTCTCACACATGTTAAATACATGACACAATGATACACACATGTAAAATTATGTGTATGCGAAAGAATTTTCTAACATTTTTATAAAGAAAACAAGGAACATAAACTAAAGCTAAGATTCATGGTTGTCTGGAAATAATGAATGTGTACTAACCTTCAACGCGTAAGCAAAACCGTATAAGTTATACACAGCCTGGTATGCCGCCCCCTTTCTGGCATACCCTTCCATATACACATCCCTTTTCCGAGAGACCAACATGTAAACCCGTTCATGGAATTCCTGCCACATATGCTCCCCCCAAGAAAAAGCGTTCCATGCCTCCAAATCATCAGCTAGCACCACAATCTCATTCACCATCACATGCCTCAACTCTTGACCCATGAAAACAAAATCAGTCGCTAGTAGAAGACACACACGCACAACATCCTCATCCGATATGTGCTCAAATTGTTCACTATCAAGCAAGCGTTTTAGGTTTCCCCCCTTCAAATACCTAAAACTGGGGAACAAACGCTTCATAAAGCTAGACTTCACACCATCCAAACTGTCTAACTCGATTTTGCCAAATCAAAAACCCGTTATAAGGCAAAACTCTCTCCTCCCCAACTGTACGGTGTGTTGCCCAACATCAAAAATAAACGGGGTATCATAACTTGGCTGCTCAACATTCCTTTGGTGAAAAAGAAGGAAGTTCAAAACATGGTTATCATGATCACAGCTTCTGATGTTTAGCCACGGACCGAAAACACTTCGGCTAAACAAATTGTAACAACGTTCCCCCTTTTTAGCTAGACGATCTCTAATCTTTTTCAGTAGGTTTAAATTGGTTCGAATGGTTACCCTCGCATTAACAAACTACAAAAAAATAATAAACAAGTCAATATTACGAAGTAAACCATATACAACAATATACAAGTGAAACTATCAACATATACGATAACACTTAACATTACAAAACTTTAACATATATCTACACATATGAAACACGAATCGAAAATATATATACTACTAAGTGTAAACCGACGTAAAAGCTAAACACTCATTTACAAACAATCATTTTAAATAGCAGCGTTTAAAAAATATCCAAGACTTTCATATAAAGTAAAATCCTAATGTAATGAATCCAACTTCTGAAAAACAACTTAACCCATTGCAAGGAACTTTTAGAAAGCACTTAAGATCAGATTTAACCTTAAAGCCTACAACATCAAACTTAATCTTTAAAACCTACAACATCTAACTACCTCAATCTCTATTCATAAAATAGATACACAATTACTGCATCAACATCGAACATTTGATCAATTCCACCAGCTTTAATAACTCTAGATTATCCCCTTAGCGAGTTAACAACAATAATAAGCACATTATAACAAATTCAATAATATATCTCAAGTCTTAACACATCATCAGTATCTACACAAGTCAATTTAAGTATGTCAACAATAACTTAAAGCTTCTTATACCACCCATATCAACTTAACAACAAACACTAACACATATACAACAATATACAAGTGAAACTATCAACAATATACTACTAAGTGTAAACCGACGTAAAAGCTAACACTCATTTCCAAACTAACATTTTAAATAGCAGCGTTAGTCTAAACTCTAAGTTCTTTCCGGGTTTGGTTGTCATTGTTTCGATCTATTCATATATCAAACCCTAACAATCAAACTCCAAAAACAATCAAACCCTAACATTAGTCTAAACCCTAAGTGGGTTTTTACCCAAAACCGATTTGGTATGATTTGGTTTTAACATACTTTTCAACAAAATCAAAATATAACAAAATCAAACACTTTCTTCAAAATAGCTATAAAAAAATCAAAGAAATATAACTTACATGAATTCTAGACTCCATTCTAGACGCCATTGATCGGTACAACAAAAAAATCAAAGAAACCCTTGGTATTTGTTAATGATCGGTACAGTGTTTGATATGTGTTTTTGATCGGTATGTGTTTTTGATCGTTTGATTTTGATCGGTACAGTATGTGTTCTTGAGTTTGATTTTGATAGCTTATCTCAAAGAAACCCTTGGTATTTGTTAATGATCGGTACAGAAGTTTTTGTTTAATTTTTATGGAAATGGAAAAAGTTTTGTAAAGTACAAATTTATATTTAAAAAGTACAAATATTTCTTTCCCTAGAAAGATACAACGACAAAAGTAAGATTTTCTAAAGATATTGGAAGATTTTATAGCCGTCGTTCGCACATTCGCACACCGTCGTTCGCACATTTGTTTGAAAAAGTCAACTGGGCACGTGGGGGTATTGGTGGGCTGCATTATTGGTTTGGTACCATTTTGTCTGGACACGTGTCAAAGTATTTGTGGATTCGCACATTCGCACATGACCTTTTTGGGAAAAGCCATTATATTCCTACTAGATTTTGAAAAAAGTTTTTTCAAAATCTCTTTTTGGGAATTAGCCCAATAAACATTCTCGATTGCCACCTTCTACATATGTATTTATTTATCATATTATTTTTATTATCCATTTTTATACTTCACGCCAAATATAGATCTTTTGCAAGTTTATTTATTTTAACAATGTTGTGGATTATTGCATTAGTAAATGAAATATTACATGTATTCATTGAAACCAAAATTATATAAACCCAAAATGAATCTCAATGATCAATAAATTTTAGTAAAATATTGAAAGATAATGTTTTTTTAAATAAAATACAATAACAGTTTATGTCTTTCAGAATATCTATTTCAAACGGTTGTCAAACAATACATTTCAATGAGTTACAATTTCATTCAGACTTTAAATCATTCAGAGCTTTTAAATCATTCAGCACTAAATCATAATGTTTTATCAAACAGCCCCTAAGTAATTTGACTAGCTATAAGCCCTTTTTTATAAGACTGACTAATGGAGGCTTATATCTTATTTTATAAGCCATAAGCCACTATAAGCTTGTATGACAAGCAAGGCTTATTCTATACGTCAACTTATTTTAAAAGTTCAAGCCCCTAAGTAAAAAAACTGAGAACCTGTACAACTAAAAGGGTTTGGTATTTATACCCCTAAAGTTGTAATCGTACTCCTTATCAAATTGGTAAACCACACCTTAGCTCTTGGTACGACCTCGGATTTACCATAGGCTCACTACATACAATCGGGTACACTGCCATTTAGTATATGTGTAGATCATTAGGTAGACGAGCACTATAAATTTAAGACCTGATCTCGCGTATCAATTGCACAAAATGCTTGTTTGAAAAGAAGCAACTAGCATTCCTACTTTTTTTAAACGCTCCAAATCAAAAGCTACTTCTAGTAGCATTTACGAGCAACTAGCGTTTCCACTTACTAATTATGACTATACAACTATGTTACCAAACGTTTTATCAAAACGAACATCTAGTGCTTCTTGCTACTGCTTATTGCTACCATTATATTAAACCAAAAATACCTTCTACGTATATGTAACAACATGAAATTTTTTCACACACCATCCTCATTCCCCCCCCCCTCTCTCTCTCTCTCTCCGAAACAAACTTCCCCCCAATATGAACTTATTAAAATATTTTTCCGACATTTCCACCTCAAAATCCCCCAAGTTATCATCCAAATTCGCACACCATCAATCACATCGTGAGGTCATCAATCACCTCACGATCGTAATTAAGCAAGTTACCTTATAATCGTCACACTTAACGATTTAATTCGCCATTCATTCTTATCCAGCACACGTGTCATCAGAGTGTTAAACAGGTCCATTGTTGACGCATGTTGTTTTGTAATGGACTTGGGTGGCCATGAGTGAAAACGATTGCATGTGAGTGTGGGTATCCAGGGGACTTCATGTATTGTGTGGACGTAGTCGGCTTGTGTTGGTGCTCCCTGATACGTTTGTTGTTGCATAAGTTGGGGTGGTATTCTGTGATAAGTTGTTTGTGAAGATTGTTGTGACAACTCATATTTTTCAGGTTAATACTTAACCATAAACTTGAACATTTTACTTTTGACACATGAAATATTTGCTTTAACGTATAACCGTTAGGTTAACCCGCGTGCAACAAAAAACAACTTTGAATGTATACCGGCACTAGACTAAGTTCAGTCTACGTCTAATTAGTACTTTATTACTCTCATGAGCATATTTTATAAGTCATTTGCATTTGGTTTCATAAGTTTTACGTAAATCACCTAATACTTGCGTTAAATCTCATGCATGCAATACTTAACCAATTCACCACCTTTTGCATTATAATACATATATATATACACTTAAAACTTTCAAAAATTTTGAAAATTTCTTCCCCCCTCCCCCCCCCCCCTCTTCACCAAAAACCGGCCACCAAAGATGGTAGTGCAAACAATCATCTTCCGAGCTTGACAAAACCACACTTACCCCTTTTCTAATGTCAGCTAGTTAAGACAAAAGGCTTAAGTAAGCAAAACCCTTCGCCACTTCTTACATTAGGCGTCACCCACAAGGACCCCCACTAGGACCACCATAACCCTCTAAAGATTTTGTCTATTTAGTTAAACCATGCCATGTGAAGCTTGCAATCTCTTACACCCTTACCCTAAGTGTTCCTATATAAGGAAGCCTCTTGTGACTAGCTTTCACCACAATCAAACACACACAAAAACCTTCTTTCTCTCCCTATTTCGGCTGCCATAACACCAAGGCAAGAGTTTTTCAAGATTTGGTTTAAGGGTTGTAGAAGTGTTGGGGTTTAATACTTAAAAACTATGGTTTTCTGATAGTTTCGGGTCGATCTTTGTGCATTTATCGACCACTACCACTCCAATTTCGTGTAATCATCTACTTGGCCAAAAAGTATCATAAGCGCACTGGGTACCCTCGTGTCGTTGGCAAAAAGTGTTGTCACGTCAGAAAAACACTCTGTGGCACCAGAAATCATTTGGCACCACATTTTGTGCCGTTACCTTTAGCACCAGAAAATGTGATGCCGTTGGAGAAAAAACGTTTTACAACGTTTGGATTTTTCAAATTTTTTTCCAATGTGGCTGGTCACCACGGCGCGAGCCAACCAGCTCCCCGTACCCCTTGCTCTAACAGATCTTTAATATATATGATCAAAAGTATTAGTACTATATTCGATATCGCATGCAAAAGTATCAATAGTATAAAAACAACGCTCAAACACTTGAACTAAAATTGTTTTCCTTGTAATGCTAAGCAACATTACGTGCCAATAACACATTTAAAAACACCATATTAACTGGAAAAATAAACAACACACTCATAACATGCCAAAATTGTTGGAAAGTCGATGAATCATTGTCAAATAAAAAATAATCGGCATAAATAATGATGCAACAAGAAATAACGAAAAGCATACACCACTGCCACTAGATGCAGGTACTCGGCTACTTTTAAAAAAAGTTTTTCATTTTCAACAACATTGCAACTCGAGAAGCTTTTCATGGGTAAATATTCGATGTCGCCGCTATCAGAGGCGGAGCCAGTAGGGTAGCGAGCGGGTGCTCAGCCACCCCTAACCGGCCTAACTTGTCCAACTTATAGCTTGAATTTGAGCCGGTGTTTCATCGAGTTTTTAGTCTGGAACCTGCTATAAGGCTCAACTCTGTTAGCAAGGTATTTTAGGGAGATGGTAGGGGCTATAGAAAGACTCAAAGAAAAAAAAAAGGAAAAAATACATGGATTTGAAGATGACTGACGTTGAGGAAGAAACAGATAGGGAAGACAAGGAAAAAAAGACGGCGTAACAAAAGATATAGTAGGAAACCTATTTACTGTAAACTTGACTTTTGCAGGCCCAATATACCTAGGAGCCCATCACACAATTTTACTATCAAGATATGTTTTACATGACAAAGAAAAAAGAAGTATACGTAAGTTACTTTAGCATGTGGACTAACAAGTTAGTTTAGCATCTTTTATGGAAAATAAGTTGATCTCATAGATGGTTAAAATTTTATTAACGTTTATAAAGATAAAGATATATGTCTAATTGTGCAAGTTCGTCATTTTAGTGCAAATAGGTTCATCAATTCGATCATTGGTTCGAAAAAAGCATTAAACGTTATTACTATCTCAAAATATCCAAGCCCCCCCCCCCCCCCCCCCGAATAAAAATTCCTGGCTCCGCCCCTGGCCGCTATGCGCGGTTACCATACAATACACGCCGTTATGCAACCATGCCAAAAGATAACAAAGTTCTTCGAAAATGATTTCCTAACGTTACAAAAACAATTTTTCGAAAGAATAGTATTAGCCGCCAAAATTTTGTCAACAAATAGACACCGCTGCCGCTAAGCGCGTGTACTCGGCTAGTAATTAAAAAAATGTGTACTTACAAAAATATTTAGTATATCACGTTATTTAACTAGTATTATTTTTTTTAACAAAATCGTTAATCATAAAGAACCCCCTTGGGACTTGGGACTTGGGACTTGGGAGATTGGTAGGATCGTCTATTCCTGTTGATGTCTTCAGTGACACAACCTTTTTAAATATACCAAATTATCGCCAAATTATTTGTATTATAGTAAAGCCCGGTCAGATCGAATGGGCAATTTTAGATTCTGTAAAGTTTTGATCCGAAAGCAACATCATTTGCTTTAATTTTTGAAATGTATAAAAAATGCGCGAGTCGATTGGTGAGAAAGTTAATACATATTATTTTCCATCGTCCCATCAACTTTTGTCAATAAAATGAATGCTTGATGAATGGCTGAGTGAAACATGAGACAATAATGGTCACTTTAAAAACTCCTATTACGTCGGCCTTAGAAATTGAACATTTAGTAAAATGTGTAGAACGAGGTGGTGCGCCCGCGCGTTGCCGCGGGATTTTTTTTATTCAAGTTTCTAAAATAAAAATAAAAAAAAAAAAACTGTAGCTACAGTACACTGTGGTACTGTTCATCCGATCCACGACCCGACCCGACCCGACCCGCCCAAACCCGACCCGTCCTAAATGGTTTCTACAGTGGCCATGGGAGGGAGGCAAAAAAGATCCCAACAAATGTAAGTATGTATAATGAAGTAAATACTTGATTAGAGTTTCCATAACATTTCCTTATTGTATACAAATCTATCTTAAGTGCTACCCACGCAATTGATTCCACGACTACGTCAAACTTCTTATACCTATAAATTGAAACCATGCATATGCAATAACACTTAACTCAACCAATGGCTCGGTTGATAAGTCATGACATTGGCGAAAGAGGGGGATTAATTCTCAAGTATGAAGGCTCACATATCGTGTTCATGCTATGCATGATTGTAGTGTCTATGCCTATTTTTTCTATGATTATCTTTGCTTGTAGTGATTCTAATGATAAAAAAAAGAAAAAACGGAGACAACATGATGGTGGATGTGTTGATTGTGGCTGTTTTTGTGGCGGTGGTTGTGATGGTGGTGGCTGTGGTGGAGGTGGAGGTGGAGGTGGTTGTGGCGGAGGTGGAGGTGGAGGTAGTTGAGGCAGAGCAGCTATTTGGTTATAGCATAAAAAGAAGGGATAATAAAAAATATATATATTTAATTTGTCAGCATATGTGCTTTACTTATTTTGTGCTTAGTTACAAAGGTTTCTATTATTTGTTATATCTATATACTAGCTTATAAACCCGTGATAAATCACGGGCAGCTAATAATAAGTTGTATGAAAAAGAAATAAACTTAAAACAAATTGAATAATAGTAGAGCTTTTTATAATTGTTTCTTTGTGTTCTTAATTTAATTGAAGAAACAACCATTACAATATGTAATAGCTTATTTTATCAGGCGGTTCGTTTTGATTTGAAATAGATAAATATTAGTTGCAAATTTCGACCACGATTGTGTTATCATTGTTGATTATAAATACACTTCAATCAAGTGCTTAAATAGATCCAATACAATCTTGAACTAAAAAAAATTCAAATACGGTATTCAAAGAAAATTCTTACATCATTTTTGCAAACAATACGTTAAAGTTCAACTGAAATATACAAATTCTCTTAACAACTCGTTAATATATAACACGATTGATGCAACTCTCTTTAAATAGTTTTAATAGGTTGGTTCAAAAATCATACATTCAATCTCTTTCGACCAAAACAACATGTTCCTTTCATCTAACCCATTTCCTACTGAGCCAATTTGAATAAATTGGTCATTGACCCGTTAATAAATTGGTGGGTCAAATTGTGTAACACCCCCTAATTTATTTTGTGGCAGCGGAAAGATTTTTAGGGTGTTACGGTGAGGATCGAAGTTAACATTTCAGAAAACGGTCCGGAAGAGGTGTTTTGAAAGTTATATGTCATTCAAAATCATACTTTTGATATAAAGGTGAAATATCCGTTTTGAAAATCCCGCTAAAAGGTGTGATAATTTGGGAGGAATGACATATTTGATTTTACACCATTTTATTTATCAGAGTATATGATGCCCGCTCCGTGTCTTGTCCTGCTTCGTTAATTACCTGAGATAAACATGCTTAAAATATCAACACAAAGGTATTTATTTCAATAAATTCAAGTGTATACATTGATAGTTGAGATAAGTATGAATACGAGTAATAATCAGTTTTCCAGTAACTTTGAATGTGGTTTAACTCTTAAAGTAAATGTCATTAACGATATAACAAGTAATGAGTTGTCCTTATTAGTCACAACTAAGTCACATATGATAACAGTTAAGTTCCAAGTACAGGGTCCATAATCCTATCACAAAGTGAAAACAATAGTATAAAGTCTGAAGTCTATCAGTGTGGAGTGATGGTTTACTAAATACAGCTGTATCCAAATATATATGAAACATTCATATAATTATATTGCCCTAAGCCTCATGACACGCAAAACGTTAACAATGTACCGTAAAACGGCGATGTCCACATCAGGTTACTGATGGGTGTTAGCCCTCATGTAATAGGTGATTTTGCCAACTTCCTATTTTTCTCAAATATAGTGCATCGCGACTAAATACGACTAACCAATAGGCATTCCGTCAAAGTATTAAGTGGGATAGGTCGTCAGCCTCCAACAGGTTTCGAAGTTGTTCACTATATTCGCGCTCACCGCAGTGATTAATGACTCATGATCAATGGACTTTATGGCAATATAATAAACTTAGGCAATATAGGTTTCAGGGGTTCATAGAATATGCGTACTTTAGTCTTGGCAATTATTTCCAGTGAAATGTAGAAATATCGTAGTAAAGTTAGCTGTACATTCAATTGCTATATGAATGCATATAATGAGTCTCAGTATCATGTTACAACAAGTAGTTTGAAAATGTTATTTTTCAAACACATTGTTTCAGCTAAGCAAGTAATTTGCAAGTATAACGAGCATATATCCCTTCCAAAGTGTGATTCAAAACATGTAAAGCATAGTTGATGATTTTGAGTAAATCATGAGAGTTTTCAAAGTATAAAAGTAAACTTAAAACAGTTGAAGCATGTATCTCCCCCAAAAAGTTATTAAAAACAAGTATTAAAAGAGTAGGGGTCACGACTCACCTCGAGCGTATATGACAAGATGGAATTATGAAACCAAGTAAGATTATGGGAACAATCACGGAAACGTCTTCAATACGAGACCTGAATATGAGGGATGTCTAAGTATTCGACTTACAACTAACAATGAGTGTGAAAGTGAGGAATCGTATAACGATTTGATGATATGAGTGTGATATGCTTAAAATGCCTCAAGTTAAAAATAATATTATATATAGTATTATCTTGATTCTTATGTCAATTGACTCAAAATATTACCTTCTCAAAATATGCTGAAATAATATGCATTAATACTTATTATGATTGTTGAGATTCAAGCTTAGTGAAAATGGTGGTGTGTGTATATAATCGTGTCCCGAGGTACGTGTCGTTACTTAATATATATCGTGAAACGTAACGTGGTAATAATAATAATAAGAGAAAAATTTAAATTCCCCCGTAAAAATGGGTTTTATTAAACAGTAATCTGAGGTTATCATTAATCAATGAGGATTATTACAATGGATTTTCGTAGGATCCTACAAATTGCCACCAATACACAAAATCTTAAGCTATAAAAACTAATGCTTTAAAAACCGGGTATCTAGTCGACCCAGTCGAGTCACCGGTTCAACCACCAAATCACCTATAACATGTATAAGTAAACACTAAACACATATAAAATATGAAAAATATAATACGGACCACATAATAAGTTTATCAAACATATAATCCAATGCAAAACACACACAATGAAACGTGAATACGAGTTTCAAACTTCAAAACAACATTACGAATAAAAAATATTAAATAGTTCGAACATCGAACAACAATTATTATTATTTTATTTTATTTGAAAAGCAAATTTTATTAGAACCCAACTTGGGCATCGAACAACAATTATTTCAATCAGACAATCACCCCAACCAATCCAAATATATCACAATTAATACAAATCATGGCAACATCATCACTTTTATTTTTTACAACACCAACAAAGAATATAAATACATTACGATCAATCTAAGTTAGGTCGCCATTACATATAGTTTGTGTTATTTACAAAGCCTCATAACTTGACTGAATTTCAAAAACTGAGCAAATATTCAATTTCATATAGAGGGACAAAAGGTGGAGTCTATTTGCAATTCACTGTTATAAAGATAATCAAAGGCAATGGATTTTTATCGAACAATTAAAACCCAAATCACACAATTAGCGTAATGAACCTATCAAGATTGTGAGAATACGTTAGTCGAACCTTTTGGTTAATGTCCTAAATAGATTGAGGTTCTCATTTAAAAACAAAATGAATAAAGAATGAGTTACCGTAAGAGGAGGATTTTGCAAAATGAAAATTCTTTCTCAATTCGTTTGCTGTGATTTCGGGTGTAAAACAAAAGAGTATATCTTCCCAGTGAAGATTGCAAATAAAGAAATGACATTAGGCTTACAAAAATACCAAATTATGATTTTCTACTCCTTAATTTAAGGACATCACATTAACTAAAATTTAAAACATTCCGTAATAAAAAGGTTAGAAAACAGAATTAATGATTTTCTATGTCACATGGATTTAATGACGTGGAAAGAGTACCAACATGGCTTAAATGACATGACAAGTTTTCAAAAAAAACATTTGTTTATTATATATATAGATTCTAATAAAGTAGAGTCTGAAAAAGACTATTCTACCTCTCTAAAAAAGTAATGCTGAAATTCTAGAATGTCTACAATAGTCATTTTACTATAACATTTTAAACTTAACGTTATATTCGGTAGTCATTAAAAGGAATTAAACAAGTCTGATTTTTTTTGCAAAGATATTTTTAATTTTTTTTGAAATATTATTTGATTTTATCAAACCTGATTCATTTTTCAAAGATATCTTTTAATTTTTTTTAAAAATTTTTGAAATTTTATCACACTATTGAAGGTAAATCTTTCACATTTTTTGTAATAGGTTGTTTGTAATGTGTGTTTGTTATGCAGTGACATTGTTTGATGAAATGTATTAGATAAAATAATTTCTTTTGAAGCGGTGAAAGACAATGGAAATGATGGCTAGATGAACAAAAAGTGCTCGATAAATATCCCCAATGATGATCAGCAAGAGTTCTTAGCAAAGCGTAAGGATACCATTTGTTTTTAATATACATTTTAGCCTGAATGTCAAATATTTGAAATGGAACATTTTTTGTATGCCCGTTTGTTTATTTCAGATATAGAGAGCCAAACGTGAGATGGTTTAAGAAGCAATATGACAGTCTTACTCAACAAAAGATATAGTAAAGAGCCCAAAGTTATTATCTAAGTTAGCAAAAATATTATCAGATCACGATACCAATGTACGTAAAGGTGGCCATCGTATCCGGTTCCTGAACCGGAACCCAAAAAAAATCCGAATCCGGTTAAAGCCGGTTCCTGCAAGATCCGGTCCGGTTCCTAGATAATCCGGAGGTTCCTATCCGGTTTGACTTTTCTGCCGCTAGAACCGGTTCAGAACCGGATATTTCCAAACCGGTTCGAGATCCGGTTCTTGGGAACCGGTTCCGAACTGGATCCAACGGCTATATGGGCTTTTTTCTGCAGAATCTGGACAGTGCCTAATATAGCCGTTTTTTCTGAATTTTTGCCCCTTTTTTAACGGGTGTATCCCCCATTTTGTCCCATTTTGACCTCCTAAACTTCCCTATAAATACCAAGGTTGATTTTGGTTGAATCACAACAATCAAACACTCAAAAAACGCTCACAAATTTGATCAAAAACGCTCACGATGTCTAAAAACCGAGCTTCTCAAAACTCATCATCAAATACCGGTAATCCCACTGCTCAAGGTTCTACAAATGAACCGATTGAAGTTGGGATTGAACCAACAACCCGAAACAAAGAAATTTGGTGTAATTTCGACTTGGTTAAGTTCTCGGATGGATCAAAAAAGGCTAGATGTAAAGCTTGTCACACTTATATCTGATCCGACGGGAACTCTACGTTGAAGAAGCACACGACTCTACATTGTAAATCAAAAAAAGGCGTTTCGGGATCGGAACAAAGAACTACGGGACGAGATGGGAGTATTTTTGTATATGACGAGAGGGCGCTTCGTCAAGATTTAGCACACTTTGTGATTCAAGAGGGTTTGTCGTTCAACCACTTCGACAACCCTCGGTTAACGAGGTTGATTCAACAAAGGCTTCAACCACGATACACTCATGTAAGTCGTCAAAATCTTAAACGTGATTGTATTAAATCTTGGGTAAAGGTTAAAAAGGAATTAATACTTGGTTTTGATGCTTTAAAAACTAGTGTAAACTTAAAAACCGATGTTTAGTCGGCGGGTCATGGTTTGCCCGGTTCGTACATTTGTGTTACGGCACATTGGGTTGATTCGCTTACTTGGAAAATGATGAAACATACTATTGCTTTTGAAATCCTTGCATATCCGCACACGGGTGAAAATTTAAGTATGATGTTGAGATGTGTTATGAAAACGTTTAAAATAGAAAAAAAAAAGTTTTTTCAATATCATTTGATAACGCTTCTAATAATACAAATGCGGTGTCTAGGCTAACACTAAATTATCGACCACCTCTTGATGGCATGTTTTATCATAGTCGATGTGTTGCACACGTCATTAACTTAGTTGTGAAAAGCGGACTAGCGGCCGAGCAAATGTATAATTTAAGAGAAGCTTTTAGAAAAATGTTACAAGATATTTTTCAACGTGGAGGCACAAGATATGTGGATTATATAAAATTGTGTCATGACTCGAATTCTATTTTTTTATCTCCAAATTGAGACGTCCCTACAAGATGGAATTCGACTTATAACATGTTTGTTAGTGGTTTACGCCAAAAATTAACGTTGCAACATTTTTATGATAATCTTTGCGCTACATCTAGGCATGAGGAAATGGTACCATTTTCGGTTAAAAATTGGAGTCTTATTCAAAAGATAACCGAATTACTCAAAGTTTTTAAAACCGAAACAACTATGTTATCGGGTGTTTATTATCCCACGAGTCATTTGGTCCTCAACCAACTTTTTAAGATGTGTAGAAAATTAGGAGCATACGAATATGATGGTCCACTTTTTGTAAATATGGTTTTACCGAAGAAAGAAAAACTTAGAAAATATTTTCAAGAAATTCCACCAGTAATTAGTTGTGCCGCCGCAATTAACCCATGTTTGAACATTAGCGGGGTGGAATATCTTATCAATAAAATTGCACAAGACTTGGATTTGAACCAAATAGACCCTTTCTATGTCACAAAAGCCCAAGACACGTTTAAGAGTAATTTCAAACGTTTATTTGATGTGTATTTTGAGAAATATGGTGAATCAAATGTGGGAAAGAGTTCGGTTGCAAACATGTGGGCTTCGGCTTCAACCGTGGATCCGGATTTGGACTTATTTTTTTAATTTAAGACAAGAAATTGGTAAACGGGCTAGAAGTGAGAATTTATCGAGCAACGAATTTGGGAGATATACGGGAACCGATTGGTTAAACACTATCACACCCGAAGACTTCAAGGATTTTGATGTTTTGAATTGGTGGAAACAAAGGGAACCTCAATTTCCCGTTCTAGCCGCAATGGCCTGGGATTTACTAAGCGTAAAAGCTTCTACCGTTGCTTCGGAATCCGCTTTTTCTACTAATAGAAGGGTATTGTCGGTAAGAAGAACAAGACTCACACATTTATCTTTGGAGATGTGTATTTGGTTGAAGGATTATTTAGATGGGAATGAACGTATATAACACGTTTCAATACTTGAAGAACCGATGGAATACGAAAAACAATTACAAGAGGTCGAGGTGGAAGAGGGTTATGTAATCAATCTCTCCGAAGAAGAAGTCGCTTACGATGAAGCTACAAGCGCCGCAAGGTCCGCTGTTGAAGTTGAAGATGAAGATGGAGATGAAACCGAATAAGAATAAGTAGTCGAAATGTATTGATGTGCCCGGTTCGGTGCAAGTTTTAAATTTATAAAGGGTGAATTACCGAATCTAATAACAACACATACGAGCAAGTATACTCGTCCGTTGTAGCAAGATTTTGATGGTAAGTCAGGATCGTTCGTAGGGATTTGTGTAGTGAATCGAATTGCAAGTTAAAAGCAACAATCTCAAATAAGCAGTAATGATATAATGAAAATTCAAATGATTAAAAACTAAACTTGCTTAGACTAGTGTACTCCAATTGACTAATATGATTGTGATAACTTTGGAAAACATGTTGGTTGTGATAATTAGTTTTGACACTAATCTATTGTTCCTACAAATTAAACCTTCGTCAAGATTTTGGTTTATAAAAACAAGCATTACGATTAACCAATCAATTCAAGATCAATTCAAGGTTCATGAGTTGGTGTTCCTCAAACACAAAAACAATCTTTTGTCTAATCAAACAAGCTTAGGAAATGGTCAATACAAAAGGTAACCAATTATAGACAAAAGGTCACAATTGAAAGCAAACTATTAATCTTTCGACCTTTAAAGTGGTTTACAATCAATCCGTTTTGATAGACAAAAGCTTTTTCATTACAATCACAATTAAGTTCCTTTGGTTAATCAAGAATAGTGGTAGACAACAATCATTCATAGACAAATGATTATAACTAGTGGAATAACAATAGTTCTTTCAACCCTTAAGATTACTAGCACTAGTTAAACTTGATTTCCCAAATGTCACTATGAAACTTTATCACAATTAGTTCTTAGAATTGACTTGAAATTGAATTAAAACATGTTATCACAATCATATGCAAATCAATGAATAATACACATCATCTAAGCAAGTGCACAAAGGCACTAGCCACTCATAGCAAACATAAATGTAAACTCAATAATTTGAACATTAGAAACCATGATTGAAAGTCTTACAATGATTTGGAAATAAGATTACAAGTGAAAGACAATGATTCCACAAGCAATGAAAATGGTAAATTCGACTTTCTCCCTTCTCCTGGACTTATGGACGAATTTCTTAAGTTTCTTCTGTGAATGGTTCTCTCCTAGCACTTGTTTAGCATGTATGTATCTCTCTAGATTGATTGGTATATAAATACTCAACTAATGGTTCCATAAATTGCTCCAACCAAGGGTCTAAGTGCATAAATGCTTCTCTTGCTCTCCAAGTAGTATTGAATGGTTAGAATAATGACAAGAAGGGCCTAGAACCGGAGTTATAAAGTCACAATCCTTAATAAAGAAGTCTTGGGTAAAACAACGACTTCCAACCGATCGGATGGAATGGTCTACCGATCGGTTGGTCTTCTCGGTAAATCCACTTTCACTCCATCCGAATCGGTTGCGGGCGGCGACCGATCGGATGGTGATGGCTGCTGAACCTATTTCTTGGTCTTTTGCGTATGACTTGTTTCTCGGACGTAGCTCTTGATTCTTCGGTCTTTCTCTTTATCCTAAAGCTTATGAACTTGACTACTTGGACTTTAACTCCTTGAAGTACCTTACGAAGCGGAACTTGACACAAGATTCACATGAAATCTCAAATACTTCCTTTTTCTTCATTTTTGCATCTTTTCCATCCATTTTCCTGTCTTTGGCTACAAATGCTTTGCAAACACACTTTGGTACGATTTAGTAACAAAAGCCTATAAATATAACCACAAAACATATATAAAACTACCAATAACGCTATCAAAAACATGTTAGATTTAGGCGTTATCAAATCCCCCACACTTGAACTTTGCTTGCCCTCAAGCAAATCTAGAATTAAAAACAATTATCCACATGGTATGCACCAATGATTAGGAAAATGTGATGCAAATCTATCAAGCACTAGTACAAGCTAGATTCATCATTTTAAGCTTTTATGGTTGAATCATCGAGATGTTTGACAATACCCATATGATTTTCTTGCATGATACACATTACTAAACACCTCACGAAAGGGAAATGAAATATAATTCACTCAAACACTCATTTGTATGATTGGTAGAGTATATAAGCGGAATGACACTCATTTGCTCAGTCATGATCTAAATATTACCATAAGCTTGTACAAGAAACAAAACTACACCGAAATGGTGTGAGCTCCAAGTATACATATCAAAGAGGGCTTTTATTCGGGTTTAAGGCTTAAAGGGATATAAAAGACTAATGCGCCACTATCTCATGCAAAACATAATAGCTTCCTAACAACGAATTCTTGCATCACCAAATAACGGATGGTCACTAGATTGTACCTTGGTTCGCTAACGACGTTACTTGCATAACGGATGGTCGCCAAAATACTCCCTAGATCGCTAACAACGTTAGTTAATTCCTCAAGAAATCGGATGGTTACTACATGTCCATACACTTAATAATTACACAAAGTCAAAAAGGGTAGGATAAGGCATGGGATATATTTATGAAATTGGTTGAAAATAAAAATAGAATAGTCAAAGTCTACGAACCAAATGTTACTAGCTATTACAAACCAATATCATGCCATTTTGTGAAAAACTCCATACTTCCTTTATTCATACTTGATTCACTTAGCCCATTGGCTTATTCTTGTCACCTTATAGTTGCAATGACTTTTCCTCTTTTTTCTCTTTTCCTTTTTTTTTTTTTTTTTTTTTTTTTTTTTTTTAACTTGTCATCTTATAGTTGCAATGACTTTTCTCGTATAACAACCTTCGGAGTTTACGCTTCCTTAGAACTTTCATGATTTCCACATAACATCCATCTTTCCAAATAGCTAGCAACCAACCAAGATTTGACTAAAAATAAGGCTAGGCTTAAAAAGGTGTAAAATCTTTTTGAATTTTTCTGGATTGTATCAAAAGAAAAGATAGGCTCGGCGGGTGTAACTAGGGGTATCTAGCATTAAAGATAAATGCTAACAAATGGGTCCATATGAGTGGTTAACTAGCCAATGTAGCTAGCTAATATAGCATTATATGAAAATGGAAGGTCATTTGGGATAAAACCTAAGATTGCCTCTTATCACGTATATACACTTATATCACAAACGAAATGTGATCTCACAACGGTCTCGTAATGATTTACAAGCACAAGTTCTAGAATAAATAAAATCACCGGCACACTCATAGCAAAAGATCTAAGCATAAAAGATGTATGCTGTATATAGAACAGGCTCAAATTCTCACACTTTAGTGGAAAGGGCTATAATCTGTGCTAGCTAATGTTATCGATCCCAGAATGGATTGCAATATTAATCGGGACACATCTCGAATTTTCAAAATTACAGATTTCACCAGTGGATAAATCCAGTTATTCTAGAATATGATCTTTAAAATGACAAAAGACAAGATTACAAGGGCAAACAAAATTTTAAAATTCAGCTCAAAACTACAATCTATCCTTATTTTCCTATTCACCCCCCCCCCCCACACTTAAGTTAAGCATTGTCCTCAATGTGATAAACGACAAAGAATGAAATAGGGAAATAAGAGAATAAACCGTATTTTCTTCTCATGAGGAGTCTTGATCCTAGCGTCCAAGCTTCGAAATCATTATCTGCAGTAATCTAAAAACAAAAGAAACACACATACGAAATATTTCTTCGCTTATTCAAAAGGCAGTGATACACCCCCACACTTAAGTTCAACTAAGCAATTTAGAAAAAACTTTGGGGTTTAATCACTAGAAAATAAAAATGAAAAATAAACATAGCAAACACACGGGTTGCCTCCCGAGAAGCGCTTGTTTTATTAACGAGTCATCAGCCGGACTCGAACTTCTCTTTCTTCATGTTGGTGTTGACTTCTTCATTAGAAATTTTGGAACGTACAGCACATTTCCAATCACTATTCCCTCTCCAGTTTCATCTATGTATTCCAACTTAACTTTCTCCCACGGTCTTGGTAGAACATCATAGATATAACCAGAATCTTCGGCCCACGGAGTGTTTTTCTTGAAATCGGCCGGAAAGGGTGACATAAAGGTTATAGCTTCATATTCTGATTCAGGCGGAATCTCTTGAATAGAAACTTCATTCATTTGCTCCTTGTCATAGTATAACTTAATTCGGTGCCCATTAACAATGAAACTTCCACCATGTTTGTCATGCAATTCAACATATCCGGATGGAAATCCATGCTTCACTGTATACGGTCCGAACCATTTCGGTTTCAGCTTGGGAGCTTTGAACTTATACTTCATGTTAAAAAGCAGAACTTTGTCTCCAGCTTTGAATTCTTTTCTGATTCTTAGCTTTCTGTCATGATAAGCTTTTGTTCTTGCTTTGTAAAGTTTGGAGTTCTCATAAGCTTGTAGTCTAAGCTCATCGAGTTCATGCAATTGCAAAAATCTCTTTTCTCCAGCTACTTTGAGGTCTGGGTTATAATTTCTCAATGCCCAGTAAGCGCGGTGTTCGATTTCAAACGGCAAATGACAAGTTTTTCCATACAACAATCTGTATGGTGTTGTACCAATTGGTGTTTTATAAGCCGTGCGAAATGCCCACAGAGCATCATCCAGTTTTCTCGACCAAACAGCGGGATTGTCTTTAACCGTTTTTTCAAGTATCCTTTTTAAGGCTCTGTTGGTATTTTCGACTTGACCACTTGTCTGTGGGTGATAAGCTGTAGCGAAACGATGATGAACTCCATATCGCTTCATAATTTTCTCCATTTGTTTATTACAGAAATGGGTTCCACGATCACTTATCAAAGCTTTAGGAATTCCATAACGAGCGAAAAGCTTTTTGAGAAAATTAACAACTACACGTGCATCATTTGTGGGTAGAGCTTCTGCTTCAGCCCATTTGGAAACGTAATCAATAGCAACGAGAATGTATTCGTATTTGTGTGATTTAGGAAACGGTCCCATGAAATCAATTCCCCAAATATCGAATAATTCGCAGACCTGAATGCTCTTCTGAGGCATTTCATCTCTTCGAGAAAGACTACCGGATTTTTGGCAAGCATCACAATTTTTAACAAGAGTATGGGCTTCTTTAAAAATAGTCGGCCAATAGAATCCAGCATCAAAGACTTTTTTAGCGGTGGTGGAAGGACCATAATGTCCCCCAGTTGGGCCATGATGACATTCATCGAGAATTCTTCTTGTTTCAGAACCATAAACACATCTTCTAATCATCCCATCGGGACACATTTTGAAAAGATAAGGCTCTTCCCAATAATAATGTTTAAGATCCGAAAAGAATTTACTTCGTTGGGCATGAGTTAATCCTTTCTTTAGAATTCCTCCAGCGAGATAATTTGGATTTTCTAAACGAGATAGATGATCAGCGGCTAGATTTTCTGCTCCTTTCTTATCTTTGATTTCGATATCGAATTCCTGGAGTAGTAAAATCCATCGGATGAGACGCGGTTTAGCATCTTGCTTCTTAAACAGATATTTTAACGCTGAATGATCGGTGAACACGATTGTTTTCGAAAGGACAAGGTACGATCTGAATTTATCAAAAGCGAAAACAACGGCTAACAATTCTTTCTCTGTAACTGTGTAATTCTGCTGAGCATTGTTGAGTGTTTTGCTGGCAAAATATATAGGACGAAAATGTTTCTCTTCTCGTTGTCCTAATACGGCTCCAACAGCAAAATCGCTTGCATCGCACATAAGCTCGAATGGTAGTGACCAATCAGGTGAAACCATAATGGGTGCACTAGTCAGTTGTGTTTTCAATGCTTCGAATGCTTTCATACAATCTGCATTAAAATCGAAAACAGCATCTTTTTCAAGAAGTTTCGTCATTGGACGAGATGTTTTGGAAAAATCCTTAATGAAACGACGGTAAAATCCTGCATGTCCTAGGAAACTTCTAACGGCTTTGACGTTAGTTGGGGGTGGCAATTTGGTAATGACATCGATCTTTGCTTTGTCAACCTCCATTCCTGCACTAGAAATTTTGTGTCCTAACACAATTCCTTCAGTTACCATGAAATGACACTTCTCCCAATTGAGAACAAGATGTGCAGCTTTACATCTTTCAAGCATTTTATCGAGGTTAGAAAGGCAAGCTTCGAATGAGCTTCCGAAAACTGAAAAGTCATCCATGAAAACTTCCATAGACGTTTCAAGCATATCTTGGAATATGGCAATCATACATCTTTGAAAAGTCGCGGGGGCATTACATAATCCAAAAGGCATACGCCGATAAGCGTAAGTTCCAAAGGGACATGTGAATGTGGTCTTTTCTTGATCAGCTGGATCAATAGGAATTTGGAAATATCCTGAAAAACCATCAAGAAAACAAAAGTATTTGTTTCCTGCTAATCTCTCAAGCATTTGATCCATGAAAGGCAAAGGAAAATGATCTTTTCTGGTGGCTTTATTTAATTTTCTGTAATCAATACATACTCGCCATCCGGTGACAGTTCTAGTAGGAACTAGTTCATTCCGTTCGTTGGTCACAACAGTCATTCCTCCTTTTTTCGGAACACAGTGAACAGGACTCACCCAAGGACTATCCTCGATGGGGTAAATGATACCTGCATCAAGCAGTTTGATGATTTCTTTTTTAACAACTTCTTTCATGTTGGGGTTGAGTCGACGTTGTCTTTCTACAACTGGTTTGGCATCTTCTTCGAAATTGATTTTGTGTTTGCAAAAATCAGGACTGATTCCTGGGATGTCAGAAGTTTTCCACGCAAAAGCTTCTTTATGCTTCTTAAGAACTGAAATCAGACATTCTTTCTCAAAATCATTTAGCAACGAAGATATGACTACTGGAAGTAGCGAATTGTCTTCCAAGTAAGCATACTCAAGATTTTCTGGCAGTGGTTTCAACTCAAGATCAGTCGGTGGTTCTTGAAGTGATGTTTTGATCCTCATCTGATCATTAAGACTGATTTCCTCAAAATCTTCTTCTATTATCTCTCCTTCTTCTTCTTCTTCTTCGTCTTCTTCAATCTTAACTTCCATAAAATCAGCGAATTCTTTATCAAAAGTTGTTTCACTAATCTTCTCTGAAATAGTCATGAATGGATCAGAATCTTCAAGTAATGCATCCAATTCTTCTTCAGTGACTTCATCGATTACATCAATGTTAAAACAAGTGTCATCACTGGAATGTGGATATTTCATTGCTTTATCGATTAAGAACGTGATTCTATCCTCTCCAACTCCAAGATTGAGTTCTCTTCCTTTTACTTTGATGATCGCATCAGCGGTGTTTAGAAAAGGTCTTCCTAAAATAAGTGGTACTCTACTATCTTCCTCCATTTCTAGAATTACAAAATCCACGGGAAAAATGAATTTACCTACTTGGACAAGCATATTCTCAGCAATACCAACAGGATATTGGTAAGTATGATTAGCTAATCGGATACTCATCCTTGTGGGTTTCAAGGTATTGATTGAAAGTTTCGTATACAGCGAATAAGGCATCAAATTGATACTCGCACCTAAGTCGGCTAAAGCATCGCATGTGATGTTGTTTCCTAATATGCATGGAATCAGAAAACTTTCGGGATCTCCGAGTTTTTGTGGAATTTTGTTTTGAACAATAGCTGAACATTCTTCATTGAGAAAGGTAGCGGATATTTGCTCCAACTTGTTTTTGTTGTTAAGAAGTTCTTTCAAAAATTTCCCGTAATTGGGCATTCCAGCTAAAACATCAATGAGAGGTACATTGAGTCTAACTTCTTTGATTATTTCAACAAACTTCTTATAACGCTCCTCCATTCTTTCTTTCTTAAGGCTCTGTGGATATGGAATTTTTGGAGTGTAAGCCTTAACTGGTGGTTTGGGTTTGGGTTTGGGTGATGTTTTTGGTGTATTTTCCTTCTTGGATTCTTCATCTTCATCCTCACTATCGAAATCGATAGTTGTGGTGTTGTTTGGGTTGGGTGGTGGATCATAAGACAGGCCACTTCTTGTGAATACAGCATTGATATGCTCATTTCTGGTTTGTGGTGGACGATAAGTCTTATCATTCGATGATGATGATGGTTTTGGGTTGGTTTGGGTGTTACTAGGCAACGAACCTGATGGTCATGAAGAAATTTGATCAGAGAGTCTCCCAAATTTGTTTTCAAGATCTTGGATAGATGCTTGATGATTTTTCTGACCTTGCTCAACTTTGGTTTTGAGATTGAAAAATTGATTCTTGACGAACTCGTTGGTTGATTTTTGGGCAGTGACAAATTCTCTCATCATTTTTTCAAAATCTGTTTCTTCAGGTTTCTTGTCGGAACTTTGTGAGGTTTGGTTCTCTACTTTTGGTTGGGACTCATGGTTGTTATCCCTTTGTCGGCGATCTTGCCAATTAGCAGAGTTTCTTCCGTAATAATTTCCTCGATATCCTCCTCCTCGGTATCCTCCTTGGATATAATTAGCTTCTCCTTCTTTTGGTTGATCCATAGGTTGATCATCGCATTCTGATGATGGGTGGTTACCTCCACAGTTGTTACAACCATCTCGCATTTCTTTCATCTCTCCTCTAAGATCTTTGTATTGCGAATCGATTTTGGAAACCAAGGTTTCCATTTTCTCCATGAGTTTAGATGAATCAGAACTTTCGGCGAAAGCAACGGTTTTTCTTAAGGGTTTTGTCTTGGCATCTTTTGACCAGTCGAGTTTGAGAAGAACTCGGTCTTCAAGCAATTGATATGCCTGGTTAGGAGTCTTATAAAGAAAAATTCCTCCAGCATCAAGAATTCCTTGAGATGTTTCATCAAGTCCATGGTAAAAGATTTGAATAATGGTTCCCCGTCCTAAACCATGTCCATGACAACTTCGAAGTAAATCCTTCATACGAAGCCAGGCTTCGACGAGTGATTCGTTAGGATTTTGTGTGAAAGCACGAATTTCTCCCATGAGTCGATCAAACATTGCAGGTGGAAAGAATCGGCTTACAAAAGCTTGCCTCATCTCCTCCCAAGTAGTGATGATTCCTGGTGTTAATTCGTTATACCACACTTTTGCATCTCCAGCAAGTGATGACGGAAAAAGTTTGAGTTTAATGGCGTCTACATTTGTATCACCATATGTAGGATCGAGTACTTCGAGCTTGATTGAGCTTGGTATAACCAAGAACCTCTGCAATACAAGTGTTTATGCGGAAACTAAACAACAAGTATTATAAAGAAGAAAAACTCTAAAGGACAATGATCCTCTATGGATCAAAACTAATAAACTATAAATCGTTTATTGAATGTTAATAGATGTTCAAGGCGTACATAAACTCATAGACGGGTTTATCTTTTATACTAACAAGATCTCCTAACCCTAACCCGTTCTACAAGAAAACGTGTAAAGAGATTAACAACAATCTCTTCTAAAAATAAATCATAACAAACATTCTAAATATACGGATAACAACTAATACTATCCGCAGCAACAATACTATCGGCAGGAACAAGATAACACTGTCGGCAGCAATGAGCTTTCAGCAGGAACCAACACTATCGGCAGGAACCAACTTTATACTATCGGCAGCAACAATGAACTCTTATTTCCCAGAGATAACACTGTCGGCAGCAATGAGCTTTCAGCAGGAACCAACACTATCGGCAGGAACCAACTTTATACTATCGGCAGCAACAATGAACTCTTATTTCCCAGAGATCCTAACAATCCTCCCCTAATCTTGAGGTTGACTAGGTTAACCTGCAAGATTCCACTGTGATAGAGCATGTAACTCTCAGGCTTGAGGACTGCGACTTAGCAGCAGCAATATGATGTAACCAGCAACATCATCCATGACTTGTAAGATTCCAACCTCTATAGCATCCAGCAGCAACCTCAATAGTTCAGCAGGAATGAGAAATCTTCTCCAAAACTTGTATACTGATCACCATAACTTGTACTTGTACTTGGCTGCTACTTATGACAATATGTACATCAAATCACTTAAGTTTCATACTATTCTCATCACATCCAGGTGTGTTAACTCCTGTGAGAGGTGAATCATTGAAAATTAATGGATTTGATGTCTCTTTACCAATAGCCATCACTACTGGAGTAGCCAATGTTTAGGTGTTTTAGACCATGGTACATTGATAACCATCTGATTTATTAGCAAATCAGCAACTATAAACGGATTTGACTTGTCTTTACCTGTAGCCGTTTGCTCAGGACTAGCCAATTCTTAGGTTACAGCAAACCTTGGTGAATTGAATACCAAATATGGATACCAAGTGTCTTTACCACAAACCATACTTTTGTGGACTAGCCAATCCTTTGGATCCCAGAAGGGTTACATCCATGGTGAATTGAGAACCATTTTCAACTCTCAGAAACAAATCATGGGTGAGTTGAAGTACCCTATAGCTTTGAGCAAGCTATTATAGCTATCAACGGATTTGATGATCACACCAGAGCCGTACCCTCATAGTGAGTCAACTCTTTCTTGTCTGTAAGACATGGTGAGTTGAGCACCATTTATTGTGCAGGTGTAAACACCAACACTGTACCTGCAAGGTGTTGCTCAAAACCACTTATTAGCACACAAAATATACATAAGAATTTTTTTTTTTTTTTTTTTTTTTTTTTTTTTTTTTTTTTTTTTTTAAATAAACTATGAAACACACCAACAGAAAAGAAAGAAAATAAGAAAAGAAACAAAAGAAAGAAAGAAATTATACAACAACAACAAGAAATGATCCTCCCCTTAAACTTCATTCCTCCCCTTAAGCTGCAATCCTCTTAGCTGCAATTTGATCCTTGATGAATTTAACCAATTGTTCAGCTGTGGTTAGATCATTTCCTATAGTATGCTTAGGAACTTTGACCTTCTGTGTTAGCATTCTCTTTAACACTCCTTCAGATAAAGGATAAGCAATATCCACAAACATAGTGAGGAACTTGCCAGAGGTGAGTTCCACAACATGAACATTGGAATAAGGATATAATTTCCAAGAGAAGACTCTCCATGATGATTGATTACCCCACACTAGTTTAGCCTTGTCTTCATCTAATTTATTCATCAAGACTTGCAAGTCTCCCCAAAGCAGCAAACCATTACCAGTTGGAGTATTAGATTGATAATGATTATCTACAATCCTATAAAGATGCTCTAAATCTTTTCTTTCAACCCTATCCAAGATCTCCCTCAAAAATGTAAAGAACTTGACTGTCCCATCAAGTGAAAACCAAACATTAACTTCACCTTCAGAGGTAGACCTAAGTTCCCAATGAGCAATTTTACCCCATGAGTGAACAGAGTCATCCTCTGAATCACTTTCAGAAGCAACCTCAACCAACTCATGAGCATCCACTTCAAGAATATCCACAGAAGAAGGGTTGAATGAATGACTCTTCTTCCTTGTTCTTAGACTATATTGAAAGATAGGGGCAGTTACAGAAGGCTCAGCAGAAACAGAAACATCAGCAGTAGGAAGATCAGCAGAAACAAGATCTTCTTGTGGCACCTTTGATGCATCAACAGTAGAACTTTGAGCAATGAATGAATCATCCTTAGAGTCATCTCCAGACTTCATTCTCTTTGCAACATCAGACTCCAAAGATGAAGATGCTCTTTTCCTGCTTTGTGGAATATCAGTGTCTACCAAAGAGTTGAGCTTTGCATAAGTATCAAGGAACAACTTTTGAATTGCACCTTCAGGCCAACCTTTGAAATCACTAATTTTGTAGTTAGCTTCATTCCTTAGATACACCTTCATAAAATTGATATTGTCTCTGTTAGTTGGCATCTTATATCCTAGCCTTTGTCTTTCTTTAATCCTGTGCATCAAATCATTCCAAGTGGTTGCTCTTTGTTTCTTCAAGATGAATGCCTTTAGCAGGTCTGACTTTGTATCTAAATCTAATTCTGGCATTTGAAGAAGCATAAACCCATGACCTCTAATAATCATGTCAGTGTTCAATAAATATTCAACTTGTGCACTAAACACTTCTGAAGAAGGATCATCTGAACTTGGGTTATTTATAATTCCAGCAACATTCTTCTCATCAACAGACAATTGTCTTGCAAGCTCTTCATCTTGAGCAAGCTGAGCTAATCTAGCTTCTTCAGCAGCAACTTCCTGTTCATGCACCTTTGCAGCTATCTCTTCATCATTTTCAGTTGCTTCAGGAGGAATGATGTTACTTTCAGCAGCAACAGATGAACTTACATTAGCAGTAACAGCAGACACATCAGCAGTAATGGAGACATCAGCAGCAATGCTCCTTACTTCAGAGGAGACCTGTGCTTCAGGAGTGATGTTGTGCTCAGAAGATGTATGAACTTCAGTAGTTGCATCATCAAGAGAAACAGATGCTAGAACATTAAGCCCATCAAATATCATATCATCCTGATCTTCCTCAGACTCAGAAAGAATTACCCTTCTTTTCTTTTGCACTTGAATACCCTCCAAATTGCTGATCTTATCATTTAATTCTTGGATAGTTCTACTAAATCCTTCATTAGAATCCCTGAGCTCCTTTTCCAAGCTCTCCACTTTAGCACCAAAAATCCTTTTTGTCTCACTAAGTTCCTCCAATGCCTCAATTTTCTTCAAAGGAATAAAATCATGTAACCTTTCCAAATTCCCTGTCATACTCCTGGAACATCCACTGTCAACAATTCCAACATCTTTGCTTCTAAAAGGAAAATCCTGAGATAAAGAATACATATACAACATTAGATACAAGAGAGACTCAAGCCATTGCTGACTTGAGCCTGCCTAGTGGATCAATGAGATTTAAACCCTGGAGATTGATAAGATCCACCATTGATCTTGGATCCCATTTTCATATGTTGGTTATTGATTTTCCAAGACCAACCTGCTGAGGACTTAACAGCAGTGTTCCATCTTGTCCCTCCCTTGTGCATTGTGTCAAAACAAACAGGTCTCAAAGCATTTTGAAAGTAAGTACTAGTAGGTCTGAAAGTTCTAATATTATTGTTTTTCCAACCAGCAGAATTGCTCCTATCGGCAGGAACAGAATAAGCAGCAGGAATAGGCTTATCGGCAGGAATGAACTTTTCAGCAGCAACAGGCTTACCAGCAGAAACTGGTTTGCCATAAGCAACTGAAGTTCTCCTAGCTGCTTGAGGAATATAAGGGGGAATATCATTTACATTTTTCCATACAGACCTATTTTTACAAGCATGGAATCCCATCTGTTTTTCATAGTAGTCACAGTCTTTAATAAGATGATCATAACTACGACACACAAAGCAAGATTTCTTTCTAGGGGACTTTTTCTTAACAATAACATTCTCATTGCAAACAAAATTATTCAAACCAACACATGAAACAGAATTATCCTTAACAGAAACAAAACCACAACCAAAATTGTTTGAAACAAAACCACAACTAGAAACATTATTGTTCTTAAAATTATCAAAAGAAACATCTTCAAATGCAGCTTTCTTTGATTGAGATTCATCAGTAGCTGCTTCTGAGGAGAGGTCTTCTGACTTTATTGATGCAGACTTGTCACTTGATCCACATGTGGCATAGTCATCAGTCTTGATTTCTGAAGATTTGTCACTGTAAGAACAAGAGACAAATTCATTAGAGTCACAATCAAGATTGGGCAATTCATTTGCCTTTTTGCCATAGCATATTTGTGAATCATCAAAGTCAACAAAAGGATCAGCAGGTTTAAATGTTCCAGTTATGGGTGGAGGAACATCATTCATTCCTCCCTCCTTTACATACTTAACAGGTTTTTTATAATCTACAGGTTCAGGATTAAAAACACTATACTCATTAGGGTCATAATATTGATTAGTCCCTATTAGGTTACTGAATCCTAAACCCTTTTTAGTTTTAGTAGACATAGAACTATCAATAAGTATGTTAAGATTTTTGGATGAGTCTTTCCACTTATCAAATCTAGCCAATGAGTTATTAAGCTTAGACTGAAGATCCTGATTTTCCAATTCAACCTTAGCTTTTTCTCTTTCAGAATGTTTAAACTCATTAATGGCATTTTTTAAATCTCTTTCCAAAACCTTTACTTTTACTTCATATGCAGACAGTTGTTGTTGATACCAGACCTTTTGTTGTTCTAATGTCTTAACAGCCTTTTTATGAGCCTTAAGTTGAATAAGATTATCCTTATTTTCACTTTCAATATCATCAAATTCCTGTTTTAATTTAGCATATATAGATTTACAACCAAATGGACAGTTTTGTACCTGTGATGGATGACCCATCATTCCAAACTGACCAGCCACTTGTTTCTTTTCACCATATCCAGCTACCATCCCAAAGACATTATCTGATCCACTCCCAGCAGCCTTCTCATGATGCTCCCAATCTACCAGCGAATCCACAGATACCAAAGCCTTGGGGTCGTCTGACTCCAACTCTTGAATTCTGAAAGCAGAATACCGAGCTTTATCATCCACCTTCTTGTCTGGGCATTCCCTGGCAAAATGTCCTGTTTGAGAACATTTATAGCACCTCACCTTCCTTCTGTCAAACCTAGCAGGCTCTTGTTTATCAAAATTGACCCTTCTACCTGCCTTCTTTTCAAACCTATCCAACTTCAACGATATCATAGCCACCTGCCATCTTAAGTCCATCTCTTCCAGATCCAATTCATCAACCTGTTTAAAATCATCATACACAATCTTCTGCTGTGGTGTACTTTCAGCAACAAACGAGTGAAGCACATCCATTACAAGATTATCAGATCTGGACTGAGTTTTTGGTGTAGGAGATGAGTAGGAGATAGAGGATGTTGATGGTGTTGGACTGTTTCCATACACTGCTTTGTTAGTACTAGAGTTACTAACAAAAGCAGTATGGGTAGAAGTATAAGGTGAATAGGTGGAATATCCTTTGATATCAAGTTCAAGGGTTTTTAGTTTGTTGTACAGATCATCAAAGCTCATGAAATCCAATCCTCCTTTGGCCTTGAGGGTTATTGAAACCTGTGACCAGGATGGTGGCAAGGCTCTCAGAAACTTGGTATTACAATCTTCATCGTCCGGCCTAGCTTTCAACTGGTTAAGTTGGCTCAAGATCTTGTGGAATCTGTCATAGCCTTTGTGAATTCCCTCAGCCTCAGAAATCTTGAATTCTTGAAACTCTTGCTTGAGCATAGACTTTCTCATCTTCCTGGATTCATCATTCCCTCCAAATCTGGTCTTTACAGCATGCCAGATCTTTCTAGCATCATCCAAGTGATGAAAATCACTCATATGATCCTCTGGAATAGCTTGAAGTAGAAGAGTTCTTGCCTTTGTTTCCCTTTGAACAGCAAGGTGTTCCTCTGCTGTAACTGGTGGCTCTATATAAATATTGCCATCATCATCCCTTCCAATATTCTTCTTGCTATTTCCCTTAAGAATCACATTCCACAGATTATAATCAGTGTTTGTGATCCAATACTCCATTCTCATCGCCCAGACTTCATACTCATCTTTCTTCAGATATGGGAATTTAGCATTGTTGGTGGACATGGTGGTGAGGACTTGTGTTTGGACTTGAGTGGTTTCTTGTTTGGGTTGTTGATCTTCCGGGTTAATGACATTGGTTTCAGGATTTTCGTCTCCCATTGTGAGAGGGTTTAGAGATATGAGATCGACCTTTTTCTTCTTTATCAGAGATCCTTACCAGGCTTTGATACCACTTGTAGGATCGAGTACTTCGAGCTTGATTGAGCTTGGTATAACCAAGAACCTCTGCAATACAAGTGTTTATGCGGAAACTAAACAACAAGTATTATAAAGAAGAAAAACTCTAAAGGACAATGATCCTCTATGGATCAAAACTAATAAACTATAAATCGTTTATTGAATGTTAATAGATGTTCAAGGCGTACATAAACTCATAGACGGGTTTATCTTTTATACTAACAAGATCTCCTAACCCTAACCCGTTCTACAAGAAAACGTGTAAAGAGATTAACAACAATCTCTTCTAAAAATAAATCATAACAAACATTCTAAATATACGGATAACAACTAATACTATCCGCAGCAACAATACTATCGGCAGGAACAAGATAACACTGTCGGCAGCAATGAGCTTTCAGCAGGAACCAACACTATCGGCAGGAACCAACTTTATACTATCGGCAGCAACAATGAACTCTTATTTCCCAGAGATAACACTGTCGGCAGCAATGAGCTTTCAGCAGGAACCAACACTATCGGCAGGAACCAACTTTATACTATCGGCAGCAACAATGAACTCTTATTTCCCAGAGATCCTAACACCATATCGGAACATGCCACAAATTTCAATGAATTCGGCAACGTGTTTGTGAGGATCGGCCCTCGAACGGCCATCGAATTGACGGTCTTTGATCATAGAAAGATGGTGACCTTTCACGGTGAAATTGTCACCTAAGTTGACAGCAACAATAGCAGCTCCAGGAGTTGGTGCTACGGCTCGGTTTGCTTCCCACATGGGTCTATCTTCAGCCATGGGAAAAGGTTGGTCAGTGAATGGGTTGTAAACGACTTTGGCTTCAAAAAGGTTATCAAACGTTGGGTTTGGTACTCTTGGTACACGATTGGCTAGTGGAACAAAGGGTGTTCTTCTTCTTCTTTGTCTTCGGACTAAACGTTCGGGATCTGAAAATGGTGGAATTGGTTCTACTCCAGTTGATCGAGTGTTCATACAATTCCCCAACGAATCGAGGCAATGTCTAAACAAACGAGCAAAGAATGAAAACAATTTGAAAAGTTCAGAATCGTCTAACCGATCGGATAAAACAATCTACCGATCGGATAGATCTCTCGGTAAATTGGATTTGAAGGATCCGATCGGATGGAAGTGTCCGCCGATCGGATGGTTCTCTCGGTAAATTAAAATTTTGGAAAACCGATCGGATGGATGAATAACCGATCGGATGGGCAGCTCGGTAAAACTTTTTTTTTTTTTTTTTTTTACGAAAACTAACTATATGAGAATTGGACTAAAACTTACAGAAACACGATCAAAATCCCCGGCAACGGCGCCAAAAACTTGATGTGCCCGGTTCGGTGCAAGTTTTAAATTTATAAAGGGTGAATTACCGAATCTAATAACAACACATACGAGCAAGTATACTCGTCCATTGTAGCAAGATTTTGATGGTAAGTCGGGATCGTTCGCAGGGATTTGTGTAGTGAATCGAATTGCAAGTTAAAAGCAACAATCTCAAATAAGCAGTAATGATATAATGAAAATTCAAATGATTAAAAACTACACTTGCTTAGACTAGTGTACTCCAATTGACTAATATGATTGTGATAACTTTGGAAAACATGTTGGTTGTGATAATTAGTTTTGACACTAATCTATTGTTCCTACAAATTAAACCTTCGTCAAGATTTTGGTTTATAAAAACAAGCATTACGATTAACCAATCAATTCAAGATCAATTCAAGGTTCATGAGTTGGTGTTCCTCAAACACAAAAACAATCTTTTGTCTAATCAAACAAGCTTAGGAAATGGTCAATACAAAAGGTAACCAATTATAGACAAAAGGTCACAATTGAAAGCAAACTATTAATCTTTCGACCTTTAAAGTGGTTTACAATCAATCCGTTTTGATAGACAAAAGCTTTTTCATTACAATCACAATTAAGTTCCTTTGGTTAATCAAGAATAGTGGTAGACAACAATCATTCATAGACAAATGATTAAAACTAGTGGAATAACAATAGTTCTTTCAACCCTTAAGATTACTAGCACTAGTTAAACTTGATTTCCCAAATGTCACTATGAAACTTTATCACAATTAGTTCTTAGAATTGACTTGAAATTGAATTAAAACATGTTATCACAATCATATGCAAATCAATGAATAATACACATCATCTAAGCAAGTGCACAAAGGCACTAGCCACTCATAGCAAACATAAATGTAAACTCAATAATTTGAACATTAGAAACCATGATTGAAAGTCTTACAATGATTTGGAAATAAGATTACAAGTGAAAGACAATGATTCCACAAGCAATGAAAATGGTAAATTCGACTTTCTCCCTTCTCCTGGACTTATGGACGAATTTCTTAAGTTTCTTCTGTGAATGGTTCTCTCCTAGCACTTGTTTAGCATGTATGTATCTCTCTAGATTGATTGGTATATAAATACTCAACTAATGGTTCCATAAATTGCTCCAACCAAGGGTCTAAGTGCATAAATGCTTCTCTTGCTCTCCAAGTAGTATTGAATGGTTAGAATAATGACAAGAAGGGCCTAGAACCGGAGTTATAAAGTCACAATCCTTAATAAAGAAGTCTTGGGTAAAACAACGACTTCCAACCGATCGGATGGAATGGTCTACCGATCGGTTGGTCTTCTCGGTAAATCCACTTTCACTCCATCCGAATCGGTTGCGGGCGGCGACCGATCGGATGATGATGGCTGCTGAACCTATTTCTTGGTCTTTTGCGTATGACTTGTTTCTCGGACGTAGCTCTTGATTCTTCGGTCTTTCTCTTTATCCTAAAGCTTATGAACTTGACTACTTGGACTTTAACTCCTTGAAGTACCTTACGAAGCGGAACTTGACACAAGATTCACATGAAATCTCAAATACTTCCTTTTTCTTCATTTTTGCATCTTTTCCATCCATTTTCCTGTCTTTGGCTACAAATGCTTTGCAAACACACTTTGGTACGATTTAGTAACAAAAGCATATAAATATAACCACAAAACATATATAAAACTACCAATAACGCTATCAAAAACATGTTAGATTTAGGCGTTATCATGTATTAAATTTGTGATTCAAGTACTTTGTGTGTGACGTTTATGAGTTTTTTTAATAAAAGTCGAAGTTTATTAAGTTTATTGTGTGGAAAACGCGAACAAAAAAAAAACTGGAAACGCAAAATTTGACATGCCCACTGTTAGTTTTTGTTGACCGGTTCTTGGGATCCGGTTCTTAGGATCCGATCCGGTTTGGAACCAAACCGGAACCGGTGCTACCGGTCCGGGTATTTTATAGGCCGGATCCGAAAATATCCGATCCGGTTTGGAACCAGAACCGGATCTTGGGCTTTGACTGTGAACCGGATCCGGTTTGGAACCGGTTTCGGTTTTTTTTTTATCCGAGTTTTGGCCACCTCTAAATGTGCGTACTTTTGGTTAGTTCAAATTACTCTTATATTTGTTAGATTATATTAATATGATGATGATATAATTGTTTTGCAGACAAAGCTTGATCAAATATCATAAAGAGGTAAATTTGTGGATCCTTATCCATTGTGAAATGATAAATCCTTTAATGCTCATTGTTCCCCGTTCCTTTTATATAAAATCAAAGTAGCATGGTTTAATTTTTTAAAATTTGTTAATGGTGGATACAAGTTTTGTTACACAGTACTGGGGGTTTGTATTATGCCAAGAAGAAGTGACGGTAATCATTACATGGTTCAATAATACATATTTCTACATAAAAAAGCTTTCAATAATTGCCTTATGGGGGTGTTTGCCTTTGAAAGTTATTATGTGCACTAAACATATAGGTCGTAAAGATTCTCTATTTTCTTATGCATTTGGGACATGGTACTCATTGACTATAGTAGTTAGGTTGGTCAGTGTGGAAAACTAGAAGGGGGGGTTGAATAGTTTTACGTCTTTTTAATTTTTATTATGAAAACTTTGTTTACTTTTAAAAACCTAGATTCGAATTTATGTGAACTCAACTCTTGAACAATATGAACAAATATAAATATAAATAAACGATGCAAGTAAGGTAAAGAAATGAAATGAAAGATAGAGATGGAAAGATTGAACCGCGTGACAAGAGATTTATAGTGGTTCGGCTACAAGGACACCTTCCTTGCCCTACTCCACTCCCCGAGCACCTAACTCGATAGTTTTCTTCACTATGTCAACAAGCTCCCTTATGGCGGAGAAAACCTTACACAAATTTAGCTTACACCGGCTTAACGACACAAAGCTAGATGTCGGGTTCTAATCGTAGCTAGAACCAATCTCACAACTAATATCACAACTTATTCACAACTTCTTCTTCACGACTTCTTCACAACTTCTTTACTATGACTTCACACCTTCTTCACAACCTAGCTCTATTTATGTACTCTTCTACTTCTTCACACCTTCACTACTTCCACACCTTAACTTCTGCACAACTTCACTACTTACACACTAATCTATCCCAAACAATTATTCATACTCCTATCTAACAAATATACACAACTTATACACAAATGAATGAATGATTACACAAAAAACTTAGGTAACAAGATGATACTAAGTTGCAATACTTCTTCTCTAGTTGTTGAAGGAGTATTCTTCTTTTGCACTTGAATGGTAGAAGCTTGGATCACTTAGAAACCAACGCTTAAGAATGTATGATCAAAGGATTTTGAAAGGATTTAGAAAGGATTATAAGAGATTTAGAACAGAAGGTTTGGGGGTGCAAAAGGTGAGAAAAAAGTCCAGAGATGAACCAGTATTTATAAGCAAATCTGAGGACCTAGAGGAGCGGGACGGTCTCCTTAAATAGGTGGGCGGTCCCCTTAAAATTAAAGGGGCCGCCTAGTAAATTAAGGGGGCCGCCCAAATCCGAACGTTGCTCATATTTGTCTTTTTGTGGGGAAGGTTTTTCTGGAACTTTTTACCATTTTTGGTAGAAAATTTGAATTCATAAATTTATAAAGGATTAAACATTTTTATTTATTGGCAAAAATGTTTTTCTAAAAGATATAAAATGTTTGTGACATTTTATAAAAATTCTAGAGATTAATAAAATGTTCCTTTGATCATGTAATGCATTAAGCATTTGTTTATTCATACCTTAAGTGATTGAGTTGTTGAAATGAATATTTACAACTAAATACTTGTTTGTTTAATAAGTTTATGTTTAATGAGTTTACATTTTGTGATTATCAAAACATAGAGATATCAATAAGTATTAGTAATGTTTTTAGGCATTATTTATATCAACAATCTCCCCCTTTTTGATGATTACAAAACTTAAACTCATTAAATCTAGAAATTTATCTTTGGACAAGTATTTAGTGAGTTTATATTCACTTCTCCCCCTTTTTGTAGAATCAAAAAGATTAAGCCGACCATATTCAATTGGGAATATTGACGGAAACTAGAGCTCCCCCTTGATGTATACTCCCCCTCATTCGAGGGCACCAAGGAGACGAGCTATGGAAATCTTGGCTGCAAAAACAAGTTAGGAACACAAGACATATATGCATAGCAAAAATATTTAGAACAAACAACTAATTTATTCAAACATTTAAGATGATCATGCATAACACATGAGTCATCATTACATCACATAATTTGCTTAAAGAAAAACGATTACGACATAATAAAAGATGCAAATAGTACTAATATTTCCAAAGAGAGCGATTGGACTTGCTTGCGACACAAAAGGGTGAGGGTTTTTATTTTGGGGCGGAAAGCATGGGAATAGGGCTTAGTTATTTGATGGTGAGGGAAATGGAGCGGATGAAGTGGATCTAACGATGTTGTATCGGCTTAGGGGAGGAATAGGATGAGGACGAGTGAGTAGATATTCGATCCAAGAAATATCTTCACTCAAGTGGAGAATTTGTTTTTGAAGGAAGATGCAACAAGGGAAATAGTGGGTGTGGTTTGTGACTTGATCTAAGTTGAGAGAGTGGGGTAAGCAATTTGAGTAGGGTGAGGATGGAGGTTGGACCTTGTTGCGTTGTGCAAGGTGCATAGCAAGGAGATCACTAAGATCGTGGATTTGGTTAAGCTCTTCATGAAACTTTTGCCTTTCCGAGGGAATGTGGATTTGATCATTTGGTGGGAATGGATGAAATTGGGGTGTGTGGTTTGAGGTAAAGTTTGATGGTTGACCAAAATGATGAGGATTTTCGAAGGTTTCATGGAAGTTGGTTTGAGGTTTAGAAGTGTAGTTTGGAATGAATGTGGATGTTTGGCCAATATGATAGGGTTTGTAGAATGGTTCAATGGAATGAGCTTGAGATCTTGGAGAGTGGTTGGGAACAAATGAGGATGGAGGAGATGGTTTTCTAGCCACATTATTTGTTGAGATGAACTTGTTATGAGGGTTAGGTTTTCTTTTCCATGTGGGTTTTACGGTCATCCTTGCTAACCTTGAGGTTTTTGGTTTTGGTTTGATGGGAGAAGACATGATGAGATGAGTGAAGATGATGATGAATGGGGTCATTTATAGCGGAGGATTGATGTGGTTTAGGAAGATAAGTTTTGGTGGGTGGTTTAGGACAAAATATGTTTGTGAATTTTGGGAAGTATAGGATGAAATAGGCTAAAAAGCAGAAAAAGATTCTGTGAACCCGACCATCATATGGCCGGTCCCCTTAATTAGGGGCCGGTCCCCTTAATGATTAAGGGGGCCGCCTTATGAATTAAGGGGGCCGCCCATCTGGTGATGTTTAGGGTTCCAGAATTGGGTTTTTCTGTAGGAATAGGGAAGAGAGGCTATGTTTTGAGTTTTTGGTTTTGGGCAAGTCCAACTCTTTGAGGCAAGAAAGAATGCAATATATAAATACTTATCCATGCAAGACATATTAATTAAACAAATAAGCAAGCAAGAAATTTTATCTGGCAATTAATAATGTTAAAACAAGTAATCATATAGAGCAAGGATCATAGAGCAAGGTCACTAGAAACTAACAAGGGATTGGTGATGGAACAAATGTTAAGAGGTGATTAGTAATTTTGTTCTAGTGTGTGCCTATATGCAACAAATGTGGAGATGTGATTGTTTCGACTCCTAAATGCAAAAATTTTCTAAGAAACAATCCAAAGTCTCCTTGATTTGATTTTGCTCAATTTATGAATATCAAAGATATATATTAGATTATATATTTTGATAATTCATGTGAGATTTTATGCGTGAAAGAAAAAAATGTTTTTGGCATGATTCAACAATAAAAGGAAAATGGTTTTCATGTGTTTTCCTAGATGTGAGAATGATTTGAATAAAATAGATTGGTTTTTGTATAAATATGTTTATGCAAAAGATAGCGTTCCCAATCTTTAATTTTGTGAAAAACAGATTCCTAGACTCAGATGAGAGGAGGGAAGAAAGAAGAAAGAAAAAAAAATTACAGATAGATGATCGGTCCCCTTAATGATAGGTCGGTCCCCTTAATAATTAAGGGGGCCACTTTTATAACATTAAGGGGGCCGCCCATCTGGTGATGAAAAATCTGTTAAAAGTGCAGAAAATTCAGTCAATTTGTTTCATCATTCCTAGGCCTAAACGTAAGTGGTTAAAGAGCTCGCGCTTAAGGGGTTTTGTGAATATGTCTGCTATGTTATCTTCCGATGCAATCTTTTCTATAGATATGTTTCCTTTTTGAACGTTATCGCGAAGGAAGTGGTGACGTATTTCTATATGTTTAGTCCTAGAGTGTTGTACGGGATTCTTACTTAAGTCTATAGCACCTTTATTATCACACATAATTGGGACATTATCTAAAATAATGCCATAATCTACGAGAGCTTGTTTCATCCATAATGCTTGTTGACATGCCTTTCCAGCGCTTACATATTCGGCTTCTGTAGTAGAAATAGCAAGAGCGGTTTGCTTCTTCGAAAACCAAGATGTTAGACAACATCCCATAAACGTGCAAATACCGCTAGTGCTTTTTCTATCCACGTAGTCTCCCGCATGATCCGAATCTGCATAGACGATGGTTTCTATGCCCGATCCCTTAGGATACCATAATCCTAAGTGTATAGTGCCTTTAATGTATCGAATGATACGCTTAACCGCTTCTAGGTGAGAGGTTTTGGGATCCTCTTGAAAGCGAGCACAAAGGCAGACACTAAACATGATATCCGGTCTACTTGCCGTTAGATATAATAAACTACCTATCATTCCTCTATACTTAGTGTTTTCTACGGGCTCACCTTCTTCATCTCTTGTGAGTTTTATTTCTGTGGACATCGGTGTTTTCATAGGCTTAGAGTCTTCTAATCCAAATTTCTTAATCATCTCCTTAATGTACTTAGATTGATTAAAAAATATTCCATCTTCTAAATGTTTTATTTGTAATCCTAGAAAGAAATTTAGTTCACCTATCATACTCATCTCAAACTCATCATGCATGATTTTGGCGAATTCATCACACATATCTTGACAAGTCGATCCAAATATAATGTCGTCAACATATATTTGGACAATGATGAGATTTGGGCTTTTCTTTTTAGTGAAAAGTGTGTTATCTACCATTCCCATGGAATAATCATGTTTAATAAGAAAAGCTTTTAATCGATCATACCAAGCCTTAGGAGCTTGTTTGAGTCCATATAAAGCTTTCTTGAGTTTATAAACATAATTAGGTTTTGCGAAGTCAATGAATCCTGGAGGTTGTGCCACGTATACCTCCTCATTGATAAAACCGTTAAGGAATGCACTTTTCACGTCCATTTGAAATAACTTAAAGTATAGGGCGCATACATAGGCAAGTAATATTCTTATAGATTCTAATCTAGCTACGGGGGCATAAGTCTCGTCATAATCAATTCCTTCTTGTTGATTATAACCTTGGGCAACTAACCTAGTTTTGTTCCTAGTAACAATTACATTTTCATCTAACTTATTTCTATATACCCACTTGGTTCCTATGATGGTCATGTTCATGGGATTTGGGACTAGTTCCCAAACATCATTTGCCTTAAATTGATTTAGTTCCTTTTGCATAGCCATTACCCAACTTTCATCTTTTAAAGCCTCATTTATATTCTTTTGTTCTATTGTTGAGAGAAAACAAAAGAAGTTATTTTTATCTTGAGCTGGTGATCTAAGTGTTCTTTGATTTAGGTTTCCTATTACATTATCTAATGGATGTGATTTTGATTCCTTAATATTTACTATTTCGTTTTCTCCTAGCGTTATATTTTCATCATCATCACCTAAGGGTTTAGTTTTACTAACTGATCCGTGCTAAAGTACGTATATATAATAATATCAGACGGATACACGTGATACGCGGGAAATGACAAATCAACCCTTTAGGAAAAAGGTTAACTTACAAAACCCGTGAATACGATATGTGTGATACCAGGTAAGTGATTACCCAGGTCGTGTCCCAACGAGGTGTGAATGGAGGATATCGTGTAAGGTTCGGAATTAGAGTGACTGACGATTGGGATATGGAATTTTGTATTTTAATTCTAATTTAGAAATGAGAAACAAATTCTCAAAAGAAAATTAAGATTAAAACAAATTATATTAAAAACGCGAAACGGGAATTATAAAAACGGGTTTAAAACTAAGATATTTGGAAATCTAATCCTACAAGTGTAATTTTATTTTTCCTAAGTTATAAATGACAAAAGAAAATTTTAAAAAAAAAGAATTATCTTTTTTTGACTTTTATAGTTTTTATTATGAATTAAAAACAGTTTTAAACTAATTAAATTATTAAAAATACTAAAACTACTCAGAAAAATCTGAAACTTTGCTGGAAAATATTTCAAACCACACTGAAGCTAGGAAAATTAACAAGACAGTCACAGCTTATTGGAATAAGCTGTTTATAAGCAAAACAGTGTAATTAAGCTAATAGAGAGAAATATGGGTTAAAAGAAATAAAGTGCAAAGATTATCTGAAAAAGACCTAAGGGCAAACGGTAAGGTATGTGTGTGGTGAGCTGGGTAGCCAGGGTTCGAATCCCAGCAATGGCTTTTTTTCTAACTATTTAATTTTTTTTTATTTTTTTTAAAAACTGATAAAGCTAATAAAAATAAGGAACTTTTGAAAAGGGAATATTTTTGAAAACTTATAATAAGCTTAGAATAAGCTGGGCTTATTATATCAGTTGGCTATTGGAGAAAACAAGTTGAATGCTAGAATAAAAAGGCTGAAAAAGCTAAAAACAAGCTAAAATGGGAATTACAATAAGCAGAGTAAATGAAAATAAGTTAAAAAGAAACTTAATAAGTAATAAACACAAACGAATAAGCACTGAAAACAAAGCAATAAGCAAAAAGGAACCTAAGGGTCAACTGATATGCTTATGGTTCAGGGGAAAATGGGGACTTTTCAAGCTACTGAAAAGCTACTAAAAGCTTATTCTAAAAATCAAAGAAAAATGGGAAAAGCTAGACAAGCTAGCCAACCTTATCTTTGCCAACTTATAGCTTATGTGGGCTTAAATTGAAACAAGGAAAGATCCAAGAGACAAGTGAAAAACCACAAGGGCTGCTGAAACAGTCTGATAGCAGACTGATGAATATATGATCTCAATTCCTTCAATTCTTAATTGCATAACACCAAATCTTGAATTCTTACTGAAAACACTGATGTGAACCTAGGTTTGCCAAAAATGAGGACCAATAAGCTCTGGCTTATAGGAAGCTTATATGCACAGTCAATGCTCTTAAAATCTCCCTATCAACTCAAACTTATGAAATCCTTCAAATCAGCTTAAGAACTCTAACAAATCACTTATTTTACTTATTTTAGACTAGATTGAAGTTCACAAAGAAGCACATGAACAGTAGATGCCATTTTGACCCACTTTGGGACTTAAACCAAACACACCTTAATGAACCTGAATTAGAACTTTTACACTAGAAACCACAAAACTAAGCAATGATTCTGACTTTTTAATGATTAAATAACTTAATTAACCCCTAATAAGTAATTTCTAAATGTGAATAAGCACTAGTTAAGTTGATCCTATATTAATGCTAATTGGGACTGTTTTAAGCTATTAAAGTGAAACTGAAAATTAAGCTTATACTAACAACCAGACTAGCCTATAAATACTTTAAATAGAACAGATAAGCAAATAGAAAGCAATAAGCAGTGTAATAAGCAGTAGTGTAGTAGAATGCAAAAACTTGAAGAATGAGCTTACAATTGCACTTGGCTTAAGAACATGACTGAACTAATGATCACCCAACAAGCCTAGCTTGTCAATATCAGCCCAGAAACCTCATAAACTTATCCAGACCAGCTTATTTCCACAAAACATCTTATCTTGACCACCTTTGACTTTCATTGACCCTTATTGACTTTTTTGGAATAATATGGTTGTAACTGAGTTAACTTATTTTAAACTCACAATAAGCTATATTAAGCTCACATGAGCTTATTCAAACAAAAAACAAGCATTTGCAAACACTGATCAACTTAATTCAGATTCACAAAAGATTTTAAAAACTTGAAATATCATTAACCTTGAAAATTAATACAATACAGAAGTAATTAAAGACAAATGACTTGAAATAAACTTGAATTGACAATTAAAACTGGAAATAAGCAATAAGTAATTTCTACACTACGAATGGTCTAAAAAGCAGGACAACTCTTTCTTGGTATCTTCATTTCTTTAAATAGCCATCCAAAAAGCTTCTATGATCACTTCTGATTAAATCCCACCATTGGTTTGGCTTGGATATCATCTCAGCCATCCTTTCCATTTTTGGCAGGAAAACCAATCAACTGCTTTTGAGGTTTAGCAGGCCATGTGGTTGCATGTGGGCATGTGAGGGAGTAGCTGGAGGGGGGTTGGAGTGTAGCAGAGAAGGTGCAGGGATAAGGGTGGTGGATTGTCAGGGGATAAGGAGGCAAGTGGGGAAGATAAGGTGGTATGGTTTTGGCGGTAGTAGTATTGGGGATGATGGGTTTGACTAAAGTCAAATCCGGGTTTAGTTAAATAACGGGGTTGGGTTATTTGTTGGGATTGGGCTGGTGGGTTGTTATTGGGTTTAAGGATTGTTGGGTAAATGGGTTTAATGGTTGTGAGATCCGGATAGTGTTTTTAGTTTAGGATAGGATTTAACACAAGGACCAATATTGTAATTTAGGAAACTTCAAGGGCTAAATCTGCCAAATCTGAAATTTATCTCCAAGGATTATTTGTGACACTTTGCATTCTTGGAGGTTGACTTTTGATAACTTGAGCAATATCCCGGTCCAAACTCGTAAATTTCACCCCCGTCCTCGGCTTTTCACAACTTTCCAATCTTGTGCTCGGTTTTTGTCCGTTTTGCCTTGTTTTCAATCCTTTTGTACCTGGAACACATAAAAACACAAACCACGAATATCTGCAGTATAATATGGTCTATTTGGGTGTTTTTGGTCATTTCTGTGTCTTTTATGGGTGTAAAATGATGAGTAAAGAGACACTCATCAATCCCCCACACTAAGCTATTGCTAGTCCCTAGCAATCCGATCATATGAAGTAATGAAAGGATCAAAAGAATACCAAGCATACCCCGTTTTGATTTTTTTTATATAATGCAAGAAATTTAAACTTAGAACAAAATATATAACATGCTTGATTTCCAAAAATGGTATCATGGAACGGGATTCACACAAAATGGGTGTCTCCAGGGAATTGTAATCGTCATCCTCTTTTTTATACTCCCAACTAAGCTTAAACTCAATGTGCAAATGCTTTTGTAAAATGCTTACACTACTTATACCAATAATCTATGTAAGTCGATACTTAACTTTTCACTCCCATATTTATCAAGTGTAGGTGACTTTGCTTATATTAAAAAATTTGATAACAAAATTCGACGTTTTTATAAAACTTTGACTAATACTAGTTGAAAGATAGATTTAAAAATTCACAACAAGCAAGCTTCAAAATTTATTGCATTTTGCAATAACATTCCATTTTATTCTCTTTTCATTTTCTCATTTTTTCATCTCTTTTTTTTTTTTTTTACTTGTGTAATATAAACTAACGGAGTTTCACGGGAACCAAGACCTTACACCTTCTGGAATAAAGGATCCAAGGGCCGTTACAACAGAAAGTTCCAAGATTCTAAACATTCCCGAAATGAGGATCCAAGGGTGTTAGACCAAGACCTCACACATTCCTGAATTAGAGGTCCAAGGGCCGGTGTAAGAGGGTAGCCAAGACCTAAACACCTTCCGGAAATAAGAATCCAAGGGCCGATCTTGAACCATAGCTTTTTAGCACATACATTTATTACTTAACTTTTACATTATTATGACATATGCTTGTTCCGAAGTTTAAATAAAGCTTTGAACTAGTATTTTTCAAAATCGTAAAGAAAAATGATTTTGTGTGTTCAAATGTTTGAAAAATAAGCACTAATTAAGTCATATTAGCTATCTCCTGGGAGGAAAAGCCATATATTACTTATATAAGCTCTAAAGAAAACCAACTATTCTACGCTTAGCATTTTCATTTGCACAAATCGTAAATCCTTAGTCTAATCGTTAAGGAAGCAGCCAGATCAACACTCTGGCAGAGTCGGGATTCCCTTTGTTCTAACCTAATCAAGACTAAACACTTCTTTTTTATTGCAATTTCTTACCTAAAAATGAAAAAAAAATTTAAAATTTTGGGCAAAACGGGGGTACTAGGGCACTAGAAGGTACAATGTGACAAAATTCGCGAGAATTCCCCCCCCCCCCCACTTAGAATTGAATATTGCCTTCAATATTCAAAGTACCGGCTATTATGCCGACACTTTTGAATGTAAAAAGGTAATACTAATAGCCAAGTGTGTGAAAGAAATCTCTATTTTCACAAACAGGATTAAAAAGATATCCCAAGATAATCGTTAGCAAAAGGATAGGATATTGGGCGGCTGGATTGAAAACAGGCGCGACAATCATCACAATCCAAGGGAAACCTGAAAGTCAGAGCAAACAACACAAAAGCACAGCACAGTGGGATTCCCCAACACTTAGTGTTAGAAAATAGAAAGAAGTCAGAAACATGGGCGTTTACCCATGAAATGCTAATGTTTTTGTTAACCGAGTCACTAGCTTGACTCGACCCAGAATTCATTGGTTCATGGGGAAGCAAGTGGAAGAAACAATCTCCATCGGAGTTTCATTCAATGTGTTTAGATAAACAGTTGAACATACGAAAGTTCCACACCGATGAGATACCCACGGTATTTTAATAGTAGAAACTATAAGGGAAGATACCGGGGTCAAAGATAGTGTCCTCATTCCCATAGGAGAAAAGGGAAAGAGAAATCACACCATATGTGATGAAGAGGAGAAATATCATGATGATTATCAGGAAGAACTCTTCATCATTGATGCGTGGGTTTTGCAACCTTACAACAGGTTTTACCTCTCGAGGGATCTCAAGAGGCTTACAACCCCACCAGGCAGTGTACCTGACCGATGTAGTATAGTGTAGTGGTAAGTACGGGGGATTGATCGTTCTCCACAGGGAATAGTGTTCGTTAGGTGTGAAAGGCTACTCTAATTAGGTCTAAGGGTTGAGGAAGATTCTTTTTATGTTTTTATAATTTTATGAAAGCAAGTAAAATCTCGGGTTTTGAAGGAGTGGGCGGAATTAGTTGCTAGTCAACTAACCCAAATTACTACAAATGCAAATAAAATAAAATAACAAAAATGAAAAGTGGTGAGAAACTTATGTGTAGAGAAATGTGTTTACTTAGATTTCCTTACTCCCTAACTATCTTTTACCGGTTAATTAGTGTGTATTAGTCGCGTGGATGACGGGTGTATTCCTTAATACCATTCGTGGGGTGGCGTACTTACTTCCCCAAACTCTACAAGCTCCTACTTCACTCCTATGTCGAGCCGGCTAGGAAGCTCCTAACATGGGATCACTAGAATTCGCTTGTGCATTAAATACAACCATAAAAACCTTTAGTACGCGTTTGGTTCATGTTTCTTAAGACGTTCAAGCAAGTTACCGAATAGGAAGTTAGCCAGTTTTCTTAAGCCTAACATAGATAAACAATCATCCAATACAACTAACAACACACTAACAACCAATAATCAATAGCTAGGTTTCATTAGATCTAAGCAAACACAAGATAAATTTAGCCTAACATGTTAAACAAAAGACAAGCATAAGATAGAATCAAACAACACATAGACATATTGAATGATTAATTGATAACTTATCTTTCAATGAAACATGGAAGATCTCAGGGCAAGAAGCCCTGAAAAAGTAGCTAAAATCGTCTTAGGGTTTTATCCCAAAATTCCACACACTAAGCTCTCCCTTAATGACAAAAAATTAGAAAACTATATATAGACTTTGACATCTGACGGCGTCACCTTATGCATTGTGACGCCGTCACCTCGCCGCTTTTAGGGTTCCCGGGTGACCTTCTTGACGCCGTCCCTCTTTAGCTCTTCAAAAATCCATTCTGGCTTATCAAGGCTTGACGCCGTCGGACCTATAACGTGACGCCGTCCCTCTTTGATTTAAGCCGTGACGCCCTTGATTTAGTTAAAGCGTGACGCCGTCAGAATTCTCATGCAAACTCACTGGCCCGTCATGAGTAAATTTCACATCCAACTTTTCTTGCCAAGGCATGACGCCGTCTGGAGTTAATGTTGACGCCGTCAAAGGTGACTTTCAGCACAATTTTGAGACTTTGCCGTTTTCTTCACTTTTATGCTCCAAAAACGTCCAAAATGCCTCCTTTTCCAGATTTCTCCTCAAAAGTACCTAAAATGACAAAAGGAACGATTTAGGGCAACATTTGATCAAATAAATACGATTTCGGGCTTAAATGACCCCTTAAAAGCGGTACACTTTTCGCCTCATCAAATACCCTTACACTTGAGATTTGCTTGTCCTCAAGCAAATGCGCTTTTATTCTAATCAAAATACAAGTTAGGGGTCATTTAATGCAAACATAAAAGTAATTACAACAAATAATCGTTCCACTTCAATCATAATAAGCACGGAGATTATATACTAGCACCTCACAAGTAGTGTTTAGATACTCACATCTCTCAAGTGTCATCAAAATAAATCTCATAAATGAAAACGGAAAATATCTCTCACTACCTGTCATAGCAAATAGATTACCATAGGCTTGGGAAAGGATCGAAAACCTCCTCCACTAGGCGTAAGCACCTAAGATAAACTATCAAAGAGGGCTTTTAAATAGGTTATAACGTTAGGTGTAGGGAAAAGGAGAACACGGTTTGGTTGGATAAAGGATATTTTACTGGTGGCGAGTTAAAAATCTTGATCAATTACATGTACTATACAACGTTGCTAAGCCAAGACTAGACTCGATCTTAAGCTAATGAAAGAAAATAACAAAACATAAACATAAAATAAACATAAAATGAAACGGGATGGTAGTCCGTATGTTTTTTCTACTTTTCTTTTTCTCATTTTTTTGTATTTTTCTTGATTTTTTTTTTTTTTTTTTTTTTTTTTTTTTTTTTTTTTTTTTTTTTGCATACACTCTTGCCCTACCATCCAAAATAATACATCATAGGGGCGTTGCATCCCCTTACACTTGAACTTTTACATAACTTTACAAATAACTATTCTAATGACTCGAATTAAGATAATTGAAAAACTTGGAGTACTTTTAAAACATTTAGCACATATGGGGGTAATAAATGATGTTCTTCCCCATTACTCCATTACACTAGTACTTTACCCATGAGTCCCAATCGTCCCAAAACAATATGTACAAGGATATGACTCGACTTAGCAACCATGTAATCAACTAGATAATTAACTTGGGTTTAAACAAATGTTGTAACAATAATGCACTAAAAATGAGTGCATACAAGGTAGGCTAAGGCGATTTGGGTGTACATTTTAGTGGGGTGTAACAAATTCTTCCTTTAAGTAAAATGCTTAAAGGTCGAAACGAAAAGATAGGCTCTGAGGGGTGTACTAGGGGTATCGTGTACTAAAAATGAGTACAACGCAAAGGGTGTGGGAGAATTACTTGACCAATGTAGCCAATGTAATTATAACAAAAACACAGGTGTAAAACAATGGGTTAATCCTAATGCCTCTTATCATGTAGTAAATCTAACTACACGAATGTAGTCTCACTTGTGGCCTTGGAATGGTCCTAACGCAAGTTCTAGAATCTAAGTGCTACCGGTACACACATCATAGCATAAATGCTTTTCCTACCAATTCTAGGGGTGAACCTCACATATTTGGGGGTGGAAAATTTTTTAGTGGTACGGTTTTTGTGCTAGTCATATAACTCCTATCCGTGAGACGCTCATTAAGATCAAAGTTTCACTCCTATATGTTGTAAAAAATTTTAAATTTGGCACTAAAATTACCTTAACAAGTATTTCTCTCGGTTTTATTACACATCTACTATTAAACAAACAAAAATCAAGCGCAATTGTATTCTCTAAAATCGTACTTTTACCCTCCCCTTACACTTAAGATGAACATTGTCCCTAATGTTCAAATAACAAGATGTAAAAGAAAAAGTAAAAGAATGAAATCAAATACTCCCCTGATTCGCTCGTTGGATAATGAAATAACACGGTTAAATCTTCCTCCAAAGAGAATGTTGAAGCTCCATGACTAATGCATCGCCATAAGCTTGATTCAAAACATTTCCTTGTCCAAAATAACCTGTTGAACCTGAGAAAACAAACACGAAAACCTGCATAACATCGGCGGGATAAAATCTATATATAAGGATATAATGCTTGTGGAATGATAACTTTGCAGATTCCTGGAGATTATAAGTTGGAGATTTTAATAAAAACTTTTTTAAAAACAAAAATTTCAAAAATTTCTGAAAATTAAATCTGACGCCGTCAGGTTATAACCCCTGACGCCGTCAGAAATGACCTGACAAAAATTTTCGTTTTAAGTTTCCGGAAAATTTCTGGAAAAACCTTTACCTTACTTCCTGGAAATCCTGCAAAACATCATTATGACTCGATACAAGCATTTGACTCAAACACACTCTAATATGTATGTTAATTTATTATTATTACGATTCATGTTCATATGTGTTCTAATAAACCAATTTGACTTTCCCTTACACTTAACTTTTGCAAAATACCTTTATATGTAGTTAAGACGAAGTTAAAAACAAAATAAAGCATTTTCACAAATTAGTTTTGAACATGAATCAATAAGAATAAAAATTAAACATACATACGGAAACAAATAAAAACAAACAAACAAACAAATAAACACACAAAGCAAATAAAACAAATAAAGATTGGGTTGCCTCCCAAGAAGCGCTTTTCTTTATTAACGAGTCTTGTAGCTAGACTCAAAGTCACGGGGTCTACGTTTTTCCGTTTTGCTTCTCAATTGCCCCTCTAATCATCCTAACAACCTCCATATCAATTTTGTATTTAGGTCCAAGGTTTAAGCAATCTTTATAATAAAGGCTTCTCTTATTCCAAACATGGTCCATGCCTTTTTCTTTATCCTCTTTATTGATGTCCTCAATCGCACCAATGTTGTCCATGTCAAATCGAGGCACAAAACGAAATTCTTTAACCCGATAAGGCATCCTATATGTGATCCTATCTATGTGATTAGAAAACTGAACCGTGCCTTTCGAACGGTCATACCTTAAATTGGATGCTTCGATAAATGGCTTACCTAACACAACGCGAGATAGGCGGCAGTCAACAACACTTGCCATATCTTCTAAAATCATGAAGTTGGTGATAAAGGTAAAGTTCCCAACAAGGATATGTATGTCCTTAATCCTTCCAACGAAGTTGCAAACTCCGCCTGGACATTTGGGGTCCATCCTAGGCTCAAGTGGTGTATTTATGATTTGGCTATAAAGGCCTGAGGACATAACGTTGATTGGGGATTCACAGTCAATGTAAGCATGCTCAACGTATTGGTACCCAATCATACATGGTATCTTCACATTCCCGGGATCACCTCTCTTAATCTTTGGGTCAATTCTAACAAAAGGTGGTCGAGGGTTATCAACTAGGTTGTTATAGTAAGCAATCTCCTCCTCTAAGATGGGTAAGAAAGCTTCATCTCGCAACCAACCGGCTTCCACCTGTTCATCTACACAATTATCAATCTCGTCGGATAGTTCATCGATTTCTTCGATGAAATACAGTTGATTATCTGCTTCGAGAGAAAGATTCATTGTGTCCTTGATGTCGAAGGTTAAGCTATCGGCCCCCACTCGTAAGGTTAGTTTGCCGTCATGAACATCAATAACAGCACGAGAAGTTGCAAGGAAGGGTCTTCCTAGAATGATGGGCACAAGATCATCTTCTTCCATTTCTAGGATGACGAAGTCAACTGGAAATTTAAACTTCCCTACCTTAACCAGCACATTCTCGCATATTCCTAAGGGGTATTTGACTGATCTATCGGCCAGTTGGATGCTCATACGGGTTGGTTTCAACCCAGAATACCCTAGCTTGCGGAACAGGGAATGCGGCATAAGATTGATGCTTGCTCCTAAGTCGGCTAAGGCATTTTTGACTGAAAGAGATCCAATTGAACAGGGCAAGGTGAAACTACCTGGGTCGTCCACCTTCTTTGGTAGCCCTCGTTGAGTCACCACAGAACATTCTTCTCCTAAGGTTACAAGACCCTCGAGCCCTTTCCTGTTGGTGAGCAGCCTCTTGAAGTATGTACTATATTTGGGCATATGATAACATGCATCAAGAAGGGGTATGGTGACGACCGAATTCTTTAAATATGACAAGAATCTTTTATTATCACTTTCGACCTTTTGATTCTTGAGGCGAGATGGGTATGGGACTTTAAGGGGCTGTTTGGCAGGAGTAGGTGGGGATGGAGTTACCGGTGGGGTTTGCTCAGGATTTTCGTCGTTCACATTATCGTTCTCCTCATGAGGGGTGTTGGGTTCCATGGCGTTAGATGGTTGAGCTGGGTAGGGTGGATCCTTAGTAGTTGTTCCAGCACGAGTGGTGATGGCGAGTAAAGGATCTCTTTGTGGTTCGCCAAGGCCGTCGAGAATGGCGTTGAGTTCTGCGAATTTGGCCTTCACGTCGTTTTGTTGGCTAGTGACGAGGTTGTCGAGACCATTTAGTTGCAGAATCTTCTCAAACGTGAAGTGCCCAAGATCATCCTCAAAAGTGCTCCTAACCTTGTAGTCAGGATATTCACCTCCTCCCTCTTCTCTCACAAGATTTCCCCAGGGGGTGAAATCATTGTTTTGGTAGAAAGTTAAGAGCGAAGGATCATCGAAGATGTCGTGGCTTGACAAGCATGCTTGTTCGGTGGTGGTAACATCCTCGCATTCCTCTACTTCATGCGGGCCACCACATTGATCACAGATCAAGTATGGGTTTGATAACCGCTTAGTTGGTTGCGACTTGTCTAGATAAGATACCTGATCATTCAATCTACTCACCCGGCTAGCAAAAGGAGGCTCTTTCATGATCTTGGAAACGCTCATGATCGAATCGGGTTCATCCCAGGTATCGTCTTGATCATTCGCGTATTCCTCAATTCTATTCCATCCTTCCTCAACGCTTAATTTGGCTATTTTTCCTTTTGATGAATTATTAATGCCCAATTGGTCATTTTTGGAGACACTGTCATAAAAGATTTGGACAAGAAGCCAGAGTTCAATGCCATGATGAGGGACCTGTCTAATTAGATCCTTGAATCTAACCCAAGACTTGTGAATAGGTTCTGCTGGTCCAACATGGAAGCGGAGGATTTCGTCTCTCAACTTTGAAGTTCTTCCTATGGGAAAGAATTTCTCATAGAATTTTGAGATAAGCTGTTCCCATGTGAAGATGGATTCGGAAGGAAGTTGGTTATACCAGTCTCCGGCTCTTTCATGAAGGGTAAGGGGAAAGAATCGCAACCGGGAGGTATCTCTAGTGGCTCCGTCCGTGTGGAGGGTATCCACTATTTTCAGGAAGTCCTTGATGTGTTGGATTGGATCTTCAGTTTTCAATCCGTGAAACTTGCATACACTTTGGACCAGCCAAATATCAGTTGCACGCAAGACCCCATCCGTGTGTTCATTTGGAAAAACGATAGCATTGGAAAAACCACGAGGGGTGGGAGAAGAGTAGTCCTGGAGACATTTGGGGATTGGGATTTCGGGAACTTCCATATCGTGATTGGGTTGAGGGCTAGGAGGTGTAGAATAATGATTGGATTCTTCCTCGGAGAGGGCATCATCAAAATTGATCGTGGATGGTTCAGCCGCTTGGTGGAGTCGCCTTAATTTATGCATTTCCCTTTCGGGTTCAGCATAGGGTGTGGCAAGAGTCTTTATCGAGCTTCGGCTCCTAGTGATTCTAAGATTAGGGGGGTCATCATCCAAACTTAGGGAATATCCTCCTAAAGTGCGGGTTCTAGGAGGTGGTGGTGGGTTGTGGGGGTTAAGGATATTACCATCTTCCATGATGTCGGACGGTAATGGTTACGAACAAAGACACGAAGAAAATAGATAGACTAAAGAAAACCTAGAAAAAGAAAATAAAAATCTCACTAGAAAGGAAGCTAGTGAGTAGACCTAATAGAAATAAAAATTCAACCTAAACAATAACTATTCCCGGCAACGGCGCCAAAAACTTGATGCGTGGGTTTTGCAACCTTACAACAGGTTTTACCTCTCGAGGGATCTCAAGAGGCTTACAACCCCACCAGGCAGTGTACCTGACCGATGTAGTATAGTGTAGTGGTAAGTACGGGGGATTGATCGTTCTCCACAGGGAATAGTGTTCGTTAGGTGTGAAAGGCTACTCTAATTAGGTCTAAGGGTTGAGGAAGATTCTTTTTATGTTTTTATAATTTTATGAAAGCAAGTAAAATCTCGGGTTTTGAAGGAGTGGGCGGAATTAGTTGCTAGTCAACTAACCCAAATTACTACAAATGCAAATAAAATAAAATAACAAAAATGAAAAGTGGTGAGAAACTTATGTGTAGAGAAATGTGTTTACTTAGATTTCCTTACTCCCTAACTATCTTTTACCGGTTAATTAGTGTGTATTAGTCGCGTGGATGACGGGTGTATTCCTTAATACCATTCGTGGGGTGGCGTACTTACTTCCCCAAACTCTACAAGCTCCTACTTCACTCCTATGTCGAGCCGGCTAGGAAGCTCCTAACATGGGATCACTAGAATTCGCTTGTGCATTAAATACAACCATAAAAACCTTTAGTACGCGTTTGGTTCATGTTTCTTAAGACGTTCAAGCAAGTTACCGAATAGGAAGTTAGCCAGTTTTCTTAAGCCTAACATAGATAAACAATCATCCAATACAACTAACAACACACTAACAACCAATAATCAATAGCTAGGTTTCATTAGATCTAAGCAAACACAAGATAAATTTAGCCTAACATGTTAAACAAAAGACAAGCATAAGATAGAATCAAACAACACATAGACATATTGAATGATTAATTGATAACTTATCTTTCAATGAAACATGGAAGATCTCAGGGCAAGAAGCCCTGAAAAAGTAGCTAAAATCGTCTTAGGGTTTTATCCCAAAATTCCACACACTAAGCTCTCCCTTAATGACAAAAAATTAGAAAACTATATATAGACTTTGACATCTGACGGCGTCACCTTATGCATTGTGACGCCGTCACCTCGCCGCTTTTAGGGTTCCCGGGTGACCTTCTTGACGCCGTCCCTCTTTAGCTCTTCAAAAATCCATTCTGGCTTATCAAGGCTTGACGCCGTCGGACCTATAACGTGACGCCGTCCCTCTTTGATTTAAGCCGTGACGCCCTTGATTTAGTTAAAGCGTGACGCCGTCAGAATTCTCATGCAAACTCACTGGCCCGTCATGAGTAAATTTCACATCCAACTTTTCTTGCCAAGGCATGACGCCGTCTGGAGTTAATGTTGACGCCGTCAAAGGTGACTTTCAGCACAATTTTGAGACTTTGCCGTTTTCTTCACTTTTATGCTCCAAAAACGTCCAAAATGCCTCCTTTTCCAGATTTCTCCTCAAAAGTACCTAAAATGACAAAAGGAACGATTTAGGGCAACATTTGATCAAATAAATACGATTTCGGGCTTAAATGACCCCTTAAAAGCGGTACACTTTTCGCCTCTTCATGATTATCAGGAAGAACTCTTCATCATCAAAAGCAAATTTGTCTTCAACGGGAGGGAGGGTTGGGATGATTTTATCAATAAGCACATTCTTATGATTACGTACACCTCCCCCCACACTAGAATCATCCTCAGGATCAAAATAGAAATGATCATATTCCGGAGGAGATATAATATGAGAGAGTTCACTGGAGAACTCCTCATGATAAAGATCATTCATATCAAAATGAAATGCATCATACTCAGGAAGAGAGATCTGAGAATGAGAAGTGGCACTGCCACTTCCCACTTCTTCCGAATGATCGATATCAAAGCAAAAGGTTTCATAAGCCGGGAGAGAAAAATCAGAATGAGAAGTGGGATTGCCACTACTCTCTTCTTTGTCATCAAAGATAAAACTCTCATATTCGGGAACGAAATCCTCGAGCTCGAGAAATGTTTCGGGCTTTTCCGAGATAAAGTCATTATCCTCAACGGGGATAGGAGATGAAGTTGGTTTATCATTTAATGCCTCGATCTTAGAAATGAGAAGATTGATATTCGATAATTTATCACGAAGTGCATCGTCCTTGATTTGAAGAATATCAGTGTCAATCTCTCCATCATTTGGATCAAAATCCTTTTCTTCCTCTAGGCTGACGAGCTCATAAGGTAATTCCTCAACATAATCGATGTCCCCATAAGATAAAGAATCATCATCACTCGAAGTACAATCATCGTCAGAATCAGAAAATATCTCAACATGATCATGTGAAATGTCAAGAGGAGGTAAATCACACATTTTCTCGGAAATACCCTCGGACTCACTTTGGATTGGGACAAGGTCCTCAACACTAGACTTTATTACTTTGTCCGATTTCGTTTCCGGAATAGTGCTAAGATGCTCGTCCCCCATTATGAGAGAGTCCTCCGGGACGGGTGTGATTGCAGCTGAGGGATTTTTATAATATTCTTGTATTTGAATAGAATCACCATCATCGTCATCAATGAGAAATCGGGAACGCCTTTTAGCTGCTTGTTCTTCGGCAAGTACTTCTCCAATAGATTTTTCTTTCTGATAGGAAGTAGAAGGGGAAACACTCACTCTGGAAGTAAACGGTTTGCTTCGTGTAATGCGAACCGTGGACTTGTTCTCGATAATAGTTAAAATATCTTTTGGAGTTCGATACAAGATATTGCCACCGGCGGCTGCATTAAGCGAATCTTGATCGGTTTGCGTCAAAGCATTATAAAACGTATCAATTTGTTGCAATTCTGAAAAACCATGAGGTGGGCACTTATAAAGAAGATCTTTGAATCGATCCCGTGCCTTACCAAAATTTTCATCAAAAAGTTGTTGAAAATTTGTAATATCGTTCTTAAGATTCGCAATCTTAGAATAAGGAAAGAAATGATTCACGAATTTAGAAACGAGATCTTCCCAAGTCGAAATCGAACGAGGGGGTTCTTTATCGAGCCAAATCCGGGCTGCCCCCTCGAGAGAAAACGGGAATAACATCAACTTAACCGCGCAATGAGGAACATCCTTATATTTGACAGTCGAAGTCAACTTATTAAACCATCGGATGTGAGCGTAGGGATCGTCCCTCTCGAATCCATGAAATTGGTTTGACATAATAAGTTGAATTAAACCGTTTTTTATCTCAAAGTTCCCGGAAAGAATTGCCGGTAAAATGATAGCATCTTCGTAACCCTCGATGGGTACTTGAAGTAATTCCGACATCGTACGCATGTCCGCCATGAGAATTAAAGATTATAAGAAGATAGAATTAAACAGTTTAAGAGGATAAAGAAGATCATTTTTGAAAATCATTAAAAGAAAATATTTTTGGTTTTTTTTTTTTTTTTTTTTTTTTTTTTTTTTTTTTTTTTTAAATGGAAAACAAATCAATTAAAACAAGACCGAAGCAAAACACAAGTGAACTTAAACCTTAAATCAAACAAGCGTACGGTAACTCTTTGAAAGAAAAACGCACAGAGTGGCGGAGGAGCAAAGGTGGGCAATAAATGCTCCTAAAAAACCCGCTCCTTTCGGTCTGCAATTTAATGTCAAGACCTCCTAGAACCTCCGTTATAGTTTGTTAATCAATCAAAGGTGAGCCGAATTTGCAAGCGACACAAAGCAAGTTTTATATCTTTTGTTTGGGAACTTATTATGATATTATTCCAAGATGAGGAATATTATATTGAGATTGCTTTTATCTTTTATTTTAACACAAGAAAACGAGAAATGTTTTTGTATTTTTGTTTTTATATGATAATATATATACAAAAGAAAAAGAAAAAATATTTTTGTTTTTTATATTTTTATGAAAGCGAAAACTTCTTGACGAAGGATCTCAAGTCACTAATTGTTTAAACCAAAACGATATAGTCGCAACACAACCTCCCCGGCAGCGGCGCCAAAATTTGATCCGTGCTAAAGTACGTATATATAATAATATCAGACGGATACACGTGATACGCGGGAAATGACAAATCAACCCTTTAGAAAAAAGGTTAACTTACAAAACCCGTGAATACGATATGTGTGATACCACGTAAGTGATTACTCAGTTCGTGTCCCAACGAGGTGTGAATGGAGGATATCGTGTAAGGTTCGGAATTAGAGTGACTGATGATTGGGATATGGAATTTTGTATTTTAATTCTAATTTAGAAATGAGAAACAAATTCTCAAAAGAAAATTAAGATTAAAACAAATTATATCAAAAACGTGAAACGGGAATTATAAAAACGGGTTTAAAACTAAGATATTTGGAAATCTAATCCTACAAGTGTAATTTTATTTTTCCAAAGTTATAAATGACAAAAGAAAATTAAAAAAAAAAAAAAAAATTATATTTTTTTGACTTTTATATTTTTTATTATGAATTAAAAACAGTTTTAGACTAATTAAATTATTAAAAATACTAAAACTATTCAGAAAAATCTGAAACTTTGCTGGAAAATATTTCAAACCACACTGAAGCTAGGAAAATTAACAAGACAGTCACAGCTTATTGGAATAAGCTGTTTATAAGCAAAACAGTGTAATTAAGCTAATAGAGAGAAATATGGGTTAAAAGAAATAAAGTGCAAAGATTATCTGAAAAAGACCCAAGGGCAAACGGTAAGGTATGTGTGTGGTGAGCTGGGTAGCCAGGGTTCGAATCCCAGCAATGGCTTTTTTTCTAACTATTTAATTTTTTTTATTTTTTAAAAAAAAAAACTAATAAAGCTAATAAAAATAAGGAACTTTTGAAAAGGGAAATTTTTGAAAACTTATAATAAGCTTAGAATAAGCTGGGCTTATTATATCAGTTGGCTATTGGAGAAAACAAGTTGAATGCTAGAATAAAAAGGCTGAAAAAGCTAAAAACAAGCTAAAATGGGAATTACAATAAGCTGAGTAAATGAAAATAAGCTAAAAAGAAACTTAATAAGTAATAAACACAAACGAATAAGCACTGAAAACAAAGCAATAAGCAAAAAGGAACCTAAGGGTCAGCTGATATGCTTATGGTTCAGGGGAAAATGGGGACTTTTCAAGCTACTGAAAAGCTACTAAAAGCTTATTCTAAAAATCAAAGAAAAATGGGAAAAGCTAGACAAGCTAGCCAACCTTATCTGTGCCAACTTATAGCTTATGTGGCCTTAAATTGAAACAAGGAAAGATCCAAGAGACAAGTGAAAAACCACAAGGGCTGCTGAAACAGTCTGATAGCAGACTGATGAATATATGATCTCAATTCCTTCAATTCTTAATTGCATAACACCAAATCTTGAATTCTTACTGAAAACACTGATGTGAACCTAGGTTTGCCAAAAATGAGGACCAATAAGCTCTGGCTTATAGGAAGCTTATATGCACAGTCAATGCTCTAAAAATCTCCCTATCAACTCAAACTTATGAAATCCTTCAAATCAGCTTAAGAACTCTAACAAATCACTTATTTTACTTATTTTAGACTAGATTGAAGTTCACAAAGAAGCACATGAACAGTAGATGCCATTTTGACCCACTTTGGGACTTAAACCAAACACACCTTAATGAACCTAAATTAGAACTTTTACACTAGAAACCACCAAACTAAGCTATGATTCTGACTTTTTAATGATTAAATAACTTAATTAACCCCTAATAAGTAATTTCTAAATGTGAATAAGCACTAGTTAAGTTGATCCTATATTAATGCTAATTGGGACTGTTTTAAGCTATTAAAGTGAAACTGAAAATTAAGCTTATACTAACAACCAGACTAGCCTATAAATACTTTAAATATAACAGATAAGCAAATAGAAAGCAATAAGCAGTGTAATAAGCAGTAGTGTAGTAGAATGTAAAAACTTGAAGAATGAGCTTACAATTGCACTTGGCTTAAGAACAGGACTGAACTAATGATCACCCAACAAGCCTAGCTTGTCAATATCAGCCCAGAAACCTCACAAACTTATCCAGACCAGCTTATTTCCACAAAACAGCTTATCTTGACCACCTTTGACTTTCATTGACCCTTATTGACTTTTTTGGAATAATATGGTTGTAACTAAGTTAACTTGTTTTAAACTCACAATAAGCTATATGAAGCTCACATGAGCTTATTCAAACAGAAAACAAGCATTTGCAAACACTGATCAACTTAATTCAGATTCACAAAAGATTTTAAAAACTTGAAATATCATTAACCTTGAAAATTAATACAATACAGAAGTAATTAAAGACAAATGACTTGAAATAAACTTGAATTGACAATTAAAACTGGAAATAAGCAATAAGTAATTTCTACACTACGAATGGTCTAAAAAGCAGGACAACTCTTTCTTGGTATCTTCATTTCTTTAAATAGCCATCCAAAAAGCTTCTATGATCACTTCTGATTAAATCCCACCATTGGTTTGGCTTGGATATCATCTCAGCCGTCCTTTCCATTTTTGGCGGGAAAAGCAGTCAAATGCTTTTGAGGTTTAGCAGGCCATGTGGTAGCATGTGGGCATGTGAGGGAGTAGCTGGAGGGGGGTTGGAGTGTAGCAGAGAAGGTGCAGGGATAAGGGTGGTGGATTGTCAGGGGATAAGGAGGCAAGTGGGGAAGATAAGGTGGTATGGTTTTGGCGGTAGTAGTATTGGGGATGATGGGTTTGACTAAAGTCAAATCCGGGTTTAGTTAAATAACGGGGTTGGGTTATTTGTTGGGATTGGGCTGGTGGGTTGTTATTGGGTTTAAGGATTGTTGGGTAAATGGGTTTAATGGTTGTGAGATCCGGATAGTGTTTTTAGTTTAGGATAGGATTTAACACAAGGACCAATATTGTAATTTAGGAAACTTCAAGGGCCAAATCTGCCAAATCTGAAATTTATCTCCAAGGATTATTTGTGACACTTTGCATTCTTGGAGGTTGACTTTTGATAACTTGAGCAATATCCCGTTCCAAACTCGTAAATTTCACCCCCGTCCTCGGCTTTTCACAACTTTCCAATCTTGTGCTCGGTTTTTTTCCGTTTTGCCTTGTTTTCAATCCTTTTGTACCTGGAACACATAAAAACACAAACCACGAATATCTGCAGTATAATATGGTCTATTTGGGTGTTTTTGGTCATTTTTGTGTCTTTTATGGGTGTAAAATGATGAGTAAAAGAACACTCATCAATCCCCCACACTAAGCTATTGCTAGTCCCTAGCAATCCGATCATATGAAGTAATGAAAGGATCAAAAGAATACCAAGCATACCCCGTTTTGATTTTTTTTATATAATGCAAGAAATTTAAACTTAGAACAAAATATATAACACGCTTGATTTCCAAAAATGGTATCATGGAACGGGATTCACACAAAATGGGTGTCTCCAGGGAATTGTAATCGTCATCCTCTTTTTTATACTCCCAACTAAGCTTAAACTCAATGTGCAAATGCTTTTGTAAAATGCTTACACTACTTATACCAATAATCTATGTAAGTCGAAACTTAACTTTTCACTCCCATATTTATCAAGTTTAGGTGACTGTGCTTATATTCAAAAATTTGATAACAAAAATCGACGTTTTTATAAAACTTTGACTAATACTAGTTGATAGATACATTTAAAAATTCACAACAAGCAAGCTTCAAAATTTATTGCATTTTGCAATATCATTCCATTTTATTCTCTTTTCATTTTCTCTTTTTTTCATCTCTTTTTTTTTATTTTATTTTTTTTTTATTTTTTTTTTTTTACTTGTGTAATATAAACTAACGGAGTTTCACGGGAACCAAGACCTTACACCTTCCGGAATAAAGGATCCAAGGGCCGTTACAACGGAAAGTTTCAAGATTCTAAACATTCCTGAAATGAGGATCCAAGGGTGTTAGACCAAGACCTCACACATTCCTGAATTAGAGGTCCAAGGGCCGGTGTAAGAGGGTAGCCAAGACCTAAACGCCTTCTGGAAATAAGAATCCAAGGGCCGATCTTGAACCATAGCTTTTTAGCACATACATTTATTACTTAACTTTTACATTATTATGACATATGCTTGTTCCGAAGTTAAAATAAAGCTTTGAACTAGTATTTTTCAGAATCGTAAAGAAAAATGATTTTGTGTGTTCAAATGTTTGAAAAATAAGCACTAATTAAGTCAGATTAGTTATCTCCTGGGAGGAAAAGCCATATATTACTTATATAAGCTCTAAAGAAAACCAACTATTCTACGCTTAGCATTTTCATTTGCACAAATCGTAAATCCTTAGTCTAATCGTTAAGGAAGCAACCAGATCAACACTATGGCAGAGTCAGGATTCCCTTTGTTCTAACCTAATCAAGACTAAACACTTCTTTTTTTATTGCAATTTCTTATCTAAAAACGAAAAAAAAATTTAAAATTTTGGCCAAAACGGGGGTACTAGGGCACTAGAAGGTACAATGTGACAAAATTCGCGAGAATTCCCCCCACACTTAGAATTGAATATTGCCCTCAATATTCAAAGTACCGGCTATTATGCCGACACTTTTGAACGTAAAAAGGTAATACTAATAGCCAAGTGTGTGAAAGAAATCTCTATTTTCACAAACAGGATTAAAAAGATATCCCAAGATAATCGTTAGCAAAAGGATAGGATATTGGGCGGCTGGATTAAAAACAGGCGCGACAATCATCACAATCCAAGGGAAACCTGAAAATCAGAGCAAACAACACAAAAGCACAGCACAGTGGGATTCCCCCACACTTAGTGTTAGAAAATAGAAAGAAGTCAGAAACATGGGCGTTTACCCATGAAATGCTAATGTTTTTGTTAACCGAGTCACTAGCTTGACTCGACCCCGAATTAATAGATACTATAGAACATCCTAGTTTGTTTTGAATCATTTTACTAAATATTTCAAACTTATTAAAGGCTTCGGTTTTATCACTTAAAAATCTAGTCCACGTGTATCGTGAATAGTTGTCTACAATTACCAAGGTATAACGGTTACCTCCGTAACTCCGCACAGCGGATGGATAAAAAAGGTCCATGTGTAATAATTCTAGGCATCTAGTAGTGGATACTATGTTCTTAGCTTTATGACTAGCATGTGCTTGTTTTCCTATTTTACAGGCATCACAAAAATGTTGATCATATCTTAGGTTTGGTAAATTTCTAACTAATTCCTTAGAGGCCAGGGATTGTATTTGTTGCATATTAGCGTGACCTAATCTCCTATGCCACAATGTAGAGTTTTCATCTAAGGTTGCTAGACACATTTTATCTTCTGGTTTATTTCCTAGTTTCATGACATATACGCCACCTTTCCTAATTCCTCTACCTATGACCTTTTCGTCTTTAACTATTTCGCTATCTCTATCGGTAAAGGTAACTCTACACTTATTATCACATATTTTTCCTATACTAAGCAAGTTGTATGTTAAATTATCTACATGCTCAACATTTTCAATAGTTAGAGAGTCTTGAGAAATCGTACCTTTGCCAATGATTTTACCACGAAAGTCACTACCGAAAATAACGTTACCTCCGTTGTAAGGCTTGTAAGAGGAGAATAGCTTGCGATTCCCCGTCATGTGCTTCGAGCATCCACTATCCTTAATCCATTCGTCAGGCTCCAAATTTATTCCTAGGCATATTTCATCGGTAGCTTGAGCTACAAGACATTTTTCGTCGTTTGCTTTGTCCGCTTCGTCTTTGTCGCTATCACTCCATGCTCTACTAACAAATGCGCTTTGGTAATCATAACCCGGTGGCTTCGGACATTCGCCAATGAGATGGTTTGGACTTCCACATCTAAAGCACTTTCTTTTCCCGTAGTTATCATTCCTACTTCTTTGAAGCGATCTTCTTTCATCTCGTGGTTGTCTTGTGAATCTTCCTCGTCTCTTAAAGAATTTCTTGAACTCTCTTACGGCTATTGCATATTCTTCGTCTTCACTATCGTCACTTGAATCGTCATCATCACTAATTTCCTTTTTGACTTTTAGCGCAAGTGATTTTATTTTATCTTTCTTGCTCTTGACCGTTTCCGAGTCTCTCTTTATAATTTCTTCATGGACTTTCAAGTTGCCGATAAGTTCATCAAGCGATAACGTCATCAAATTCTTCGATTCTTCAATAGCCGTGACCTTCGCGCGCCATTTTGGATGTAATGCCCTAAGAAATTTTCTTACACAATTTTTACTAGAAAAAGTCTCATCAAGTGCTTTTAAACTTGTGATATTAGTGTTAAATTTAGCAAATGCATTATCAATAGATTCCTCTTCAGGAATTGTAAATTGTTCATATTGTTGAACAAGAAGATCTATTTTGTTGTCTTTGACTTGACCATTACCTTGGTGAGTGATTAATAGAAAATCCCAAATTTCTTTTGCGGTTTGACACATAAAAATTCGTTCATATTCCTTACGTGGTAATGCATTATAAATAACCATTTTAGCCTCATTATTTTTTGCTAGTTTCTTTTTCAAATCATCATTTTGTTTTTCAAAAGGTAAAATTTCATCTCTTTTAGTTATAGGATTATTTTGAATAGGGGGAAAATCACCATGGGTAATAACATGCCAAAGATCAAGATCTTTTGATTTCACATAAGTTTCGAATCTATTTTTCCAATAAAGAAAACCATCACTTTCAAATAGTGGTGGTCTTTGCATAGATTGCCCTTCTAAATATTTTTCGGATTCCATAGATCGTTTCAAGTTTTAAAATACAATTTATTTTAAAAATCTTGTTTGACGTGGCTCTTGATACCAATTGTGGAAAACTAGAAGGGGGGTTGAATAGTTTTACGTCTTTTTAATTTTTATTATGAAAACTTTGTTTACTTTTAAAAACTTAGATTCGAATTTATGTGAACTCAACTCTTGAACAATATGAACAAATATAAATATAAATAAGCGATGCAAGTAAGGTAAAGAAATGAAATGAAAGATAGAGATGGAAAGATCGAACCGCGAGACAAGAGATTTATAGTGGATCGGATACAAGGACACCTTCCTTGCCCTACTCCACTCCCCGAGCACCTAACTCGAGAGTTTTCTTCACTATGTCAACAAGCTCCCTTATGGCGGAGAAAGCTTTACACAACTTTAGCTTACACCGGCTTAACGACACAAAGCTAGATGTCGGGTTCTAATCGTAGCTAGAACCAATCTCACAACTAATATCATAACTTATTCACAACTTCTTCTTCACGACTTCTTCACAACTTCTTTACTATGACTTCACACCTTCTTCACAACCTAGCTCTACTTATGTACTCTTCTACTTCTTCACACCTTCACTACTTACACACCTTAACTTCTTCACAACTTCACTACTTACACACTAATCTATCCCAAACAATTATTCACACTCCTATCTAACAAATATACACAACTTATACACAAATGAATGAATGATTACACAAACAACTTAGGTAGCAAGATGATACTAAGTTGCAATACTTCTTCTCTAGTTGTTGAAGGAGTATTCTTCTTTTGCACTTGAATGGTAGAAGCTTGGATCACTTAGAAACCAATGCTTAAGAATATATGATCAAAGGATTTTAAGGGGGCCGCCTAGTAAATTAAGGGGGCCGCCCAAATCCGAACGTTGCTCAGATTTGTCTTTTTGTGGGGAAGGTTTTTCTGGAACATTTTTGCCATTTTTGGTTGAAAATTTGAATTAATAAATTTATAATGGATTAAACCTTTTTATTTAATACCAAAAATGATTTTCTAAAAGATATAAAATGTTTGTGACATTTTATAAAAAATCTAGAGATTAAGAAAATGTTCCTTTGATCATATAATGCATTAAGCATTTGTTTATTCATACCTTAAGTGATTGAGTTGTTGAAATGAATATTTACAACTAAATACTTGTTTGTTTAATAAGTTTATGTTTAATGAGTTTACATTTTGTGATTATCAAAACATAGAGAAATCAATAAGTATTAGTAATGTTTTTAGGCATTATTTATATCAACAGTCAGGCATTTGTGTCAGCCTTCATATCAATGTTACCATGTTTTCAGTTTATCAAGTTTTACGATGTTATTTGATCATTTATTTGGTTCATGGTCGATGCAGGTGAACTATGGACAAAAAGATGGATCAAAACAAGCAAGAACCTCATTGATCACAATTATGTGTAAATGGTAAGTTGTTTAGCTCTTCAATTGGGACTTTGGAAGGTTTTGATTTGTCTCTTAGCTTTACATATTATGAATTTGTGTTGATGGATTATTAGGAATCTTCTTTGATTCTAATAAATATAGCACACTACAAATATACTTTTTATCAGTTATCAACAATCGCAAACACCCCATTAAGGCATTAATATTACGAATAAAAATCATGGAGTGCTGCTCAATAAGGACCCAACCATATTAGCATGGGGTTTTGCAGGACAGGAATAGCTCCATTAGCATAAGCCTACCCAGTAATAACTTCAATGTTTATTATGATGAGAAATATGGTGTAACTTTGGTGAATAAATTAGTCTTTGTTTGCTATTGGTAAAACATATAATGAGAAATATTGTCATTTGCTTGAAATTTTCATTAACTCATTTGTACACGCTAATTATGCAAATGAATCGGGTTAATCATTGCTGCTGGTTTGCAGCTTGCTTGCTGCTAATTATTCAATTTTAACCGTCAACCAATTAGTTATTTTTCATGGTTGTATGATTGAATATATTAGAGCAATTTTGAACTAATTATATGCTCATTGTTATGGTCTTTGAATTGCATATCAGGGCTTTAGCTATTTGTACAAATTATATGCTCATGGATATTATTTTTGATGTATCACAAGTGATGATCGTGTATTATCACAATTGAGGTAATTTTTTGTGTTTTAATTTTATTTGTTAAGTGTTAAAATTTAAAAGATCCTTACGGAATTGACTGGGCAAAGGTAAGCATTTTTACCACTTTCCTTCTTTCAGTTCAGGACGATATTGTTCAATATATTGAAGTGGTTATGCCTCTTTTTAGAAATAACTTTTATGCTGTATAAGTAACTAAAAAAAAGCTATATAAGGACGATCGTTAATGGTGGTTTGGGGATTTGTGTTAATGTCTTTTCGTCACTTATCATGAAGATTGGCTTATGTAGGTATGGTGTGAGTGGTTATACAACAATCAAGTTATTCACAAAGACTAACAAAGATGGTGAAGACTATGAAGTTGGGCGTGCTATAGACAATTTTTTTACCTTCATCAACGAGAAGTGTGGTACCAGTCGTGATGCGAAGGACCAACTCACCTCCACCGTTAGTATTTAACTAATAAACTGAGTCTTAACCATGACTTTTGTTATACATCTAATGTTTCCTTTTTCATGTTCTGGTATAATTGCAGAATTGGATAGCTTGGTGAAGGAGTTTGTAAGTGTCGGTAGCGACGAAAAGAAGTCAATATATGCCAAGATTAAGGAGGAAGCTGGAAAGCTCACACGTTCTTCTGCAAGGTAATCTTCTAATTCAGCTTCCTATATACATTCTTCTGATTAATTTACATAATTTGTGAGGTCTGACATATCTTATAAAAAATGGCAAACAGAGTGAGACAATCGAGTTTTGTAATGGGTCGAAAGTGATGGCTCGGTTCACCAAAAATCAAAGGTTTGTCTTTGTTTAAATTGTATTTATTTTCTCACCAGTTATGACGATGTTTTGATATCTTATTGTTGACATTTTAACTCAAACTGGTGACAAACAGGTCACCAAAAGTGCCCTTTTATTGTATACAAATCTCTTAAATAAGTTTACGGATAGTTTATAACTTTATAAGCTTTTGGAATACTATGATCTTTGATGTAGAATAAAGTGTTTGCGCAACAAAAAACATGTTTCCAAACAAAAAACATGATCTTTGATGTAGAATAAAGTGTTGTTGGTTTGCAATACTCCGTTAGTGATCTATTAAACTGCAAACTATTAATGCAAAATTAAAGGATTCAATATGAAAGATGCAAAGATTTTAATCATATCTATGTCCCCATTGTAATATCTAAGGCCCACTTGTGCTGAAAGGTATTGAAGACCCACATATAGACGAGTATCTTTGGACTCTGCTTTCATTTTCGAATTTCAAATACTAAATTCGGTTTTCGCTTATAACCCAAAACCGAACCGAACTAGGATTCGGTTTTCGGTTTGGTTCGGTCACAAATAATTTCGGTTCAGTTCGGTTTTCGGTTATAACAAAACAAAAAAAAAGAAAAAAAAAAAACCGAATAACCCAAGAACCGAACCGATGAACACCCCTAGGCAGGACTAAAAACGCTACACTTAACACCCCACATAAAACGACGAAGTTTCATGTGGATGATGTTACTTATAGAAAAGAAAAAGCTACATCCTTCTAAATCGGTTTTTAAAAATGACGTCGAACGTCATTATTTTATAAAGAAATTTAATCTATGTGATTGTTTACACTATTAAAGCATAATGGAGTAGTAAAACAGATGACGAGCTTTTACCTTTTGCCTTATTTGAAGTAAAATCTAGGCCCATCCGATTATGGATTCACAGGGGGCCTCAAGCCCTACTTAGTTGACTGTCAATGACAAAGGCTTACGAAACTAAGTAGGGCCTTTTGTTTTTATTTAACTTTGTTTTCAGACCATTGCTTTTAGAAGCCTCTAAAAGTCAAAAGTTCATGAGTATGAATCCATCTACAATTTCAATATTTCTGGAGTATATCCACAATTGTTGAGAATATTAAATTGTAGATCATAGATTTTAGTTATGTGTATTATAAGGAGGTTCATGCTACAATTCATGGTATGCACCTACACTTCCAGTACAACAGAGAAGACAATGAATGGACAACAACGAATGTTTAAATTTTACTTTTTGTTCTTTTACGGTTATTAGACAGTTATGTCCTTTGCAATCAGTTTATTTTTCTTAATATATCTGCAAAATTCAAAGTTATTTCTCTAAATAGACATTTGAGGTTAGTTTCATGGCCTTTTTAGTTTAAATGATTATTTTAAGAAACCCCAAACAATCACTTTACAAGCACCGGTTATTATTTGGAATTTCAAGTGAATGAGATTGAGGAGATTGAAACAACCATTTTATCATGTAAGCAATCCCAAACAGCCAAAGAAGATTTATCTGTTCTTAAGAGTTTAAGCTCTTAACTTGAATAGCTAAATGTGTAAGGTTTTATATAGAGACCCGACCTATCCAAGATGCATTGTGTGTTTTGTAAATATAAAGAGATGCCAATTTTATGTAGAGACCTATCCAGGATGCATTGTGAGACCTATCCAAGGTTGTCAATTTTAGTAATTATTGCAATGGACCAACTTACAGATTCACTTTTTATTTAATAAATTAAATGTGTAATTCTAATGGCACAATGATGATAACACAAAGTACGTAGTGATGGTAACTGATCTTTAATAATAGCGATGGACCAAATTACATGTATAGAGCTCGCTATCTTTGATTAATGTATTATGCCAATGCCCAATCTTAGTTCACAACATTTAAACATTACATATCATGCTAATTTCAACATAAAACATCTCGACCTATAAATAACTTCAATATATGGAAATGATATGTCATGTCGAGATTGAACAACAATAATGCTTATTTTATATAGATTTTGTTTGTTAACGTGTCTATAAGAGTTAAAAGAGATTTATTGGTGTCTATTTTAGGATGGTTATCATAAAAAGATAATCACAAACTTGGTGTTTGACTAATTATTTGTACCGAGACAAAAGCTATTTTTGCTATATCGGGATTGTTTTCGAACATTATGCTTTTGTTCTTACTCGGAAAATATAAACAATTTCGAGTATACAAATACGCATGGTGATTTTTCAACTCAATGTTGTAGCCATTTCACATAATATCACAAATCGATTTCTTATATAAACTGTTGGGAATTATATTTCAAGAGATTTGATGATCACAGAACAAGAAGAATGAAACATGAAGAATACTGAAATGATAAGCAAAATACGCTAAATAGTTACTGCTGGTAGTGTATCCATTGCTGCTGCTAGAGTATCTATTGCTGCTGCTAGTTATAACTGATACTGCTGCTAGTTATAAGGTTCCTGCTGCTAGTGTATTTTGATGCTGCTGCTAATGTATTTGATTCTGCTGCTCGTGCATAGATTCTGCTGCTAGTACAAAAAAAGTTGCTGCTGATAGTGAGTCATACTACTGCTAGATAGATAAGGATGAACTAGATATTATTTATATGAGTCATTCATATACTTTAGATAATATCTAGATATTTGATCAGTCAACAAATTGTATACACAAAGATATATGTTGTATCTTATTGACTGACACATGTTAAAGCAAGTAGATGACAAGGCTTATCATATTGTAAAAGGTCTCCTTGGATTATAAAAGGAGATCTTACCCCTCAGATAAAATGTGTGATTTACAAAGACTCTAAAAGAGTGCTTAGAACTAAAACACTAAGTGTGTTCAAATGTAATCACCAAGAAAGAGTGTGTGTGGGAACATCAGACATGGGGTCTGATGATCATTAGACATAAGGTCTGATGTTGTTAGTTTGGTTTAGCCTCAAGGATCCTTTGATCCCTCTTATTGATAGAGGGTAACCGTACTACTATTGATCAAGTAGTATTGGGGTTGTTAGTGTAGTTAGTCGTCTCAAGGATATTAGTATCTCCGTTACAATTCATTGATGTAACCGTATTATGTTAGAATAATATTGAGACGATAAAGAGAAAGTTTGGCAAAACCTTGTTGTGATAATATTGTTTCTTTCATTTGAATATTCCGCTAATATTATCATTGTGCTCGTCATAGACAAAATCCTAGATCAAAGGTGTAACAACCTAGAGTCCATAAACGTCCTCGTAACTTATTTTAGTAGATGTAAGTTAGGTGATCCGTGCTAAAGCGCGTATATAAATAAATACCAGACGGATACACGAGAATAAAGAAAAATCAACCCTTTAGGAAAAAGGCTAACTTGCAAAAACTCACGTTTGTGATATGTGTGATACCAGGTAAGTGATTACCCGGGTCGTGTCCCAACGAGGTGTGAATTGGCAATCGTTTGAGGTTTGGAATTAGAGTGACTGATGATTGGGATATGAAATTTTTGATTTTTAATTCTAATAAAGATATGAGAAACAAATTCTCAAGGAAAATTTAAATCTAAACAAATTATATTAAAAACGCGAAACAGGAATTCTAAAAACGGGATTAAAAAGTGAAATCTCTAAAAATTAATCCTACAAGTACCAAATTATTTTTCCTAAGTTATAAATGATAAAAGAAAATTTTAGAAAAAAGATTTATATTTTTCTGACTTTTATATTTTTTATTATGATTTAAAAACAGTTTTACACTAATTAAATTATTAAAAATACTAAAACTGAAAGGAAAAATCTGTAGATTTTTCTAAAAATGCTTTATACTATTACTATCCTAGGAAAAATAGAAAGAAGCTACCAGCTTATTCCAATAAGCTGTAATAAGCTAAAAAGCTACAGATGGCTTAATATGGAAAAGTGGTTAAATAGATAAGTGTGCAAGAGAATAATGAAAAAGACCCAAGGGCGCAGTGGTAGTGTGTATGGTGTTGTGTGCTAGCAGACCTGGGTTTGAATCCCAGGTTATGCTTTTTTGCTTTTTATTTTATTTTTTGGTTTTTATGAAAGAAACACAATAAACACAACACAATAAGTAAATTTTATAACTACCACTATTTTTGAAAACTTCAATTAAGCTCAGAATAAGCTTATGAAAGCTGACCAGTGGGTTAAAAGAGAAATATCCCAAGCTTAGGCTCAAAAGATTGAACAAGCTATGAAATAAGCTAATGTGAATTGAAAATGAGTTAAGTGGATGAAAATAAGCTAAACTGAAAATGAAAATGCCACAATAACACAGAAATAAGCAATTTAACAAGCACAAAAAGTTCAAAAACCACTAATGGCTGCTGATCTTCTTATGGTGCAGGGCAGATTTAGGACTTTTTGAGCTATCTAAAAGCTATTAAGAAAAATTCTAAAAAATATAGAAAAATATAAAATAAGTAGATTAGCAGCTAGATTTTAACTGTGCAAAAGATTATTTAATTAAAATCTAAATTGAGTAAGTTAAAAATCAAAGAAAATCTTGAAAAACCTGAAACTCTATTATTTGCTTAAGTGTATACTGAGGTGATCAAGGTGTGTGCAGAGGGCACAAACCAAAAGGAGATTTAACTAGGCTTTTGTGTATCTACTAAATGGATCCGAAGGGCCACAGAAATGCCAAAGATAAGGTCCTAATTAGCTTATGGCTTAAATTGGCTTATTTGATCATTTCATGGCTTAAAACTAGAACAGTGGGTCTAGGACTATGGAATCTATCAAATTAGCTCAAGACAACTTGGAAACAGCTTATGTAGACTATTCTAAGCAAGATTTAAGCTAACCAAATGGTAAATGAACAGTGATCACCTAGAATGGCCTATTTTAGGTTTTTAACCCAAACAGTCCTTATGAAGGTCTATGTGGGATTTTCTATTGAAACAACTTATTCTAAGCTAGGATCTTGGATAACAGATGAACATCTAAGTGTATTAAGCACTAAAAAGTAACTTTGAACTGGAAATAAGCACTCTAATAAGCTATCCTACTATTTAGCTATTTTTGGCTTTTATAAGGTTTTTAAGAAAAATTAAAACAACTTCTATTCTAAACTTTAAAAACAGATAATAAACACTTTTAAACTACCAATAAGCAGATAAATGCTAAAATAAGCTATAAAGAAGGTATGTAACAGTAACTTAGAAATTAATGTAGAGGAAATTGAAAATGCTTACAACTGTGGGAATATGGAACAAAGGAAATAGATTAGAGATAAGCCTAGCTTGTCAGAACCCAGCTATAAACCCAATTTAAGCTTTCCAGAACAGCTTATTCCACACAACTGCTTATTTTGGCTTATTTTTGACTTTTTTGACTTTTTCTTAACTTTTAAAATTTAAACAGTTTTAAGCCATAACAAACTAACAATAAGCTGTCACAGGCTTATGTTAACTTATTTAAGCTAGAAAGAGAAGCTTTTAAACTTGAAACAGCAACTGATTCGAATTAAACAACTTAACATTAAACTTGAACTTGAATTGAAACTGAAATGGTACAAGGTTTTTGAAATTAAACTCAAACTTAAATTAAAATTAAAAATCTTGAAACAAGAAAATACAGAATTTTTACAGAGCAGTAAGCTTAAAAACAGAGATTTAACATATTCTACACTACGAATGGTCTAAAACAAGGACAACTATCTCTATGTGTCTTCTTTTCTTTAAATAGACATCCAAAAAGCTTCTTCTCATCCTTCTGATCAAATCCCACCATTGGATATGCTTCGAATCATCTCTGCCATTTATCTTCAGTTTTGGCGCCAAAATGGTGTGAGTGGGAAATACCACTTGACTGGCTATCTTGGGATGAGGAAGGAGCAATTAATGCTCCTTGGCTTGTTAGGTGGAGTGTAGCATGAGGAGGGGTGAGGTTATGTAGCAGAGAAACCTGTGGGTGAGGGTGGTATGGTTTTGGCGGGGTGGTTTAGGAAGAATAAAAGGTTTGACCGGTTTGACTCTGGTATTGGGTTTTTATTAATAAAAAGGGACGGGTTGGGTTTTTATTTAAATTGGGCTTGGGTTTATTATTTAGTGTGTGGGCTGGGTTAGGATATTTGGTTGGGTTTAGTTTAGTAGCTGGGTTTATTATAGGATAGAAATGAAATTGGATTTAGAATTGAGGGACCATAGTTGTAAAGTCTGAAAATCCAAGGACCATTGATGTATTTTCTGAAAATCATCTCCAAGGACTATTTGTGACATTTCAATATTCTTGGAAGTTGACTTTTATAATTTGAGCACTATCTCGGTCCAAACTCGTAAATTTCTTCCCCGTCCTCGGCTTTTGAACTTTTTCCAATCTTGTGCACTGTTTTGTCTGGTTTTGCCCTGTTTTCGATCCTTTTGTGCCTGAAACACATAAAAACACAAACCAAGGATATCTGCAGTAATATTTGGTGTATTTGGCCGTTTTCAGTATTTTTATGGTCTAAAATGGGTATAAAATGATGAGTATTTACACACTCATCAATCCCCCACACTAAGCTATTGCTAGTCCCTAGTAATCCGATCATATGAAGTAATGAAAGGATCAAAAGTATACCCCGTTTCGATTTTTTTTATATAAAATGCAAGAAATTTAAATTAAAACAAAAATATATAAATGCTTGATTATCAAAAATGGTATCATGGAACGGGATTCACACAAAATGGGTGTCTCCAGGGAATTGTAATCGTCATCCTCTTTTTATACTCCCAACTAAGCTTAAACTCAATGTGAAAATGTTTTTGTAAAATGCTAACACTACTTATACTAATAATCTATGTAAGCCGAGACTTTAACTTTTCACTCCCATATTTATTTAAGTTAGGTGAATGTGCTTGATTTTCAAAATTTTGATCACAAAAATCGACGTTTTTATAAGACTTTGACTAATACTAGTTGAAAAGATAGATTTAAATTTCACAATAAGCAAGCTTCAAAATTTATTGCATTTTGCAATATCATTCCATTTTATTTTCTTTTTATTTTCTCATTTTTTCATTCATTTTTTTTTTTTTTTTTTTTTTTTAATTTTAAACTTAACTTTGTGCAATATAAACTAACGGAGTTTCACGGGAACCAAGACCTTAAACCTTCCGGGAATAAAGGATCCAAGGGCCGTTACAACGGAGAGTTCCAAGACCTTAACGCCTTTCAGAATTAAGGGTCCAAGGGCCGGTGTAAGAGGGTAGCCAAGACCTAAACGCCTTCCGGAAATAAGGATCCAAGGGCCGATCTTGAACCTTAGCTTTTTAGCACATACATTTATTACTTAAACTTTTACATTATTATGACATATGCTTGTTCCGAAGTTTAAATAAAGCTTTGAACTAGTATTTTTCAGAATCGTATAGAAAAATGATTTTGTGTGTTCAAAAGTTTGAAAATAAGCACTAATTAAGTCAGATTAGTTATCTCCTGGGAGGAAAAGCCATAGATTACTTATATAAGCTCTAAAGAAAACCATTATTCTACGCTTAGCATTTTTATTTGCACATACCATAAAACCTTAGTCTAATCGTTAAGGAAGCAGCCAGATCAATACTCTGGCAGAGTCGGGATTCCCTTTGTTCTAACCTAATCAAGACTAAACACTTCTTTTTTATTGCAATTTCTTATCTAAAAACGAAAAAAAATTAAAATTTTGGGCAAAACGGGGGTACTAGGGCACTAGAAGGTACAATGTGACAAAATTCGAGAGAATTCCCCCCCAAACTTAGAATTGAATATTGCCCTCAATATTCAAAGTTTCGGCTATTATGCCGAGACTTAGAACGTAAAAAGGTAAGATTAATAGCCAAGTGTGTGAAAGAAATCTCAATTTTCACAAAAAGGATTAAAAAGAAATCCCTAGATAATTCGTAAGCAAAAGGATAGGATATTAGGCGGCTGGATTGAAAACAGGCACGGAAATCATCACAATCCAAGAGAAACCTGCAAACAAGAGCAAATAACAAAAAAAAACAAAGCAAAGTAGAGGAATTCCCCCCACACTTAGTGTCAGAAAATAGAAAGAAGTCAGAAACATGGGTGTTTACCCATGTGGTGCTAATGTTTTTGTTAACCGAGTCACTAGCTTGACTCGACCCCGAATTCATTGGTTCATGGGGAAGCAAGTGGAAGAACAATCTCCATCGGACTTTCATTCAAAATGTTTGGATAAACATTGAATTTCATGAAAGTTCCACTCCGATGAGATACACCCGGCTCAAAAGGATGATAAATGGAGATGCCGGAGTCAAAAAATTTGTTCTCATTCACAAACGAGTGAGGGAAAGGACAAGCTACCTTATAAGCACAAAAAGGTAGAAAAACTCGAACGACATATGTGAAGTCAATATAATGGCGATCCTCAACAGGAAATGTCACATATGTCGGAGAAAGATCAATATCGGGATTAAGAGCAGAGGTCACATCATCAAGTTTATGAATAATAGAGTCCATGACCTCATCGTTTTCTAACTCTTCATCAAAGAGAGGATTTATTTTGCTAGAAAAGTACTCATCATCAAATTCAAAAAGAGAATTCGAATAGACTTTGAAACTTTCATTTTGAACGTCCTCATCAGAAAGTGATTCGTCATCACTAGAGGAAAAATCATCATTTGAATTGAAAAGGGGATTAGAGAAAATCCCGAAAAATTCATCGTTTGAATTGAAAAGAGGGTTAGAAAACGTCCCCAAAAAATCATCAGTAGTGTCAAGAGGTTGATCACTACGAAAAGAACAATCACTTTCACTGTCGGACATATCCTCAGACTCACTTGGGATTGGGATAAGGTTCTCAGCACTAGACTTTATGAATTCGTCCGATTCCTTTTCAGAAATAGTGCTAATATGCTCATCCCCCATAATAAGAGAGTCCTCGGAGTCCATAGACTGTAGGAAGGGTGTGATTGCAATGGACTGAGGGAGTTGAAAAATGGATTTATTCAAAGGAATAGCACTCTCCTCGTCGTCCTCCTCATCAATATTGCTAGCATAACTGGCTTTTATACGTTTCATTTGCTCGTCGGCTAGTAATTCTGCAATAGTCTTGTCTTCCTGCCTTTTCTGGATAGGTGTAATTGCAGCTGATGAATTCTCGCAAACTCCCCACATAGAATCTTCATCATCGTCATCGCAAATGAAAGTTTGACGATATCTGGAACTTATTCTCGCTGTTTGTTCTTCGGCGAGTAAATCTTCTATAGATTTACCATGACGATCATCTTGGGCATGTTTAACAGCCAAATCATTAAGTGTATCCATCATATTTTGGAGTTTTTGGAATACATTTTCAAGAGATTCTTCAAGAGGAAGTGGCTGAGGTTGAATCATTTGATACTGTGGAGGTTGGTCATGACAAGAATAGTCGTAATTGTTACAAGGGACATGCTCATAGACAAGCGGGGTCCTCGTTTGACAATCGGATTCATAATGTGGACCACCACAGTACTCACAACAATACATTTGCTGTGACTGATTCGGTGAATCATATGGATATTGGTCATACCCGAAGTTTTGATTACATGGATCTTGTTCATAGACAGACGTATTTCCTGTTCGACAATCAAAACTTGGGTGTGGACCTCCACAATGTTCACAAGAATATGTTTCCATCTCATGGTGTGGGGGCTGGTTGAAAAAGTCGGGTGTTTCATTGTAGGGATTTTGGTCATAGACAAACCCGTTTTCCGAATTTACAATGTTACAACCTGGACAATTCCCACCATTATGAGGACCTCCACACCATTGACAACCATAGTGGTAAGATGAAGACATAAAGAAAAAGAATTAAACGGATAGAGGGTGAAGAAAAATATTTTTGGGTTTTTGGTTTTTCAATTTTTTTTTTATTTTTGAAAAATAACTTAAACCTTAAATCAAATAATTCAATTAAAACAAGATCGAAGCAAAACACAAGGAACTTAAAACCTTAAATCAACAAGCGTACGGTAGCTCTCTGAAAGAAAAACGCACAGAGTGGCGGAGAAGCAAAGGTGGGCAATAAATGCTCCTTAAAAACCCGCTTCTTTCGGTTCGACAATTTAATGTCAAACCTCCTGAAACCTCCGTTAGAGTTTCTTTATCAATCAAAGGTGAGCCGAATTCGCAAGCAACACAAAGGCAAGTTTTAATCTGATGTTTGGAAACTTATTATGATAATACTCCAAGTTGAGGAATATTATATTGGGATTGCTTTTATCTTTTATTTTAACAATCAAATAGAAAATGTTTTTGGGTTTTTATTTTTTATATGATATTATATATATATAAGAAAAGAAAAATATTTTTGTATTTTATATGGTTTATGAAAGTGGAAACTCCTGAAAGAAGGATCTCAAGTCACTAATCGTTTAAAAATCTCAACGATATTGTCGCAACACAACCTCCCCGGCAGCGGCGCCAAAATTTGATCCGTCCTAAATAGATATATAAATATTATGCAGACGACGGATACACGTGAATAAAGACAAATCAACCCTTTAGGAAAAAGGCTAACTTGCAAAAACTCACGTTTGTGATATGTGTGATACCAGGTAAGTGATTACCCGGGTCGTGTCCCAACGAGGTTAGAATGGGCAATCGTTTGAGGTTTGGAATTAGAGTGACTGATGATTGGGATATGGAATTTTTTATTTTTAATTCTAATAAAGATATGAGAAACAAATTCTAAAGGAAAATTTAAATCTAAACAAATTATATTAAAAACGCGAAACAGGAATTCTAAAAACGGGATTAAAAAATGAAATCTCTAAAAATTAATCCTACAAGTACCAAATTATTTTTCCTAAGTTATAAATGATAAAAGAAAATTTTAGAAAAAAGATTTATATTTTTCTGAGTTTTATATTTTTTATTATGATTTAAAAACAGTTTTATACTAATTAAATTATTAAAAATACTAAAACTGAAAGGAAAAATCTGGAAATTTTTCTAAAAATACTTTATACTATTTCTATCCTAGGAAAAATACAAATAAGCTACCAGCTTATTCCAATAAGCTGTAATAAGCTAAAAAGCTACAGATGGCTTAATATGGAAAAGTGGTTAAATAGATAAGTGTGCAAGAGAATAATGAAAAAGACCCAAGGGCGCAGTGGTAGTGTGTGGTGTTGTTTGCTAGCAGACCTGGGTTCGAATCCCAGGTTATGCTTTTTTGCTTTTTATTTTATTTTTTGGTTTTTATGAAAGAAACACAATAAGCACAACACAATAAGTAAATTTTATAACTACCACTATTTTTGAAAACTTCAATTAAGCTCAGAATAAGCTTATGAAAGCTGATCAGTGGGTTAAAAGAGAAATATCCCAAGCTTAGGCTCAAAAGATTGAACAAGCTATGAAATAAGCTAATGTGAATTGAAAATGAGTTAAGTGGATGAAAATAAGCTAAACTGAAAATGAAAATGCCACAATAACACAGAAATAAGCAATTTAACAAGCACAAAAAGTTCAAAAACCACTAATGGCTGCTGATCTTCTTATGTTGCAGGGCAGATTTAGGACTTTTTGAGCTATCTAAAAGCTATTAAGAAAAATTCTAAAAAATATAGAAAAATATAAAATAAGTAGATTAGCAGCTAGATTTTAACTGTGCAAAAGATTATTTAATTAAAATCTAAATTGAGTAAGTTAAAAATCAAAGAAAATCTTGAAAAAACTGAAATTCTATTATTTGCCTAAGTGTATACTGAGGTAATCAAGGTGTGTGCAGAGGGCACAAACCAAAGGGAGATTTAACTAGGCTTTTGTGTATCTACTAAATGGATCCAAAGGACCACAGAAATGCCAAAGATAAGGTCCTAATTAGCTTATGGCTTAAATTGGCTTATTTGATCATTTCATGGCTTAAAACTAGAACAGTGGGTCTAGGACTATGGAATCTATAAAATTAGCTCAAGACAACTTGGAAACAGCTTATGTAGACTATTCTAAGCAGCAACTGATTCGAATTAAACAACTTAACATTAAACTTGAACTTATGTAGACTATTCTAAGCAAGATTTAAGCTAACCACATGGTAAATGAACAGTGATCACCTAGAATGGCCTATTTTAGGTTTTTAACCCAAACAGTCCTTATGAAGGTCTATGTGGGATTTTCTATTGAAACAACTTATTCTAAGCTAGGATCTTGGATAACAGATGAACATCTAAGTGTATTAAGCACTAAAAAGTAACTTTGAACTGGAAATAAGCACTCTAATAAGATATCCTACTATTTAGCTATTTTTTGCTTTTATAAGGTTTTTAAGAAAAATTAAAACAACTTCTATTCTAAACTTTAAAAACAGATAATAAACACTTTTAAACTACCAATAAGCAGATAAATGCTAAAATAAGCTATAAAGAAGGTATGTAACAGTAACTTAGAAATTAATGTAGAGAAAATTGAAAATGCTTACAACTGTGGGAATATGGAATAAAGGAAATAGATCAGAGATAAGCCTAGCTTGTCAGAACCCTGCTATAAACCCAATTTAAGCTTTCCAGAACAGCTTAGTCCACACAACTGCTTATTTTGGCTTATTGTTGACTTTTTTGACTTTTTCTTAACTTTTAAAATTTAAACAGTTTTAAGCCATAACAAACTAAGAATAACTTATTTAAGCTAGAAAGAGAAGCTTTTAAACTTGAAACAACAACTGATTCGAATTAAACAACTTAACATTAAACTGGAACTTGAATTGAAACTGAAATGGTACAAGGTTTTTGAAATTAAACGCAAACTTAAATTAAAATTACAAATCTTGAAACAAGAAAATACAGAATTTTTAAAGAGCAGTAAGCTTAAAAACAGAGATTTAACATATTCTACACTACGAATGGTCTAAAACAAGGACAACTATCTCTATGTGTCTTCTTTTCTTTAAATAGACATCCAAAAAGCTTCTTCTCATCCTTCTGATCAAATCCTACCATTGGATATGCTTCAAATCATCTCAGCCTTTTATCTTTAGTTTTGGCGCCAAAATGGTGTGAGTGGGAAATACCACTTGACTGGCTAACTTGGGATGAGGAAGGAGCAATTAATGCTTCTTGGCTTGTTAGGTGGAGTGTAGCATGAGGAGGGGTGAGGTTATGTAGCAGAGAAACCTGTGGGTGAGGGTGGTATGGTTTTGGCGGGGTGGTTTAGGAAGAAGAAAAGGTTTGACCGGTTTGACTCTGGTATTGGGTTTTTATTAATAAAAAGGGACGGGTTGGGTTTTTATTTAAATTGGGCTTGGGTTTATTATTTAGTGTGTGGGCTGGGTTAGGATATTTGGTTGGGTTTAGTTTAGTAGCTGGGTTTATTATAGGATAGAAATGAAATTGGATTTAGAATTGAGGGACCATAGTTGTAAAGTCTGAAAATCCAAGGACCATTGATGTATTTTCTGAAAATCATCTCCAAGGACTATTTGTGACATTTCAATATTCTTGGAAGTTGACTTTTATAATTTGAGCACTATCCCGGTCCAAACTCGTAAATTTCTTCCCCGTCCTCGGCTTTTGAACTTTTTCCAATCTTGTGCACGGTTTTGTCTGTTTTTGCCCTGTTTTCGATCCTTTTGTACCTGAAACACATAAAAACACAAACCAAGGATATCTGCAGTAATATTTGGTGTATTTGGCCGTTTTCAGTATTTTTATGGTCTAAAATGGGTATAAAATGATGAGTATTTACACACTCATCATTAGGTCTAAAATAAGTCTTCACAATTGGTATCAGAGCGGGGGGCTCTGGATCTAGGAAAAGAAAAGGTTTTAGCTAAAGAAAAAAAAATCGGATATGGTTCGTATTTTCGTAACTCACTACGGGGCTGTTTTCAAAAGGCGATAACTCCTTCGTTAACCGTTGGATCGGGCTGAAATTTTTACTGGAGGTTCTTGGTATATCAAGGTAGATTCTCACCGGAGGGATCTTCAATCTGAGCCTTAGGTTGCAAGATATGCATCGTTGAAAACTGTTGCAGAAACAGTTGAGGTATGTGCACACACAAAGGGGAAGAATACACACACAGAAGAGAGTTGGTTCTTAAAAGATTAAAGGCTTGTTTATCAAGTTATTATTGGTGAAAAAAAAATTATTTGTTGCTTATTTGTAGTTGAAGTTGAATTTTTCAAAATTGTGTTTTATCATACCTTTTGTAAGAAGGTAACTTGTTCGTTTGTTCAAGTGACTACGAATTGACAAACACTTAAAGGAGTTACATTGTAGTGCTCAGTGTCTCATTGGAGATGAGTTTATTGTCAAGAGACTGAGGTCTCCCTATACATGGGTATACGTTTGAAGTCAGTTTTAGTACAAGACATAAGACACAAGATTGGTTTATTCTCTTTCATCATCAAGTTACTAATGGTTTGTTTTTCTTCATCAGTCATAAAAGCCTACAGAATTAGAGATTCAAATGGTTAACATATGGGTTTCAGGGGAAGCTTAAATGTTCAAGTGTTTGACCATTTATTGTATTTGTGCAACACCACAAGGGAAAGTTATTGATTTTTATTACTGTTGATTAGTATTGCTACTGATGGTTTAAAATTTTGATGTCTCAAGTTCATTTTTAGTGCGGAAAGCTTAATGGAGGGTAATTTGAGATATTAAAAGGATAGATTAGATGTGTAGTATTAGTTTGTATTTGTAAAGATCATATTTGTAATATTCTCTATTTGTTGATAACAAAAAGGGGAAGAGACGTGGTGGATAGCATAGATTAAGGGGAAGACAGTATAGTTTCATTCATTGTGAGATTTAGTTATCTCAATTTCTCTACTTCGTCTAGGGAAATTCGTACAAGAATGTTTTTGTTTTGTAATCATCAAATAGGGGAAGATTGTTGGGAATTATATTTCAAGAGATTTGATGATCACAGAACAAGAAGAATGAAACATGAAGAATACTGAAATGATAAGCAAAATACGCTAAATAGTTACTGCTGGTAGTGTATCCATTGCTGCTGCTAGAGTATCTATTGCTGCTGCTAGTTATAACTGATACTGCTGCTAGTTATAAGGTTCCTGCTGCTAGTGTATTTTGATGCTGCTGCTAATGTATTTGATTATGCTGCTCGTGCATAGATTCTGCTGCTAGTACAAAAGAAGCTGCTGCTGATAGTGAGTCATACTACTGCTAGATAGATAAGGATGAACTAGATATTATTTATATGAGTCATTCATATACTTTAGATAATATCTAGATATTTGATCAGTCAACAAGTTGTATACACAAAGATATATGTTGTATCTTATTGACTGACACATGTTAAAGCAAGTAGATGACAAGGCTTATCATATTGTAAAAGGTCTCCTTGGATTATAAAAGGAGATCTTACCCCTCAGATAAAATGTGTGATTTACAAAGACTCTAAAAGAGTGCTTAGAACTAAAACACTAAGTGTGTTCAAATGTAATCACCAAGAAAGAGTGTGTGTGGGAACATCGGACATGGGGTCTGATGAACATTAGACATGGGGTCTGATGTTGTTAGTTTGGTTTAGCCTCAAGGATCCTTTGATCCCTGTTATTGATAGAGGGTAACCGTACTACTATTGATCAAGTAGTATTGGGGTTGTTAGTGTAGTTAGTCGTCTCAAGGATATTAGTATCCCCGTTACAATTCATTGATGTAACCGTATTATGTTTGAATAATATTGAGACGATAAAGAGAAAGTTTGGCAAAACCTTGTTGTGATAATATTGTTTCTTTCATTTGAATATTCCGCTAATATTATCATTGTGCTCGTCATAGACAAAATTCTAGATCAAAGGTGTAACAACCTAGAGTCCATAAACGTCCTCGTAACTTATTTTAGTAGATGTAAGTTAGGTCTAAAATAAGTCTTCACATAAACGCTATTCAACGGTTTTAAATTTACTCCCGTGAATTTCACGGGTTAATAACCTAGTATGTATATATTGGAATGTATTTTGTTTTGAGTTTTTTTGTATAAACGATTGTGGTTTTGATTTTAATTTGTAAACATGGGTTGATTATAACAGGTTAGTTTCACATTTTGGTCCTACACTATTATAAAGATTGTGCATTTTTAACCCTCAACTTACATAATGTATTTATATCATTTTGGGTGCGATGCTTCCCCATACCCTCCCGGAACCCGATTAGCGTGCCTTGTCCTAGCCCAATTAGTTTTTGTTTCGAGTTTCCTCGTGGAGCTCGGGTATTTTTGCCATCCCTAGTGTAGCATTTGAAGAAGTTTACACACACCACATATTCTCCATAAAGATTTATAATGTTAATGGAAATTGCTCAAGGAACTTAACAGTTGAGTAGTTGTGTATTTTTTAATTTTTTAAAAAATAAAATTTGCTACTATAGATAATTACGAAAAAAAAAAAAAAAAAAAAAAAAAAAAAAAAAAAAAAAAAAAAAGAAGATAAACTAACAACCTTGTGGTTTAGTGGTTGAAGCTTAGTTAGTTAAGCGAGCCACGGGTGAAAGTAGTACCGGGTGGGTGACCTACCGGGAAGTCCTCACTTGTGGACCACAGGCTCTATTGGTATTAGGCAATGAAGAGGAGAGCCTGTGAGCCAGTGGTTGCGCAGGTTCGAATCCGAGCCGGCCCCGGTTTTCATCCGGCCGTTACTCCAGCGAGAAAACTCATGTGGAGGCGGTACGGTTTCCGGGCGGAAGCCGTTAAAATCCCCACTGCGCCAGCGTGGATCCGGTTCAGACAACATAGTCTGGGTATGTGGTGGATGAGGGCCTGCCAATGTGCGGGTGCGACTCTAATCCAAAAAATGAAAGTCACCTTCCAAAAAAAAAAAAAGATAATTACGAAAAAAGTTTACATACAAGGAGCTCTTTTGTAGGTAACTTTCTTCCATAATTTATAGCTACAACAATATTATAAAACTGGTCTTAATTCAATTTTTATAGTTACAACGATATCGTATAATAAATAAAGATCTTAATTTCATTTTTTATAATACTTGTTATTTCTACGTTATGGAAGAAAATTACCTGCAAAAGAGGTCCACGTATGTAGACTTTTTTCGTAATTATTCATAGTAGCAAATTTATTTTTCAAAAAAAATAAAAAAAAATAAAAGAAAAAAGTACATATTCAAATGTGCCACATAGCTATGGGTGGCAAAATACCCGAGCTCGACGAGGAAACCCGAAACTCGAACTAATTGGGGTAGGGCGGGGTACGCTAATCGAGTTACGGGAGGGTTTGGGAGAGTATGGAGCGCCAAAGGGGCGCCCTAATGAGAATTGGTGCAAGTGTGGAGAGGACTTTGGTAATCAGGTTTGAGTATGGGGATGACCGCCCCGCCCAAACCCGCCTCATTGTCGTTTCTATACATAGCTGTTTAATATGATATAATATTGCATTTTTTTTACATATAAAAACACTTTCATTATAAGACGTATTTTAGTTAGTATAAATTTGCAATTTTTCAATTTAATGAAAACTTAGTTATAAATTAAAGAGGATATAAATATTAATGGTGCATGTAAAGTTATTAAATACATAAAATCAAAAGACAAAATTACATGTTTGGTCCATGTGGTTTACCTCAAATAACATGTTTAGTCCTTAAATCGTTTTAATAACATCACACATACCTATTTCTGAAACATGTTGCCCATTTAGTCCCTATTATGGGAAATAGGAACTATCCATGTAATAAAAAAAAATGTAAATAATTACACAGATGATCCATATTTTTTAAAATAGGGACTAAATGGGCAACATGTTTCAAAAATAGGTATGTGTGGTGTAATTAAAACAACTTATAGACTAAACCTGCTATTTGGGGTAAACCGCAGGGACCAAACGTGCAATTTTTTTCAAATTAAAATGTTAAATACATAATATACATACATTATATAAGTTGAGGGTTAAAAATAGGAGATAGGTAACGAACTTTCAAAAAATTTCAATGTTAAGTAACGAACTTTCTAAAATACTATTATTACCTATCAAACTTATTGCATTTGTTCAAATATTACCCATATGGGCTATCTTTGCAACTGGTAACCGGTTACCATTGTATGCCCGTTTAATAAAGTTAAAAAAAAATATATTTTTATTAAAATAGTTTGACCAAACATATAGTAACGTTACTCATCTAATAACTTTACCAAAAACGTTTTCCCCCCAATTTCCACAAGAACCCTAATTCCCAATTCCACAACCCTAATTCCCAATCCCACAACCCTAATTTTCTAATCTATGTCATAATCAAAATGGGTAAAGGTAAACCCGACAAGAATCGTGTTTTCACAGTTAACCTAAAACATGACGATTTATTTACAATTAAACCTTTTGATTGTATGAACGCAGATGAGAAGCAAATCACAGATCTTAAGTTTGAAGGTATGTCATATGTTGATCTTTTTGATGTAGTTAGGAATTTAGTGCATAATTCACTTAGGAGGCTTTATTATTGCAAAGTAGGAACCCCATTAAGATTAGGCATTAAGGAAATTAAAAATGATGCTGATGTTGAGGCATTTTTAACTGTTGGTTTTGAATCAAAATGGGTAGTTGATTTGTATGTTGAACATCTTGATGAAGATGCTTTAGATATTGGGGACAAATCAGAATCCATTGAAGTTGATTTGGGGTATGAATCTAGTGATGCTTATTGTTCTAGTGATGATGAAGATTTATGTGATGTGGAATTGTTTACTGAAGGTGATGAGAATGTACAAATTCAGATTGTCACTAACCAAGACCCATTTCTTAACAAATTGTGCTCTAATGGTGGTCACTTTAGAGGTTTCACTGATGAACGAATCAATGTAAATGCAATAGAAGTGTTAGAAGACCCAGATAATATAGATCCTAAGTATAGAGCTAAGCCATGTATTATTTATCCAATACATGATCCTACACATGATTGGGATAAAATGGAACCTATATTAGGAATGATGTTTGAGACCCATGAACAACTAAAACTTGCTTTAGCCAATTATGGGTAGCCAATGGGTAACAACTGTGGTTTATGAGAAATGATTGGAAGCAAGTGTTAGCTTTTTGTGGTAGGGATGTGCAAGCAGGTAGATGTGCTGGGGCTGCCACATTAAAAAACAAAAGCAGAACAGAGGAAGAAAAAGGCTGGTGAGGGTAGTTCAAAAGATGGTGAGGGTTGTTCAAAAGATGGTGAGGGTAGTTCTATGTCACCTAACAAGGTTCCAAAAAAGGGCAGGGTTAAAAGGAAATCTGTTAGGTCAGGTGATAAAGATAAAAGTGTTTGTGGTTTTAGATTATTTGCTTCGTGGATGTCAACTGAAAATTCTTTCCAAATCAAATCCTTAAAGCCTAAACACAAATGTTCTAGGAATTACAACCTAGGTAGCTTGGTGACATACAAATGGATAGCACACCATTATGCAAAGGAACTCATTGCATACCCTTTTATTCCTTTATTGAAGATGAAAGCAGACATAACGAAAAAAGATCACATTAATGTAAGCCTTGGTCAATGCCAGATAGCTAAGCAGAGGGCACTATTTGATTATGAAGGAGGGTTAAAAGAACATTATGCCAGGTTGTGGGAGTATAGGAATGTTGTTATTGATTCTAATCCAGGCAGCACATGTAGAGTAGATGATGAAGAAACCTCTTCAGGAAACAACTATTTTAGAAGATTTTATGTGTAACACCCCCAATTTTGTGATACGCAGCGGAATTCAAACTGGGTGTTACTTTCTGGCACAACAGTTATAATAATAGAAAACGATATCTAATTGAGTCGTTTTTACTTTTTGTTTTGTTTTGTGAGTGTGTGAGTTATGTTTATATAAAGTGAGATATTTGGCAACTACATGCAGTTCAGTGGTGTTACTCTTAGTGTTATGCTGATGTGGCACTAGGTAAGTTAGCAACTATGTTTAGCGCTTGATATATAAAGCTTGTTTGGCAAGTAGTGTGTAGAGTTTTAGATTTTTTTTAACCCTAGTATTAGAAACAATACTCATAAATATAAACGCTACTGCTTCATGATACCGTTAGTTTTTTCAAACAAAGTTACAACTGTTGTTACCACACCCAATGCTCTTATCTTATCTAACTATAGCTTTTTCTTAACACCTACTCTCACTTTAAAAAAACGCAACAATCAAATAAACATTCTGCAAACAACAACTGAGAGGGTGTTTGTTGAAGCTTATTTATGGGCTTACGAGTATATGTTTTCGGCTTATATTTTATAAGCTCAACTTTTTCGACTTAATTTGAAACTTGTGTGCTTATATAAGTTTTTTATGTCATAATAGACTTATCTAAACCCATAAATCCCAAAAGAAGCCAAGAAAATGAGGTTTATGAAACATAAGACGAAAACAGATAAGCTCGTAAACCCATAAATAAACCTTAAACAAACACCCTTTTAGGGGGTGTATGTTTAAGCTTATTTTAGTGCTCATGAGCTTATTTCATTTCCGCTTATATTCCACAAGCTCAATTTTTCTGGCTTATTTTCAAAATTATGGGCTTATACAAGCTTATTATGATATAACAAGCTTATATAACCCGATACGTTTCAAAATAAGCCAGAAAAATTGGGCTTATGAAATATAAACCGAAGACAGATAAGCTCATAAACCCATAAATAAACCTCAAACAAACACCCCCTTAGTTGTGTTACTGCTAAGCAAATCCAAACACTATCTCCTAGACTCCTACATTGCGTTTTTTCAACATCTAACACTCGCTAACACCTAAACTACTCCGACTTAAACAAAAAACAAGCGCAATAACCGAAACACGAAAACACGAAACCGTACCACCATAGTAAGCATAGCATCAGAGGGCTGAAAACTATTGGGCCCCTCCTCCCACAAATACCCATCTTTCTCAACCGTATTTATATTCCCGCCAACTCTCTCACGCGCCTCCGTAACAATCACCTCATTCGTCGCGTGTTTCGTCACCAACGCTTGCGCTATACACAGCCCACTTATCCCCCCACCTACCACCACAGTCAACCATCCCCCCTGAATCTGACATGTCAGCATACGGTACTGGTGTCACTGGTGGTGTGTCTTTTGCTACTGAGCAGCGGAGGAGGTGGCTCGTGAATCTCACACGCCGGGGAGAGTGTGATGATGTGTGGCGCGTGAAGTGCACGCGCCGGGGAGTGAAGGTGTGTAAAGGTGGTGGTGTAAGGGGGGAGAGGTTGCAGTGGTAGCTGACGGAGGTTAGGTCGGTTAGTGACGTCATTGGATTGGGTGGGAAATATATATAGGCTTATCTGGTGTAATCTTGTTGTGTGTTTTGTAATTTCATTGTATATAGGTTTTGGACAACGGTTTTGGGTTGACTTTTCCAATGGTCAAAAGTTCAAATATTAGCACGTAGTAATAGTAGTTAGCAGTAACGACAAGTAATAATTCTTGTTTTGATAAAGCGTTTGGTAACATAATTGTATACTTGTAATTTTTAAGTGTAAACGCTAGTTGCTAGTAAATGTTTCTTCAAGTAGCATTTTTGATTTGTAATGTTTAGAAAAATTAAGAATGTTAGTTGTTTGTTGCCAAACAATCATTGTGTACGGAATGCTAAACACTTGGTTGGGTAACTTGTACTTTTTTTCATTACTTGGCTTATAGATTAGACTTTTTGCTCAAAAAAAGCTTAGGCTTCCCGGCTATGTAAAAAAACTAGATTGACCGTGTCAAAATGAATTTACATAAAGCAAATCATACGAATATTAATAACTAAACTATATTTGATTTATATTTAAACCTCGTGCGTTAAATAATTTTATAACTAGTAATTTTAAGAAAGAAATATTAGGGTGCGTTTAGTTAAGGGAAAACACATTTGTTTTTCACAAAATGTTTTGTGAAAAACAAAGAAAACAGAGATCGCGTTCAAATTATTGTTTTCCAATAAAATTCTCTACAAAACACAAAATTCCTATTTCCAGTTTTCTTTTGTCTTTATAAGTTTTCGTCCGTTCTTTTACGTTCTCGTCTGTTTTTTTACGTTCCGTCCGATTTTTTACGCTTTTGTCTTTTTTTTTACGTTTTCGTCCGATTCTTTACGTTTTCGTCTAAATTTTTACGTTTTCGTCCGATTTTTTACGTTTTCGTTCCATTTTTTACGTTTTCGTCCGATTCTTTACGTTTTTGTCTGATTTTTTACGTTTTTGTCCGATTCTTTACGTTTTCGCCCGATTCATTACGTTTTCGTCCTATTCTTTACGTTTTCGTCTGTTTTTTTACGTTTTCGTCTGAATTTTTACGTTTTCGTCCGATTCTATACGTTTTCGTACGATTCTTTACGTTTTTGTCCGACTTTTTACGTTTTCGTCCGATTCTTTACGTTTTCGTCTGTTTTTTTAAGGTTTTCTTCTGAATTTTTACGTTTTCGTCTGATTTTTTACGTTTTCGTCCGATTCTTTACGTTTTCATCTGTTTTTTTACGTTTTTGTCTGAATTCTTACGTTTTCGTTTTTTTAACGTTTTTGTCCTTTTTTTCTTTACGTTTTCGTCTGTTTTTTTTTTACATTTTTGTCCTTTTTTTTACGTTTTAGTCCGTCTCCTTACGTTTTCGTCCATTTTTTTACGTTCTCGTCCGTTTTCTGCCTTATTTTACGTTTTCATCCGTTTTTTACGTTTTCGTCTGTTGTTATACGTTTTCCTCCATTTTATTATGCTTTTTTTTTTGGGTAAAGGGTAATTGACCCTGGCAAAATATATAACCACAAAAAATACAATAGAGTACAATGGAATGTGACTGACAACGTCACATTAACCTCAAGACAAAGCTTGAACAGCCACTACCCCTAGCACGCTTGTGACAGGCCACAAAGCGAAAATCAAACTCAAACCATAATTACTCTAACCATTTTATTATGCTTTCATCCTTCTTTTATGTTTATTTACGTTTTCTTACATTTTCGTCTTTTTTTACATTTTTATAGGTTTCGTCTGACGAAAACGTAAAAAATAGACGAAAACTTAAAAAACAGACGAAAACGTAAAAAAATGAACAAAAACATAAAAAAATAGACGAAAACATAAAAATGGACGAAAACGTAAAAAAATGGATGAAAACACTATAATTTAGAAAACGTAAGAAAACATAAAAAAACAGAAGAAAACGTAAAAAAACAAATGAAAATGTAAAAAAAGACATACGAAAACGTAAAAATTGATACGAAAACGTAAAAAAATAGACGAAACGTAAAGTACCGGACGAAAACGTAAAGAATCGGACGAAAACCTAAAGAATCAGATGAAAACGTAAAGAATCGGACGAAAACGTAAAGAATCGGACGAAAACGTAAAAAATGAACGAAAACGTAAAGAATCGGACGAAAATGTAGAGAATCGGACGAAAACATAAAAAATCGGACGAAAACGTAAAAAATCAGATGAAAACGTAAAAAATCGGACGAAAACGTAAAAAAAATGGACGAAAAACGAAAAAACGAAATGGACAAAACGTTAAAAAAAACGAAAACGTAAAAAAAAGTAAAAAATAAAAGAAAACGTAAAAAAAAACGAACAAAAAAAAAAAAAAAAAAAAAAAAAAAAAAAAAAAAAAAAAAAAACATTTTTTAGTCATTTTACGTTTTCGAATTATAGTCGCTTGAAGATTATTTTCATGTTATTTGATGTTATATTTTACTTTTTTAATTCTTTATTTTCTCGTATTAGATTTTTTAGTTATTTTATAATTTAGTTGGTTAGTTTTTAATATTTGTTTTTGTGTTTTGAAGATGTTTTTTATAATATTACAAAGGTGAATAGAGAATTGAGATATAAAACAACAGCACTTAAACATGTTTTCTAGTTTTGCAAAATGGAAAACACAAACACATGTTTCTCAAACTAAACACGTTTTCTAAATTTTCTATTGTTTTGTGGAAATAATACTCCCATCCCTTTTCCTACAAAACAAGAACCAGTAAATGAAAGAAAATGGAATGAGTTCACAAAACCAACACCCTCATTGGTTTTTAATCCATGTCTAAGGTTAATAATGAAATAAAGGGTATATTTTTTCTTTCTAAACATATATTTTTCATAAGAGAAACAATATATCATTTTAAAAATCTTTCTACTTATGTTCCTAAAATCACATGTTAACTGAGTGTTGGAACACGGATCAATGTAATGGAAGATCTAAAGAGGAAAAATGTGGATAATAATTACATAAAAAAAACTAAAATAAATGAGATTAGAAAAAATAAAGGCACAAGATAATTAAAAAAAAAAAAAAAAAAAAGGTTTAAGTATAAACTTAGGGTAGGCGTCGAACTTGGGCCCTCCCATCCCATTCTGTAAACACTCTGGCCATCCATTCCATCTCAAACCATATTATGTAGTTGGTTTTTTTAATACTTAAAATACAGATAGAGCCGTTGTGTCCTTGTAACATAACAAGCGAAATGGTTTATTGGTTTTTCAACCACCACCAAATAACTTAACAAAAAAATAATAACAATAACCAAAAAAAAAAAAAAAAAAAAAAAAAAAAAAAGTTAACCAAATAACTTAAGGCGTGCTTGGTTCAACATGAAGGAATGATAATGGGAAAGACAAACATAATACTAAAGAGTATAACGAGCATTCCTTAGTACTCCGTATTATAGTTATCATTGATGTTGCTAGGTGCTTATTATTTCATGCTATATGCATATTATGGCTATTTAAAACTTTAGATATGCCTATGCAAAACCATTGCCAATATTAAAATTGTTAGATTTTTTGTTGAAATGATAGAGAATTCACATGCTAGCTACAGTTAAACTATGTATATATTTACAACTAACTAATAGTAAATATGTTTAGTATTCGATATTATGTTAATGTTTATATAATACATTAATATATAATATAAAAATAAAAGAACAAAAATCTAAAAGTTGGATCATGGATGTGGGATCATGGGTGAAAAAAAAAGTAAAAATAGGTAAATTATCATTACCCTTTTCCATAACCTCCAATTTGTCTAAGTAATGGAGAATTGCCCTTTTTAAAGTAATGGGAGATTATATCATAAAAACTGTTAAGGGTTGTTTACTAAATTAAGTGACTTGGACATATTATCATATGAGCCATTTAATTGAGAGAGATATTTTTGTGGACCTCCCCATTAAGATGAATTAAGAGATTGTGGCCACTTATTAAGTGAAAAGTAAACACCCCCTAAGACTACCCCTAATCCTCACACCGTTTCACTTTCCACCACAGCACCACATTAGATTTCTCTCTCCTTCACCACTATCTCACTTTTCACTCCCAACCATCTCACACTACTTCATCTTTCAACACATTTTTTTATTTATTTAAAACTAAAACTTTTATTTATTAAATTCATAAAAAACTTATATATAATATAATGCAGCGTCGAAAACGACTACAGTGATGTCGTTTTGATTTCCGCTATTTTCAGCCGGCCCACTGAAGTTGTCCAAGCCCAGTATCTGAGCCCGCCTAATGTCTGATTTTTTTATACACGATAAACCTCCACGCCTTCCATAACATTCCAGCTTCTTCCAAATCACACCACCATCACTTTGGTTCAGGTGATTCGTCAGGCTTGCGACAATCTATTTCAAACATCTAGGTATGTGTTTAAATAGAGTTTCACAGCGGTTGTGTTTTCATTTGCGGTTGTACTCCTTGACTTAATTTGATGCCATATTTGTAATTTTTTTAAAGAATTTTCATGGCACATGTTGAGGTTATAAACGCGGCTTCCTTATCTAATATGAAGGCTGCAGATTTGGAGGTATGTATGTTTTTTTGTTACATTAATTTTGATTTAAATTTGTGTTTTAATGGTTAAAGAACAATTAGGGGTTTAAGTTATTTAATTTTATTTGTGTGATTCATGAATTAGATTTTTTATTTTCTGCAAATTTAGAGTTATGCAAGAAGAAGATGATAAATTCAAAAGGGTATGTAATTTCAGAACTTTGACTTTAATTGACTTTTACTTTCAAATAATTCTTTTATAATGTTTGTTAATTAATTGTTAATTATTTGTTATGCGTACATGATATTCAATCAATGGCACGGAAGAGGCAAGAACTTTAAGCTATGCGATTTGTTGGTTAGGATGGTGAAGGACTGTTAAACACAATCAATGAACTACTGATAGCTGCTGCCCAGTTGCCATATCAATACATTATGTAATACTATGGGTAAAAGATAATATTTGTGATTATGTTTACTTACAGTCAAGCTTTTGACACGCATCTATATTCACATTTTTTATATTTCTTTCGCACTGAATCACAGACGGCCGTCGTAAATGCAGGAGCTGCTGCTGAGAGCTTCTTTTTTTTGCAGGCGGGAAGTGAAATTAATTTAAAGGTATAATGAGTTTCCTTTTGTATGTATATTCAGTTGCCTTAACAGATTTATATCATATTGGTCTACAATAGAAACATGTTAGGATAAGGCTACTATTAGTTTTGCTGTTTCTTTAGGGGATGTTTGGATTGGCTTATTATTCCACATTACCAGGTTATTTGATTCTTGGAAACCCGATGAGGTTACTTTTTAGGGGATGTTTGGATGGCTCAAATTGGGTCAGGTTGGGTTAACTTCAGGCAGACTTTCCAAATTATGTGCTTACGCAATAAACATGATTTATTCATTCCATAATTTGTTATGAAGGCGTGCTTCCGGGTTTGTCGAAGGGACAACAGAAGATGTCAAGATCTGACGCTTCCACTTCCTAATTCATTGTCGTTATGAACAAGCCTTTTATCACCTCCCGGGTCCCTCCTGGAATTAACGCAACATCGATATTGATTTTTTTTCCTTTTAAACAGTATCTAGGTTTTGAAATACTTGCTACTAATTGATTGATAGTTGTTAACATTTTAGGCGTGAACGGACAGGTAGAAGCAAAGTTTTTGGGTTCACACGAGGATAATAGACACGTGCTCCCAATACCACAAGGTCATTCAATTACTTATTTCTTACATTTTGGATAATGTCTTGCAATTACACTTATTGATTACTGTGTCCTTTTCCCTTTTATATTAATTCATTTGTTCTCGGTTTTTTTGTATCCGTACAGGAACTCCAGAAGAAATGCATAAATAACTCGAGTACATCTCATTTCTAAAGGAGATCGCAGCAAAGGAAGCTGAAGATGTTCATATTCTGATATTTTCGCCCAATTAAAGGCTACTTTGCGATATTGCTTATAAAATAGAAGTTTGCGTCTTTCAGGTTAGCTTTCTTTAATGTTACAGATTCTGCAGTCTTTTTATCATTTAGGTTATGAGACAAAACATTGGTGGTGCAATACTCACCTAAGGTAAATAATGATTTGACTAAACTGTCATGTAACTGAATGTGTCATTTCTAACTACGGGTAAATCCATTGGATTCATATGAATATAGCCTTGCTCAAGGATGTTCATTGATTGAGTTGCTGATTTAAAAAAGGTATAATGGCAGAGCTGAATTACATGCCAGGTAAACGTGTATATTGAACGGACGGTTTTCGCAATCTTTAATATTTCATTTGGTAATAATATTTGAGGTATAAAAGAGTTATTAATTTCTCAAGTAATTAAATTATTAATAATATATTTTTATTTTCCTCATTTTCAGATGGTGACTCCTCACAATCTTAGTTGTAAATTGGAACAATTGCATACAGGATAATACATGTGATCCCATTGTAAATGGCATATCTCATGTCCATATTTCTTTTTGTTTGTGACACAAATAAAGTTACTGAATTACGGCTCAAATAAACACGAATCAGTGCTTAAAACAATTTCAGATTATGCCTACATATGGGAGGTTTTAGTCAATGCTGCAAAACAGATTGATGAGCAGGTACGTTCCTATAATTGGTGTAAGGATATGGGCATTGATCAACTTTGCTCAATTTACTTTAAAACAAGCATTTAAAATCTTATTTTAACTACATAAGCACTTTTAATAAGCGATCTTAAATACTCCCTTAGTGTTTTTTTTTTTTTTTTTTTTTTTTTTTTTTTTTTTTTTTTTTAATGTTGTGCTAATTTTTTGTTTGCTTTCCAGTTACAGTTGCGCATTTCACTTTTCTTGCATTTTTGTAGGAAGCAGTTTCCTAACAACACCTGGGCACAAGGGTCGAGAATGGATTGTATGATGATGGGTAGTGACTTCATTTGAATAAATTATTATGAAGGTACTCGCTCTAATTTAAGCTTGGCATTTCTATTTTGATTATAGTTTTTAAGGATTTTTGGGTTTCGATCACTTTTTATAATTTACTTACTGTGGCTTTCATGACTGTGTTATAGTGTTTAATGTCGATTGATTGTAATTTTTAACGTTTAATCGCCGTCAGTGATTTAGATTGCTCTTAAATCGACAGGTAATGAAACTGCAGGATTGTTTAAGCATGATTAATGAGTATCAATTGTCGAGTGGATATGCAGCCTATAACAGCCATGGGTGAATTGTTATATCTACATTCTGCTATATGAAATATAGTTGATCTTTATGAAATAAAATTTACTTATTTTGTAACAGGAATTCACCTCTTTATCATTTGGGACAACATAGGCGAACCTGTGACAAGTTGTTGTTTTGAAGACTTTCAAGGTGAATATATGGATGCTAAAAGATGTAGTACTAAAGTTAGTCATATAGAATATAAGGAAACTGGAAAGTGTCGATTTAGGTGTCGTGAAAACAAATCCTTTATATTGGTGTTGGAAATAATAGGAGTTAGGTTTAAAGTCATTAGCTTAAACAACACATTCAAATATGCAGGCCGTAAAATTTAAATGTTTCACCAAGGTGTATTTTAGAAGGTATTCTGATATTTTGGGGAGTGGGTCTTTGTTCAGGCTAATACATTGTCATAAACTTGAGCCTTCCACTATCAAGGCGGTATGAGATGGTGGAGGTAGATGCATAAGGAGTTAGGCGCGGTTTGGGTTTGTGTGATTCTTTGAAAACCATAAATTAGGGTTTCGTTGTTGATTAATTTTTTGCTGTTGTTGGTTATTTGGTCATGCCATCTTTGATGGTCATCTTCAGTTTCAGGTATGCAGTTTTTTTTTTCTTTTTTTTTTTTAATTAAATGTGTGGATAAAAAGATTAGATTTTTCTTTTGGTTGAATTTGTTATTTTTTAGGGTCATTGTAAAATTTTTGAAATTATTTGGTTCTAGGTTATGTTACTGAAACCTTTATCTTGGCGGGGCGTTTATTGTCACGCAGCTATTGAGGGGGGCCAACATAAAGACCGCCAGTAATATGACGGTGGATTAAATGACGTGCGAAAGTTTCCATGTTATGTTACTGAAATTGGTTAAACTGTGAAAAAGTCCTTATCTTGGCGGGCCGTTTATCTGGTCTGTTATATGGCATTTCTTAAGAACTCGCTTCATCATTTTACTGTATGAGAAGCCTGTTGATATGGCACTTATCTGTATGCAGGCTGATGCAACATTACGTACTGCCCAATGTGTATGCGCTATTGGTCAGTGGTCGTTTGTCCATGCTATATGAGATCAATATGAAAAGCTTGGAATAACCATTCTTGGTAAGATCAATTTATAATTAACTATACGTTAATGTAATTTGATACATATTGGTATTGTAGTAACTCCATAAGTAATTTTACAATGATTTGGACTGTAGTTTACGTGTACAAAATCGTATGTTGAGCGGTTCAGGGGGTATGTTCAGAGGATGGGTTAAGTGGGTTGACTTGGTTGACGCATCGACAACTGATGAGTTGCCTTAATGGATTTATATCATGTTGGTCTGCAATAGATACATGTTATGATAAGGCTATTATTAGTTTTGTTGTTTCTTTAGGGGGTGTTTGGATTGGCTTATTATTCCACGTTACCAGGTTATTTGATTCTTGGAAACCCGATGAGGTTACTTTTTTTGGGCGCGTTACGTAACCGTTAAACAGGTAAACACAAATCTCTTTTATCTGCTTTTCTTTTACCTATAGTTATCAGGATCTTTGCAATTCCTATTTGTTAGTCGTTTTCTTGCTTGCATGCCAATATCATGTTCTTATGTTTTTAGTTTGCGTTTCAAGGTGTGGAATGTTGTCGAAAATCATAAGAAAGGGGACTATACGTCAGTAATTCATGGTAAACATAACCATGAGGAGACTGTAACAACAACATCTTTTGCAGGAAAGTTTATCGTTGTGAAGAACATTGATGAGGTAAGTAAAATGTTTTCGTCCTCTGAAGTGAACACTTAACCATAAAAATATACTTGGATTGAATGATTTGTTACTTGAACCAGGCGACATATGTGTGTGATTACATTCTTGGTGGTAAACTCAATGGATGTAGCTCAACCAAAGAATCTTTCATGGAGGTACTATCTTCTTATCAACCAGTTAAATATTGATTTCTTACATATTTCAGTTATTTTCTTTTCAGCTTCTAATTTTAACTTTGGACCTTGCATGCTTGCAGAAATTCAAATCTGCAGTTTCTGAGGGTTGTGATCCTGACAAGGACCTTATCAAAGCTGGTATTGCAAACCAAACTACAATGTTAAAAGGAGAAACAGAGGAGATAGGTCAGAATTATTATTATTATTGTTGGTCATATTGGGCTGAAGTTTGGAAATGGCGCGTATACTGTTGGGAATTAAATATTCAAGAAGTTTAATATCGGTTTCTTCTCAAAGAAATACTCTAAGTATGATTCTGTTGCTAGAGCATTTGATTCTGCTGCTAGCGTTAACGTTCTACTGCTGAATGATTCTGCTGCTAGCGTTAACATTCTGCTGCTGGTGAAGAACTTTATGCTGCTGAGTGGATAAGTATGAAAAGATATTATGTGTATTAAAGTCAACAATACACGGTAGATAATATCTTACCCCATGTGATCAGTCATTATGTTATATTCTCAGAACAAGTTGTAAACATAGATACATGTTGTATCTTAATGACTGACACTCTCAAAGCAAGCGTTCGATTAGACTTGACAATATTATAAAGATCTTTCTTGTGTTATAAAAGAAAGATCTTAGACTAGATATGAAAAAAAAATAATTGTGTGTGAATTATTTAGTGCTTAGAAAATAACTCTCAAGAACATAGAACACAAATATCACAAGTCATAGAAAACATAAGATTCAAGGTCTTTGTAACCCTAGTGATATTGAAGATCACTCGTATTATCTTGAATAATATTGAATCGTTTGGTGATAAAAAAAATAATAGTGTGTGAATTATTTAGTGCTTAGAAAATAACTCTCAAGAACATAGAACACAAATATCACAAGTCATAGAAAATATAAGATTCAAGGTCTTTGTAACCCTAGTGATATTGAAGATCACTCGTATTATCTTGAATAATACTGAATCGTTTGGTGATAACATTGCATGTTATTTGTTCAATATACACAAGCATAACTGTCCCATTTCCACAACACAAATAACCTTCTAAGTGTGATTAAGTAAATTCCGCGTACTTGATCATATTAACTCAACTTATCACATACACAAAGCAACAAAGGTTTAACCACCTTACCAGTGTTTCGAATCCCCTCAATTGGTATCAGAGCGCCAGGTTGATATAGTTGATTTAGAAGAAGAAGAAGAAGAAGAAATGGACGTTGAATCTATTCAGACAAATGTTGCTGCAAAAATACCCATGCTTAAACAAAATGAGTTTGAGATGTGGAGGCTGAGGATAAAGCAATACTTTCAAGTGCAAGACTATGCACTTTGGGAAATCATTGAAGATGGAAACTCTTACCAGCCTACAACCATTTCATCAACAGTGGACGGCAAAGTGGTGACATCTCTGCAGACAAAGCCAACATCTGTAGAAGATAGAATAAAGAAGAAAATGACTTAAAGGCAAGAAGCATGCTGATGATGACCATTCCCAATGATCAACTTCTAAACTTCAGCAAGTTCAAAGATGCCAAGTCATTATTTGAAGATATTATTTCCAGATATGGTGGAAATGAAGCCACCAAGAAAACCCACAAGACACTGCTCAAGCAGCAGTTTGAAAACTGCTCCTCTACATACAATGAATCTCTTGACCATATGTTTAATAGGCTTCAGAATATTGTGAGCCAACTTGCTATTCTTGGGGTTGAAATACCTCAAGAAGATTTGAACTCAAAATTTCTGAGAAGCTTACCAGAAGAGTGGGCTATGCATGTTATTGTCTGGAAGAATAAGCCAGACCTTGATACAATGGAACTGATTGATTTGTATAGCAACTTTAAGATTGTGGAGCAAGATTTGAAGAAGAATGGAGGTACTAGTTCTAATACTGGGAACATGGCATTTATGTCAACTCCTAGTACCTCAAAATCAAGTGAAGAGGTGAAAGTTGTTGATGGTGTTGGTGCTGCTAGTTCATCAAGCAGTACCATGGGTATTTTGGATGAAAAGACTTGTTGTGCATTTCTTACAAGTCAAAATAATGGGTCCATGCTCACCTATGAAGACCTCCAAGAGATCAATGATGATGATCTGGACGAAATGGACCTAAAATGGCAAATTTCTCTTCTTAGCATGAGAGCCAATAAGTTCTATCAAAGGACGGGGAAGAAGCTCTTAATCAGTAACACCGATACTGCTGGTTTTGATAAGTCAAAGATAGAGTGCTATAACTGCCACATGATGGGGCACTTCTCAAGAGATTGTAGAAGGCCAAGGCAGCAAGATAGCAAGAACAAAGGTTTTGGAAGCACATCGAAAACAAGGGAGGTTTCTGAGCCAAACTCAAAAGCTATGGTAGCTATTGATGGGCTAGGTTTTGATTGGAGTTTCATGGCTGATGAAGAAGAAGATTCTTCACAGATGGGACTCATGGCTTTTTCTACTTCTGAGGTACAAACTCATAAAGCTTGTTCAAATGCTTGTACTGCTCTTAAAGAATTACAAACTTTAATCAAACATTATGATGAACAAAAGAAAGAGCTAAGCAAAACTCATCAAAACTACATTAATTACAAGTGTGGCTTAGAATCAACAGAAAAGCAGATCTTATACTACAAAGAAAATGAACTTGCTTTTTCTGATGACAAAGCTCTTCTAAGATAAGACATATTCTTTAAAGATGCTGAAATTAAGCTTTTAAGAGAGGCTTTTGATAAGGTCAAAAAGGAAAATGGAAACATTCACTTGACTACACAGACACTAGAACATGCTTCTAGAGGTGTGACCAACATGATAGAATGTCAAGTGATTAATAGAGCTAAGTCAGGAGTAGGATATAAGAGTGTCCCACCTCCATACAAAGGTATCCCTAAACCCCCAGGGATTGACCTAGAAAATTCAGGTGTCCCTGAATTTCAACAACCTGAGCTACAATATGGTGTACAACCAAAGACTAAGCTAGTTGTTGATAAACCTAAGAAAGTAAGTGAAAGTTTCAGTAAAACTTCACTTTCTGAGGACAAGGTGTCCTCTGATAGAAGATCAGATAGTGTAGTCATTGAAGACTGGGTATCTGATGATGAAGAAGATGAACAGGTTATGTCTAAACCTGAAGTAGTTAAGAAAGCAGGAACAAGGGTTCCTAAAGTGATCAAAAAGGATACTGTTAAGCCTAGTTCAAACATTAAACATGTTAGGCAACCAGTTAAATATTGTGAACAATATAGATCCACTAGCAACCCCATAGGTAACCAAAGAAATTGGAATGGCCTCAAGTCTAACCAATTAGGTGATGACTTTTTCTTTTATAATAAAGCTTGTTACACATGTGGTAGTTTTGATCATCTTATAGCTTTCTGTAACAAATGGGTATCTAGGTATGAAAACAATAGGGTGAATTTCAAAAGGCAAACTCCTCAAACTCACTTTCACTCTAAGTCTAAAAGAACAAAACCCAGAGCAGTTACCAAAGCAGTTTCTGCTGCTAGACCATTCATGACTGTTAACCCAAAACCAACAGTTAAAAATGCAAAATTAACTTCAAAACATGCATCAAAAACTGTTAATAGGCCCATTCAAACAAAAGCAGTGGTCCAAAAACAAGTTTGGAAAATTAAGGGAACAATTACAAAGCTAGCAGTTTCTGCTGCTAAGCATGTAATTCATTCTGCTGCTAGGGTATCTGGGTATGATGCAAGAGGCAGATCCAAATCAGTAATGGCTTGGGTCCCCAAAAGAAACTAATACTTCTCATTTCTGTGCAGGAACATTCAATTGATAAACAAGAGGATCAAGGATACTCAGATAGTGGATGTTCAAGGCACATGACAGGCAACAAGTCTTATCTCTCAGATTTTCAATCAATAGATGGAGGCTATGTTACCTTTGGAGGAGGTGTTGGTGGCAAAATTTCCGGTAAAGGTACAATCAAAACTGGAAATTTAGATTTTGAAGATGTGTACTATGTACAAGAGCTAAATTATAATCTTTTTAGTGTCTCACAAATGTGTGACAAAAAGAACAAAGTTCTTTTCTGTGACACTGAATGTCTTGTACTTTCTCCTGATTTTAAGATGCCTGATGAAAGTCAAGTGCTTCTTAAAATTCCTAGAAAAGGCAATATGTACAGTGTAGACATGAAAAACATTGTTCCTAAAAAGGATTTAACTTGTCTTGTTGCAAAGGCCACATTGGATGAATCAATGTTATGACATAGGAGGCTTGGTCATATTAATTTCAAAGCCATAAATCAGATTGTTAAGAATGGTTTGGTAAGAGGTTTACCTCAAAAATGATTTGAAAATGATCAAACATGCATTACTTGTCTTAAAGGCAAACAACACAAGGCCACTTGTAAGCCCAAAATTTTTAACTCTATCAATCAATCATTGTTTATGCTTCATATGGACTTGTTTGGTCCTACAAATGTTAGAAGTATGCAACATAAGATATATTGTCTAGTTATTACTGATGACTATAGTAGATTTACATGGGTCTTCTTTTTAGCTACTAAGGATGAGACACCTAGCATCTTTAAGACTTTCATTACTGAGATAGAAAACCTAGTAGACAAAAGAGTAAAAGTCATTAGATGTGATAATGGGACATAGTTCAAAAATAGAGTTATGGATGAATTCTGCAAAGAAAAAGGTATTAGGAGAGAATTTAGTGTTGCTAGAACTCCACAACAGAATGGAGTTGCTGAAAGGAAAAATAGAACACTAATAGAAGCTGCTAGAACTATGTTAGCTGATTCTAAGCTACCTATAACTTTTTGGGCTGAAGCAGTCAACACTGCTTGCTATGTCCAGAATAGAGTTTTAGTTGTTAAACCTCACAATAAGACATCATATGAACTTTTAAGAGGTAGAACTCCTGCAATAGGATTTCTTAGACCTTTTGGATGTCATGTGACTATTCTCAATACCTTAGACCATCTTGGAAAGTTTGATGGCAAAGCAGATGAAGGATTCTTAGTTGGATATTCTCTCAATAGCAAAGCTTTTAGAGTATACAACTTAAGAACTAAGAAAGTAGAGGAAAACCTACATGTGGAATTTTTAGAGCATAAATCCAATGTAGTAGGTGAAGGTCCTAATTGGCTATTTGATCTTGAGTCATTAACCCATTCTATGAATTATGTGCTTGTTGTTGCAGAAACTAATAATTTTTCAGGTCCACAAACAACAAATGAGGCAGGGTTAGACAAGGAGACAAATCAAGATCATATATGGATGCCAATAAGTACCAGTGTGGCTTCAACTTCAACAAATGATGAATCTTCTTCTGGTAAAGCTAAAGAAGATGTTGAAAGTGAATACAAGGAAGATGGAACAAAGGAACAACAAAATGTTTCTGCTGATGATAGTGCTGCTGAGACAAAGCATTCTACTGCTAGGCTAAATTTTTCTGCTGCTAGGCCAAATGATTCAACTGCTGGCCCTTCAGACTCAAATGAAGCAGATTTCTCAGATAATGAGGTGGATTTGAGCAATATTACACCTAACTATCAAGTTCCTTCAACCCCACACACAAGGATTCACAAAGTCCACTCCCTAGACAATGTGATTGGAGATGTACAATCAGGTGTGAAGACAAGACAACAACTGATGTCTTCAGACCAACAAGGGCTTCTTGATGCCCTTTATGCTTCAAAGCAGCATGAGTTTTCAAACTCTTGCTTGTTTGTATGTTTTCTCTCACAAGATGAACCAAAGAACATTCTGAAAGCTTTAGATGATTCAAGATGGGTAGAAGCTATGCAAGAGAAGCTTCTTCAGTTCAAGATTCAGAAGGTATGGGTGCTAGTTGATTTACCTAAGGATGCAAAGGTAATTGGCACTAGATGGGTTTTCAAGAATAAAAGGGATGAAAGGGGAATAGTGATTAGGAATAAGGCTAGATTAGTAGCCCAAGGGTACACACAACAAGAAGGGATAGACTATGATGAGGTTTTTACTCTAGTAGCAAGACTTGAGGCAATTAGGCTTTTCTTAGCTTATGCTTCATTTTTAGACTTCATTGTTTATCAAATGGATGTCAAGAGTGCATTTTTATATGGTACTATTGAAGAAGAGGTGTATGTCTCACAACCTCCAGGGTTCATTGATCATGAACATCCAGAGAATGTGTACAGCGTTGTTAAGGCTCTTTATGGCCTTCATCAAGCACCTAGAGCTTGGTATGAAACACTGGCTTCCTATTTAAAAGAGAATGGATTTCAAAGAGGAAAGATTGATCAGACACTTTTCATCAAACAGCACAAGAAGGATCTTATGTTAGTGCAGGTGTATGTGGATGACATTATCTTTGGGTCTACAAGGAAGGAGATGTGTTTGGAGTTCGAGAAGCTTATGCATGATAAGTTTCAGATGAGTTCCATGGGGGAACTTACATTCTTTTTGGGTTTGCAAGTTAAACAGTCATATGAAGGCATATTTATTAGTCAAGATAAATATGTTGCTGAGATACTAAGGAAGTTCAACTTTGCTGATTCAAAAATGGCAAGCACACCAATGGACTCTGAGAAGCCTCTTCCTAAAGACTTAGATGGAGAAAATGTGGATGTACACACATACAGATCTATGATAGGCTCTTTGATGTATCTCACATTGATGCGTGGGTTTTGCAACCTTACAATAGGTTTTACCTCTCGAGGGATCTCAAGAGGCTTACAACCCCACCAGGCAGTGTACCTGACCGATGTAGTATAGTGTAGTGGTAAGTACGGGGGATTGATCGTTCTCCACAGGGAATAGTGTTCGTTAGGTGTGAAAGGCTACTCTAATTAGGTCTAAGGGTTGAGGAAGATTCTTTTTATGTTTTTATATTTTTATGAAAGCAAGTAAAATCTCGGGTTTTGAAGGAGTGGGCGGAATTAGTTGCTAGTCAACTAACCCAAATTACTACAAATGCAAATAAAATAAAATAACAAAAATGAAAAGTGGTGAGAAACTTATGTGTGGAGAAATGTGTTTACTTAGATTTCCTTACTCCCTAACTATCTTTTACCGGTTAATTAGTGTGTATTAGTCGCGTGGATGACGGGTGTATTCCTTAATACCATTCGTGGGGTGGCGTACTTACTTCCCCAAACTCTACAAGCTCCTACTTCACTCCTATGTCGAGCCGGCTAGGAAGCTCCTAACATGGGATCACTAGAATTCGCTTGTGCATTAAATACAACCATAAAAACCTTTAGTACGCGTTTGGTTCATGTTTCTTAAGACGTTCAAGCAAGTTACCGAATAGGAAGTTAGCCAGTTTTCTTAAGCCTAACATAGATAAACAATCATCCAATACAACTAACAACACACTAACAACCAATAATCAATAGCTAGGTTTCATTAGATCTAAGCAAACACAAGATAAAATTAGCCTAACATGTTAAACAAAAGACAAGCATAAGATAGAATCAAACAACACATAGACATATTGAATGATTAATTGATAACTTATCTTTCAATGAAACATGGAAGATCTCAAGGCAAGAAGCCCTGAAAAAGTAGCTAAAATCGTCTTAGGGTTTTATCCCAAAATTCCACACACTAAGCTCCCCCCTAATGACAAAAAATTAGAAAACTATATATAGACTTTGACATCTGACGGCGTCACCTTATGCATTGTGACGCCGTCACCTCGCCGCTTTTAGGGTTCCCGGGTGACCTTCTTGACGCCGTCCCTCTTTAGCTCTTCAAAAATCCATTCTGGCTTATCAAGGCTTGACGCCGTCGGACCTATAACGTGACGCCGTCCCCTTATGATTTAAGCCGTGACGCCCTTGATTTAGTTAAAGCGTGACGCCGTCAGAATTCTCATGCAAACTCACTGGCCCGTCATGAGTAAATTTCACATCCAACTTTTCTTGCCAAAGCATGACGCCGTCTGGAGTTAATGTTGACGCCGTCAAAGGTGACTTTCAGCACAATTTTGAGACTTTGCCGTTTTCTTCACTTTTATGCTCCAAAAACGTCCAAAATGCCTCCTTTTCCAGATTTCTCCTCAAAAGTACCTAAAATGACAAAAGGAACGATTTAGGGCAATATTTGATCAAATAAATACGATTTCGGGCTTAAATGACCCCTTAAAAGCGGTACACTTTTCGCCTCATCAAATACCCTTACACTTGAGATTTGCTTGTCCTCAAGCAAATGCGCTTTTATTCTAATCAAAATACAGGTTAGGGGTCATTTAATGCAAACATAAAAGTAATTACAACAAATAATCGTTCCACTTCAATCATAATAAGCACGGAGATTACATACTAGCACCTCACAAGTAGTGTTTAGATACTCACATCTCTCAAGTGTCATCAAAATAAATCTCATAAATGAAAACGGATAATATCTCTCACTACCTGTCATAGCAAATAGATTACCATAGGCTTGGGAAAGGATCGAAAACCTCCTCCACTAGGCGTAAGCACCTAAGATAAACTATCAAAGAGGGCTTTTAAATGGGTTATAACGTTAGGTGTAGGGAAAAGGAAAACACGGTTTTGTTGGATAAGGGATATTTTACTGGTGGCTAGTTAAAGATCTTGATCAATCACATGTACTATACAACGTTGCTAAGCCAAGACTAGACTCGATCTTAAGCTAGAAACAAAATAACATAAACATAAAATAAACATAAAATAAAACGGGATGGTAGTCCGTATGTTTTTTTTTATTTTTTTTTTTTTTTTTTTTTTTTTTTTTTTGCATACACTTTTACCCTACCATCCAAAATAATACATCATAGGGGCATTGCATCCCCTTACACTTGAACTTTTACATAACTTTACAAATAACTATTCTAATGACTCGAATTAAGATAATTGAAAAACTTGGAGTACTTTTAAAACATTTAGCACATATGGGGGTAATAAATGATGTTCTTCCCCATTACTCCATTACACTAGTACTTTACCCATGAGTCCCAATCGTCCCAAAACAATATGTACAAGGATATGACTCGACTTAGCAACCATGTAATCAATTAGATAATTAACTTGGGTTTAAACAAATGTTGTCACAATAATGCACTAAAGATGAGTGCATACAAGGTAGGCTAAGGCGATTTGGGTGTACATTTAAGTGGGGTGTAACAAATTCTTCCTTTAAGTAAAATGCTTAAAGGTTGAAACGAAAAGATAGGCTCTGAGGGTGTACTAGGGGTATCGTGTACTAAAAATGAGTACAACGCAAAGGGTGTGGGAGAATTACTTGACCAATGTAGCCAACGTAATTATAACAAAAACACAGGTGTAAAACATGGGTTAATCCTAATGCCTCTTATCATGTAGTAAATCTAACTACACGAATGTAGTCTCACTTGTGGCCTTGGAATGGTCCTAACGCAAGTTCTAGAATCTAAGTGCTACCGGTACACACATCATAGCATAAATGCTTTTCCTACCAATTCTAGGGGCGAACCTCACATATTTGGGGGTGGAAAATTTTTTTAGTGGTACGGTTTTTGTGCTAGTCATATAACTCCTATCCGTGAGACGCTCATTAAGATCAAAGTTTCACTCTTATATGTTGTAAAAAATTTTAAATTTGGCACTAAAATTACCTTAACAAGTATTTCTCTCAGTTTTATTACACATCTACTATTAAATAAACAAAAATCAAACGCAATTGTATTCTCTAAAATCGTACTTTTACCCTCCCCTTACACTTAAGATGAACATTGTCCCTAATGTTCAAATAACAAGATGTAAAAGAAAAAGTAAAAGAATGAAATCAAATACTCCCCTGATTCGCTCGTTGGATAATGAAATTACACGGTTAAATCTTCCTCCAAAGAGAATGTTGAAGCTCCATGACTAATGCATCGCCATAAGCTTGATTCAAAACATTTCCTTGTCCAAAATAACCTGTTGAACCTGAGAAAACAAACACGAAAACCTGCATAATATCGGCGGGATAAAATCTATATATAAGGATATAATGCTTGTGGAATGATAACTTTGCAGATTCCTGGAGATTATAAGTTGGAGATTTTAATAAAAACTTTTCTAAAAACAAAACTTTCAAAAATTTCTGAAAATTAAATCTGACGCCGTCAGGTTATAACCCCTGACGCCGTCAGAAATGACCTGACAAAAATTTTCGTTTTAAGTTTCCGGAAAATTTCTGGAAAAACCTTTACCTTACTTCCTGGAAATTCTGCAAAACATCATTATGACTCGATACAAGCATTTGACTCAAACAAATACGGATATGTATGTTAATTTATTATTATTATGATTCATGTTCATTTGTGTTCTAATAAACCGATTTAGATTTCCCTTACACTTATCTTTTGCAAAATACCTTTATATGTAGTTAAGACGAAGTTAAAAACAAAATAAAGCATTTTCACAAATTAGTTTTTGAACATGAATCAATAAGAATAAAAATTAAACACACATATGGAAACAAATAAAACAAACACACAAACAAATGAACACACAAAGCAAATAAAACAAATAAAGATTGGGTTGCCTCCCAAGAAGCGCTTTTCTTTATTAACGAGTCTTGTAGCTAGACTCAAAGTCACGCTACCCTATGTAAGTAAGCTCGTCATCAAGGACGTCTTTAGGGTTAAGCTTGGATTGAAGTTTCCTATTGGTCCGCTCAGTACGATATGTCTTTTCAAACTTCTCTCCATCCGGGTCATACAATGTCATCTTGATATGCCATGACCCATCTCCATCATTGGGTGGTTTATCCCAATTCCACTTATGATCATCTTCCTCACAAATCCACTTATTCATTCCTAGGTTAATTGGCAAAACTCCTAGGAAATCAATCATCCTTCTAAAAACTAGAGGGTCTTCAAATGGATCCAATTCGGTGTCCCTAGCCAAGAGTTGCTCTACCGAATGCGTTCGGTTAACAAAGTCCTCTTCTAGGTAAAATGGGCGTTGGGGTCCTATGAAGTCTCTATCAATCCAAGGTCCATATCTAGATGGTCTCCTATTTAATTCTAACCAATGGGGTGTCGGTTCCTCACTAGTATCATAGGCGTGTTTCTTAACATCATAGACTGACCAAGTATCTCCTTCTCCTACCGCTATCTTAGATTCCTTACAATCAATCATAGCACTAGCGGTCGCCAAAAATCCTCTACCTATCAACAAGGGGCATGTAGGGTCGCTAACCATATCAAGGACGTGGAAATCGGCTAAAATGGTTAGCTTTCCAATGTGTACTAACACGTCCTTAACTACTCCAACCGGGTAAGCAACACTTCCATCCGCTAAGCCTATTATCACCTCGGTTTCTTCAAGTTTTCCAAGTTTTAAAGAGGTGTAGAGAGGTAACGGAAGTAGGTTAAGGCTTGATCCAAGATCGGCTAATGTGTCATAAGCCTCCGAATTACCGATCTTGCAAGGTAGAACAAATAAGCCCGGATCATCTAACTTCTTAGGTAGCTTGTTTTGAACAAAGGCGGTCCCTTTTTCGCCTAACTTGAGCTTCTTCTCATCAACAACCGGACTTTCAAGGTGGAGCTCCTTGAATTCATCGTCAAGGTTTTGAGTGGGAGGTGTTTCAACTATGTTGTTGACCAATTTGGATGTCATAACTTCTTGGTCACTTGGAATGATTTGGGTTTGTTTGAAACACGTGCTCATGGAATTGACCGAATAATATTGTGGACAAGAACTAGGGGACGAAACCGATGAAATAGCGTTGACGTTTAGTTTCGGGTTCTTGACCGTGTTGCTAGGGAGTGCTCCCATTTCTCGGTCATTGAGGGCTTTCAACAAGGTGTCAATCTTATCGGTCATCTCGCTTTGTTTTTGTTTGAAATCGGCTTCAAACTTGGCTAAACGAGCTTCTTGAGATGCCATAAATTGAGACATCAATCCTTCAAAGTTATTGGTACTACCATTGCCGGAAGGATTGTTGTTGAAAGTACGGTTCGAGTTGGAACCGCTTGATTGGAAACGATTAGGTGGGTTGGAAGAATTGATTTGTTGTGAGTTTTGGTTTTGTTTCCACCTAAGGTTCGGGTGATTTTTCCATGAGGGGTTGTATGAATCACCATAATGGTTTGGCTCGGGCTTGAAAGTGTACCACTTGTCTCCCGCTCCGTCGGTACGCGAGGATGCGTAGTCCGCAAAAGCTTGTTCGGGAGTTCCATGCAATCACGAGTGTCGTGGGGACCACTACATAATTCACATGAAGAAGTGATTTTGTTCACTTGGCTTGAAGGTTTAGGAGCCTCGTAGGATTTCATGAGAAACTTGACTTGGTCTTCAAGTTCTATGATCCTACGGTCGGAAGTGCTTGAATTGTTAGAAGGCAAAGATATTGCCTTGACCGTTTTATTCAAATCACGGGGATCACTCCAACTTTCGTTGTCATAAAGAGCAAGATCCTCTAGGAGAGCCCATGATTGTTCCGCACTTAGATCACGTAGCTTGCCACCGGCCGATTGGTCAATGGTTTGCCTTGTGGAGAGATTGATATGGTCATAGAAGATTTGGACTTGGAGCCAAAGTTCTATGCCATGGTGAGGGACTTTTTGGAGTAAGTCCTTGAATCGAGTCCATGCCTCGTAGAGAGTTTCGCCTTGACGTTGTTCAAACATCAAGATATCCTTCCTTAGCTTGGTAGTTCTCCCTGGTGGGAAAAACTGAGCAAGGAAACGAGTGGTGAGATCATCCCAAGAGGTGATGGATCCTGCGGGTTGACGTTCTAGCCACTGACTAGCTTGGTCCCGCAGAGAGAATTGGAAGAGACGCAATCGGGTCGTCTCTCGAGTGGCAACATCAAGGTCTATAGAATCAACGATTTTAAGAAAGTCCTTGAGATGTTGATTAGGATCTTCAGAACGAAGTCCATGGAATGCGCATCCGCTTTGCACCAACCGGATGGTGTCGGATCGCAAGGGTGTGATATTGGCTCCTTGAGTGAGCTCAATGGTGTTTCGATAGCCGTGGTGGCTAGGACGGGAATACTCTCCTAAAGTACGGGCTCTAGGAGGTGGTGGTGGTTGTTGTGGTGGTGGGTTGTGGGGGTTAAGGATATTACCATCTTCCATGATGTCGGACGGTATGGTTACGAACAAAGACACGAAGAAAATAGATAGACTAAAGAAAACCTAGAAAAAGAAAATAAAAATCTCACTAGAAAGGAATCTAGTGAGTAGACCTAATAGAAATAAAAATTCAACCTAAACAATAACTATTCCCCGGCAGCGGCGCCAAAAACTTGATGCGTGGGTTTTGCAACCTTACAACAGGTTTTACCTCTCGAGGGATCTCAAGAGGCTTACAACCCCACCAGGCAGTGTACCTGACCGATGTAGTATAGTGTAGTGGTAAGTACGGGGATTGATCGTTCTCCACAGGGAATAGTGTTCGTTAGGTGTGAAAGGCTACTCTAATTAGGTCTAAGGGTTGAGGAAGATTCTTTTTATGTTTTTATATTTTTATGAAAGCAAGTAAAATCTCGGGTTTTGAAGGAGTGGGCGGAATTAGTTGCTAGTCAACTAACCCAAATTACTACAAATGCAAATAAAATAAAATAACAAAAATGAAAAGTGGTGAGAAACTTATGTGTGGAGAAATGTGTTTACTTAGATTTCCTTACTCCCTAACTATCTTTTACCGGTTAATTAGTGTGTATTAGTCGCGTGGATGACGGGTGTATTCCTTAATACCATTCGTGGGGTGGCGTACTTACTTCCCCAAACTCTACAAGCTCCTACTTCACTCCTATGTCGAGCCGGCTAGGAAGCTCCTAACATGGGATCACTAGAATTCGCTTGTGCATTAAATACAACCATAAAAACCTTTAGTACGCGTTTGGTTCATGTTTCTTAAGACGTTCAAGCAAGTTACCGAATAGGAAGTTAGCCAGTTTTCTTAAGCCTAACATAGATAAACAATCATCCAATACAACTAACAACACACTAACAACCAATAATCAATAGCTAGGTTTCATTAGATCTAAGCAAACACAAGATAAAATTAGCCTAACATGTTAAACAAAAGACAAGCATAAGATAGAATCAAACAACACATAGACATATTGAATGATTAATTGATAACTTATCTTTCAATGAAACATGGAAGATCTCAAGGCAAGAAGCCCTGAAAAAGTAGCTAAAATCGTCTTAGGGTTTTATCCCAAAATTCCACACACTAAGCTCCCCCCCTAATGACAAAAAATTAGAAAACTATATATAGACTTTGACATCTGACGGCGTCACCTTATGCATTGTGACGCCGTCACCTCGCCGCTTTTAGGGTTCCCGGGTGACCTTCTTGACGCCGTCCCTCTTTAGCTCTTCAAAAATCCATTCTGGCTTATCAAGGCTTGACGCCGTCGGACCTATAACGTGACGCCGTCCCCTTATGATTTAAGCCGTGACGCCCTTGATTTAGTTAAAGCGTGACGCCGTCAGAATTCTCATGCAAACTCACTGGCCCGTCATGAGTAAATTTCACATCCAACTTTTCTTGCCAAAGCATGACGCCGTCTGGAGTTAATGTTGACGCCGTCAAAGGTGACTTTCAGCACAATTTTGAGACTTTGCCGTTTTCTTCACTTTTATGCTCCAAAAACGTCCAAAATGCCTCCTTTTCCAGATTTCTCCTCAAAAGTACCTAAAATGACAAAAGGAACGATTTAGGGCAATATTTGATCAAATAAATACGATTTCAGGCTTAAATGACCCCTTAAAAGCGGTACACTTTTCGCCTCATCACACATCATCAAGACCTGACATCATGTTCTCTGTTTGTGCTTGTACAAGATTTCAAGTAACTCCAAAGGTTTCTCATTTAACAGCAGTCAAGAGAATTTTTAGATATCTCAAGGGTCAACCTAGGTTGGGTCTATGGTATTCTAGAGAGTCACCTTTTGACTTGGTAGCATTTTTGGATAGTGATTATGCTGGTGCTAGCTTGGACAGAAAGTCAACAACTGGAGGATGTCAATTCCTTGGGTGTAGACTTATCTCATGGCAATGTAAGAAGCAAACAACTGTGGCTACTTCAACAACTGAAGCTGAATATATAGCTACTGCAAGTTGCTGTGCTCAAGTCCTATGGCTTCAAAACCAACTTCTTGACTATGGGTACAATTTCATGAACACTGTTATTCATATTGATAATAGTAGTAGTATTTGCATAATTAAAAATCCAGTGCAGCATTTTAAAACAAAACACATTGAAATTAGACATCACTTTATAAGAGACTGCAATGAGAAAAGATTAATTCAAGTTCTTAAAATTGCTTCAGAATACAACTTTGCAGATCTGCTAACAAAAGCTTTTGATGTTGGAAGGTTTCAGTACTTGGTAGCAAGTATTGGAATGCTTAATCCTCAATGATTTTAAACTTTGTGTTTTTGTAAATAAATTTTTGTTTGTGCTGCTGGCTTTAAAAGATACTACTGCTATTACAAAAGTTTATGCTGATAGTACAAATTTAAATTGTGTTATTCATACAGTTAGTCCTATGATTATTCTAATACAAGACAAGTACTTTGTACATTGTTCTTTTGGTTTTAGACTAACAATTTCAGGTATGAACATGTGAACACAAAGAAAGTTTCAAGTGAAATACGTGAGCAGCAAAATGATAATACTAGTTGCTGACATAATAGGTTTATGATAGAAAAGGTTTGGGAATTTCAAACCTCCTTAAAACTTCTTTCTTGAAGCTTGATTATGATGTTTCACATTGAATTGATGACTTAGTTGATCAGAAAGTAACTGATACAACTCACTTTCTATCATTTTATACTTTTAAGTATAATGAGCAAGTCTAAGGACATCTGATAGAAAGAACAGCTAACAACAGTGAATCTAACACTTGTGTTAGAGGTAACAATTGCTATGAGCTGGAAACCCTGTCAAGAAAGCCTTTTGAATAGGTTTATCTTTACACAGGCAGTTATCTATATCTGAAAACATTGGTTCTCACACAACCAGAGGTTGCTTTAAACCGAAATTTTGAATAAGTGTCTGTTATACACTTAATCCCTTCACAATGGTTGTAAGCAGTATGATTTTTCATAATAAAATCATGTACATACTGCTAATGGCAAAAGTTTCTTAAAAAGGATTTTCAAAGACACTCACAAAAACCATCAAATGATGGACCATGAGTTAAATATCCCATGAATCACCTCTCATAGGAGTTAACACACCTAGAAGTGATGAGGGCAGCAAATTAAACTCTTAAGAAATTGATGACTACATGTACAACATTGTCGGATAACATGTTATGATGGATAGCTCAGATGATGGAGAGAATTTTTTTTAGTACATAGTGAGAGATCTTCCAAACAGGGGAGGATAAAATGTTATTTGCATCTCAGGGGAGGTAATATCTCAGGAGAGGAAATAAAGCCCAAAGAAGGAAGATTAACCAATGAAAGGGAGGAAAAGACAAGAGCATACAAGATGATGACATGGAGGTTGAAAATGACAAGAACAGAGCTTATTATATATATTCAGAAGGGATGAAGCATTCCAAAGGAGAAAGTTCTATCTAGGTCAAACGAAGAAAAGTTTCAATTTCAGTTCACCACGTTTGTTCATCACTTGCAAAGGCATGCTGATAGATGATTTCACTTGTTGAAACAAGCATCCAAGATACACAACATCATTGCCTCTTATAATTCCTTCATCCAAGGAAATTGCACCATCTTTTAGGTCAATGTTTGAAGCCTGAAGATGTGTATTGATATTGTTAAAGTCAAAGAATAGAAAGCAGATGAGTTACTGAGAAAGATATTTAATCTTGAAGAACAGAAGATAGCTCAGATCAAGAATCTGACTACAGAAGTGTTTGAAAGATCTTCACAATCCATAATTTAATTCAGAAATATGTTGAAAATGATTCACATGTTTAGGAGAGGATTGTTGGGAATTAAATATTCAAGAAGTTTAATATCGGTTTCTTCTCAAAGAAATACTCTAAGTATGATTCTGCTGCTAGAGTATTTGATTCTGCTGCTAGCGTTAACATTCTACTGCTAGCGTTAACATTTTGCTGCTGGTGAAGAACTTTCTGCTGCTGAGTGGATAAGTATGAAAAGATATTATGTGTATTAAAGTCAACAATACACGGTAGATAATATCTTACCCCATGTGATCAATCATTATGTTATATTCTCAGAACAAGTTGTAAACATAGATACATGTTGTATCTTAATGACTGACACTCTCAAAGCAAGCGTTCGATTAGACTTGACAATATTATAAAGATCTTTCTTGAGTGGATAAGTATGAAAAGATATTATGTGTATTAAAGTCAACAATACACGGTAGATAATATCTTACCCCATGTGATCAATCATTATGTTATATTCTCAGAACAAGTTGTAAACATAGATACATGTTGTATCTTAATGACTGACACTCTCAAAGCAAGCGTTCGATTAGACTTGACAATATTATAAAGATCTTTCTTGTGTTATAAAAGAAAGATCTTAGACTAGATATGAAAACTGATGCGCGTGATGTGTCGTTGCGGTTTAGCAGTTTTAATGCCTACTCAAGTTTTAAATTTATATTTACCCGACTTATCAATAACACACACACTTAACGAGCAGTGTACCCGGTCAGTATGAATATAATGGTAAGTAGAGTGTCGATCACTAAGAGTGGAACGTATTATCTAGTTATTCTAATCAGTATTTTAATATATTAAGTTAGCTGTACAACCTATTCTAACGCAAGGGGGGTTCAGCCTGAGAGACTGGCACGATTTTGTTGCAATTAAATAATAAACTAAACCAATAGGCACGAATCAGCAAGTAGCACACACGTACACAGATAAATACTCGAGACAATAAGAGAGCTGTCCTTATGATAAGTAGTTTGTCACTTGTTTTATTGCTAGTGTTATATGAAGTGTATAGTTCGATGCAACGCACCGAGATTAAGTCCTTTCTCGTTGGTTCTAATCTTATCGGCGAGTAAACCCTTAATGATTACTTATGACTATCCCGTTTATCTTTCTCCTACTTTTCTACAGACCATAGAATACATAGGCATCTAATAAACAGGCGAGGGCAGAGGCATGGCGACCCGATCAACGCTCAGGTAGACACAGAGGTTATCAATGCACTAATAAAAGTCACCAATGACATCAACATATAAACTTTAATTAATGAGAAAGCAGTTTTAAGGGAGTGCAATCTTTCCGTTGTCACATTACACAAGCCACCAATCTTGATGAATTAAAGTTTACTAACACAATAAAACAAAACTACTTAATGAATTAAACATATGCAGCACCTTCTTACAGCTCTTGTATCTTTGATTTGGGTGTGTCTTGTGCTGCTTCCTTGACTGAATTCGTCCTAGGTTTCTCCTGTTCGGTCTTCGGTTATAATATATTGCACTTTGAATTCGTCTGGTCTTGGGGTATTTATAGTTTCTGTCTGAGGGTAAGATGCGGCGCATCTAAGGAGTAGATGCGGCGCATGTACTTAACTTCGCGTGGGGTCCAAGATTATAATATTCAGGAATATTCGTACACCGCCAGAAGATGCGGCGTATCTTCATCTTTGGATGCGGCGCATGTCCTCTTGAATCTTGGATCGTATCTGGTGAAATATTGATAGTGATGCGGCGCATGTCATGAGTGAGATGCGGCGCATCTGGAGCAGATTTGACTTGATCTTGCCCAATTCAGTAGACTCTTCACTTTATGCATGTTTTGCTCCATAATTAGTCCAAAATCGCCAAGTTTCACCAAATGCTTGTTTTCAACTGAGAATTACAAAAGTAAACGATTAAGTATCAATCCTCATACATAATATAGTAAAACAAGTCAAATTAATAGGATAAATGATAGTAATAAAATGTACTTATTTGAGTTCATCAAATATCCCCCCACTTGAACTTTACTTGTCCCCAAGTAAACCTTATAATTAATCTTATGAAAATGTATCCTAAAGGATATTAGGATTTATTTTTATATTTAAGCATGTATTCGTTTTTTGCCATAATCACACAACTAAACACTTAACGAATTAGAAGTAGAATAAAAATATTTCGATAAAAGCAAATCTAATCGTTTAACTGTCCAGTCGCGACGAATATTCTATCATAAGCTTGGCAAGTATACACATCTCCCCCACTAAAGCCAAGGAATAACAAGTCTAAAGCGGTAAAAAGGGTTTTTAGGCTTAAGGGTTAATTATTCTTATTCACTATCGATCTCAAATTCCAGAAAAGGCGACAAAATCACAAATACATGATCGAATCCACGAACACGATACTTGCAATTGCTCAAATCCTTAACTCGAATAGGCTAAAGATAGGTCCAAACTTCACCTATAATAATATATCAAAAAGGGCGACAAAATCATAAATACATAGCCGAATCCACGACTACGATACTTAAGATTGCTCAAATCCCTAATCTCAATAAATCAAAGGATTGGTTGGATAAAGAATAGTACAGGGCATGGATAATATTTGGGATATAAATTGGTGTAAAATGAAAAATAAACAAAACAAATAAATTAAAATCCTAAGTGTGGTTAATCACTATCCCAACCATCCCATGAATAAGACTCATATCATAGAATAACTCACGCTTTAACACTTGAAACACACGCTTTAGGTAGACACGAATTATACTCAACAAGATCTTAATCAAAGAATAAACCTTAGTTGACGTTCCCATAACTGCCAACTCCCATTCAATCCATAGATATAATATACAACAACTAGTGGTGATATCGACCACTTACATAACTTTACATCGTTGGTTAAAACAAACATCCAACTATTCTTTTTCTTTTTCTTTTCTCATTTTTTTGAATTTTTTTTTTTTTTTTTTTTTTTTTTTTTTTTTTTTTGATAACATAAACGTAGATGTGTAAAATTTCACCACATCACCAAAACAATAATTCTGGATAATTTTTCCATACTTTTCATGACTTCAGAAATAACGGTAATAGTGAAAGTAGTAAACACACGAAAAATAAACTCAAAGATATACAATATTTACTTCCACTCCAATTGCATTGTGCAATTTCCCGACCTAACCATAGATAATGAATTACGCACGCGAACACAGGTAATGTAAGGAAACTCACTTTGCCTATAGCAATTAACCAACCACGGATTCTAATCTATAGGGTAGGCTAAGGTGTAAGGTGTAACGAAACATTTTAACAAAGGTGTAAGAAACGAAAGGAATGGCTCTGAGGGTTTTTCTAGGGGTATCTTACTCTAAAAATGAGAGTAACAAAAGGGTTTATACGGGGGTTAACTAACCAGTGTAGTTAGCTAATATCACATAACATATAAAGGTTATTTGGGTGTAATCCTAGAAATTTTACCAATTTAGACAAGTCATTCCAATTATATAAAATAATACTTATTATGGTGGTCTCGAATAGTATACAAGCCAAGTTCTAAAGTTTACAAGTCACCGGCACACTCATAGATTTGTGAATTTTGAAAAATCACAATTTTTTTAAAAATAACGTCATGTGTGCAGCTATGCAACTTAGACTTTGAACAAAAACATGCTAAAAAAAATTTAATTTTGATATATTAAGCACATTTTAAGCATATTTTGAAAAGTTTAGGACAAGTAAGTGTTAAGTGTTCTAATTCTCCAATCCCCCCACTTAAGTTAAACAACGTCCTCGTTGTTCATATAAAAGGTTAAAAACTGGAAAATAAAAGAATTAGAACAGAAAAACTCCCCTGAGATTTGCTCGGTATGATCCTCCATTAGTATTAGAGCAAAAATCATCTTTCTTGTGGATTAGAACGTTTAAGCTTCATATTAGATGTATCCACAGGAAATGCAGGAATCTATAATACCACCAAGGCTTTAAAACACACCTAAGGTAAGAAAGGTTCAACTTGTATAATACATTAGTAGTTAGAAAAAATAAAACATAAAAATTAAAAATGAAAATCATCAGGTCAGTCGATGCGCCGTATCTTATGGAAGAAGATACGCCGTATCGAGCCTGGAATAAATACGGATCAGAATAAAAGATGCGCCGCATCCTTAACCAGGGATGCGCCGCATTGAAATAAACTGATAAAAAGTTTTAAATTCAAAAATAAAAAATGCGGAAAAATAAAATAAAATAAGATATGACCATTGCAGGAGATGCGTCGCATCTCAGGATGGAGATGCGCCGTATCCTCGGCGGCCTGACACAAAAATAAAACTAAATAAAGGATAGGATGCGTCGTATCTATTTAATTTCGTTGACTAGTCAATGGGTCCTAGATGGTCAGAGATACGGCGCTTTGGATATTTAGATCCGCCGTATCGCTCTGTTAGTGAACGAAATTTAAATAAAGAACATACCTTGGCCTCCGCAACACGATTCTTTATATACCAAACTTGGGGTAAAACGGTTATACCATATGATGTAATTTAATTCAAAATAAGAGCATTAGGCATAATCGTTTTATTAATGATTGTAATCTTACTGTTTAGTGGATAAGGATTTATTCCAAGGTTAGGAACAAATATCGTTTTAAAGCGTACAAAATGAAGATTACGATTTTAATCAGATGTATTATACTGATAAGTAAAATTGAGATTATATAGTAGAGAACTTCCCTTTGGGCTGGTAGAATAATCGAAGAGGTTACGTTTTGATCACTCCAGCTAGCTTCTCTCGGGTTGGTTCAGAATGTAGTCCATCATGGTGATGCTTGAATCATCTTTTATCCTGAAAATAAACAACTTGCACACGAGAGTAGCGGACCGATCAAAGTAAATATCAAAAATCAACTATATTTATCAAATTATATTCTTCGTATTAACAAATGTTAATGCGCCGTATTTTCGTTACGATTCAAAATATAAGATTTTTGATTCAGAAGATACGCCGTATCGACAAAAATCGATGCGCCGTATCTGTTTAATAATTCGAAAACTGTTTTTAATTAAAATAATAGATACGCCGTATCTGATAAATCAGATGCGTCGTATATCGTTATCGTTTAGAAAATTTTTTTATCAAAAACAGATACGCCGTATCTTCGGGAAAAGATGCGTCGTATTACTTTATCGCTTAGAAAAAATTTCTTATTAAAAACAGATACGCCGTATCTTGGGGAAAAGATGCGTCGTATCGAATTAATTAAACGCGTTGTATTTTAAAAAAAATTGAACGCAATACGCCGTATCTGATAAATCAGATGCGCCGTATCGTTCGATTTAGCTCAGTACAACGATAGCAGAAAACAAAAAATACGAAAAATAAAATCAAATAAAACACACGAAAATAAACACAAACAAAAGCAAACAAATAACACACAAAAACAGAAAATATGCAAAATAGTACAATGAATGCAAATTAATCTAATACACAACAAAATTAGCGGTTAGATAAAAAATTAAAAACCTAATTAAAATACTAATCAAATTAACAGATAATAACAATTCACTCCCCGGCAGCGGCGCCAAAAACTTGATGCGCGTGATGTGTCGTTGCGGTTTAGCAGTTTTAATGCCTACTCAAGTTTTAAATTTATATTTAGCCGACTTATCAATAACACACACACTTAACGAGCAGTGTACCCAGTCAGTATGAATATAATGGTAAGTAGAGTGTCGATCACTAAGAGTGGAACATATTATCTAGTTATTCTAATCAGTATTTTAATATATTAAGTTAGCTATACAACCTATTCTAATGCAAGGGGGTTCAGCCTGAGAGACTGGCACGATTTTGTTGCTATTAAATAATAAAATAAACCAATAGGCACGAATCAGCAAGTAGCACACACGTACACAGATAAATACTCGAGACAATAAGAGGGCTGTCCTTATGATAAGTAGTTTGTCACTTGTTTTATTGCTAGTGTTATATGAAGTGTATAGTTCGATGCAACGCACCGAGATTAAGTCCTTTCTCGTTGGTTCTAATCTTATCGGCGAGTAAACCCTTAATGATTACTTATGACTATCCCGTTTATCTTTCTCCTACTTTTCTACAGACCATAGAATACATAGGCATCTAATAAACAGGCGAGGGCAGAGGCATGGCGACCCGATCAACGCTCAGCTAGACACAGAGGTTATCAATGCACTAATAAAAGTCACCAATGACATCAACATATAAACTTTAATTAATGAGAAAGTAGTTTTAAGGGAGTGCAACCTTTCCGTTGTCACGTTACACAAGCCACCAATCTTGATGAATTAAAGTTTACTAACACAATAAAACAAAACTACTTAATGAATTAAACATATGCAGCACCTTCTTACAGCTCTTGTATCTTTGATTTGGGTGTGTCTTGTGCTGCTTCCTTGACTGAATTCGTCCTAGGTTTCTCCTGTTCGGTCTTCGGTTATAATATATTGCACTTCGAATTCGTCTGGTCTTGGGGTATTTATAGTTTCTGTCTGAGGGTAAGATGCGGCGCATCTAAGGAGTAGATGCGGCGCATGTACTTAACTTCGCGTGGGGTCCAAGATTATAATATTCAAGAATATTCGTACACCGCCAGAAGATGCGGCGTATCTTCATCTTTGGATGCGGCGCATGTCCTCTTGAATCTTGGATCGTATCTGGTGAAATATTGATAGTGATGCGGCGCATGTCATGAGTGAGATGCGGCGCATCTGGAGCAAATTTGACTTGATCTTGCCCAATTCAGTAGACTCTTCACTTTATGCATGTTTTGCTCCATAATTAGTCCAAAATGGCCAAGTTTCACCAAATGCTTGTTTTCAACTGAGAATTACAAAAGTAAACGATTAAGTATCAATCCTCATACATAATATAGTAAAACAAGTCAAATTAATAGGATAAATGATAGTAATAAAATGTACTTATTTGAGTTCATCAAAAACAAAAACAAAATAATAGTGTGTGAATTATTTAGTGCTTAGAAAATAACTCTCAAGAACATAGAACACAAATATCACAAGTCATAGAAAACATAAGATTCAAGGTCTTTGTAAACCCTAGTGATATTGAAGATCACTCGTATTATCTTGAATAATATTGAATCATTTGGTGATAAACAAAAAATAATAATAATAATAGTGTGTGAATTATTTAGTGCTTAGAAAATAACTCTTAAGAACATAGAACACAAATATCACAAGTCATAGAAAACATAAGATTCAAGGTCTTTGTAACCCTAGTGATATTGAAGATCACTCGTATTATCTTGAATAATATTGAATCTTTTGGTGATAACATTGCATGTTCTTTGTTCAATATACACAAGCATAACCGTTCCATTTCCACAACACAAATAACCTTCTAAGTGTGATTAAGTAAATTCCGCGTGCTTGATCATATTAACTCAACTTATCACATACACAAATCAACAAAGGTTTAACCACCTTACCAGTGTTTCGAATCCTCTCATATACCAAGAAACCGAATGTTGATCAGGTCATGTTGCTGTCAGCGTCTGCAGTTTAGGAGTTGTTTATTTGCTTAATTTTGGGCCGACACATCCATTTTAAAAGGGTGTTCGGCCTCCGAATATTTGTGACTTCTTCAGATGTTCAAACTTTTATGTATGTTGAATTTTTAGAGTATATATTTTGAGCTGTCAAATGAAATTTACCGAAGCAACCAAACACGGAAATTTGCTGCAAGATCACTTCCCCGCCGCAACGCGGCGGCTCGCAGCCGTCCTCGTTACATAAATATAGCAACCTATATTTTTCATGTCCTTACTCAACCTCAAACTCAAAATTAATTATTTTGAAGTTTACATAATTACTTTTACGTGTAATTGTTAACTTAAATCGCGTAAACCGGAAAATAGCATTTAGCGTAAACCGGCATTAAACAAAGTTAAGTTTACATAAAATATATTTCATATGACTATTCATTTTATCAGTTTACACTTTTTATTTTTCAAGTTTCACGTAAAACACTCTTATTACGCGTTTTCGACTTACACGCAATGCAATATTTACCCAATACCCGCACCACCTTTACCAATACCCTAAATTCTTATACATTTTCAAAATAAACTCATTTTCCTCAAAAACCATCCTCTTATAACTGTTGTGAAAGTAATGAACAAAAGTAAAGAGATGTAGGGAGAAGAGAGAATTGTTATCGAATAATAATGATTACAAGAGGTTACAAGCAGGATGTATTTATAAGGCTAACAGTCTAAACCCTAACTTGATCCCAAAGATTAGATGAATAGAAATAAAACCCATAAGCCCATAATATTTTACAATACTCCTTCTTTGATATTCATCGTTTATTATAAGCCATAGACTGCCTTATTAAAAACCTTACCAAAAGAACCCAATGCGATAAAAACTTGATGAAGGAAAAAAGAGTGCAGTACGCATAATACTCCTCCTCAAATTAATGTATATCTTTCAACCGTCGAAGGCCGATCTTCCGAACTAATTGCTAAAAAACTTTTGTTGGAAAAGATCTTGTGAATAAATCTACCAAATTGTTACTTGATCGAATTTGACAAACATCAATAACTCCATCCTTTTGTAGATCATATGTAAAGAAAAACTTCAGAAAAATGTGCTTTGTTTTGCCTCCTTTGATAAAACCTTCATTGATTTGAGCTATACACGCCGCATTGTCTTCATATAATAGGTTGGATTTCCTTTGATAGACTCGCGACCACATTCTTCTTGGATGTGTTGAATCATCGATCTTAACCAAACGCACTCTCGACCGGCTTCATAAAGTGAAATAAGTTCAACATGGCTTGATGATGTAGCAGTTAATGATTGCTTTGTCGACCTCCAAGAAATTACAGTCTCTCCATAAGTGAAAGCATACCCTGTTTGGGATCATACCTTATGTGGATCAGAAAAATATCCAACATCAGCGTATCCAACCAACTTTGATTTTGAATTCTTTTAGTAGAATAATCCCATATAACGAGTACCACAAAGATAATGGAATATGTGTTTGATTTCATTCCAATGTCTAAATATGTCGCCTTTAGAATCTCTCAAGGAGTTTCATTTATATACCATAGTCAAATAGGAATATCCTTATAAAACTTCATGGGTAAACATTACCATATCCATAGCCCATTTTCAAGAAATATCTAAGGCAGTTATATCACATGTGCTCATATTTCTTGATCTCATACAATGATTTATCCAATTTGATCAAGTAGTGTTCTCGAGAACTTTTCTTATATGCTTCAAGCATTTTAAATAACGAGACATGCTTCATGCATTTTATATCCTTCTAGGAATCTCAACATTAAATGAGCACTTACTTATATTCTTTTATACGCATATCAATATTTCACATATTGCCAGACTTATATAATATCAAAATACTTATTGGATCCATCATATAAGAACATGTCTCATTATTATTTTCATGTCTTTGCGAAAATATAGAAAGCACATTAATTTTGCTTTCTTATAAAGACAAATATTATTTTCATGCCTTTGATAGACTCGCGACCACATTCTTTTTAGATGTGTTGAATCATCGATCTTAACCAAACGCACTCTCGACCGGCTTTATAAAGTGAAATAAGTTCAACATGGCTTGATGATGTAGCAGTTAATGATTGCTTTGTCGACCTCCAAGAAATTACAGTCTCTCCATAAGTGAAAGCATACCCTGTTTGGGATCATACCTTATGTGGATCAGAAAAATATCCAACATCAGCGTATCCAACCAACTTTGATTTTGAATTCTTTTAGTAGAATAATCCCATATAACGAGTACCACAAAGATAATGGAATATATGTTTGATTTCATTCCAATGTCTAAATATGTCGCCTTTAGAATCTCTCAAGGAGTTTCATTTATATACCATAGTCAAATAGGAATATCCTTATAAAACTTCATGGGTAAACATTACCGTATCCATAGCCCATTTTCAAGAAATATCTAAGGCAGTTATATCACATGTGCTCATATTTCTTGATCTCATACAATGATTTATCCAATTTGATCAAGTAGTGTTCTCGAGAACTTTTCTTATACGCTTCAAGCATTTTAAATAATGAGACATGCTTCATGCATTTTATATCCTTCTAGGAATCTCAACATTAAATGAGCACTTACTTATATTCTTTTATACGCATATCAATATTTCACATATTGCCAGACTTATATAATATCAAAATACTTATTGGATCCATCATATAAGAACATGTCTCATTATTATTTTCATGTCTTTGCGAAAATATAGAAAGCACATTAATTTCGCTTTCTTATAAAGACAAATATTTAACCAATAAGTTTATACATTCATGTGTATGGACTTCAAGTCTCACATGTCTCATCACAAGAGACTCCAATCTTTCACTAGTTACTTGCGTATTTACATTATGGCCAATCATTTTACAACCACGATTCTCACAGGATTATTTTCAAGATCCTCACTGTTATTATAGCGCTATTTTATTTATAAATTCATTATCTTGCGCATCATTAGATACAATAGTACTTATCCCGCGACACTACCTCTCGAATGAGATAGTTACATGTGGCATTATCGTGTAACGGTTTTCAGGATAAGATCCCAAGTATGTCTTGGTCCTGGATTTATCTTTCTAGGCGGGAATACCTTGTCTAGGCACTCGGCCAATGTTTGCCTGAGAAGTCGGTTTCCCAGGCTATGTTTGTTGGGCTTTGAGCCTTGTGGGCTGGTTGTGATAATATGGGCTTAATTAGCTATTTGAGCTAAAATTGTTATACGTTATCATTACTTTTGTTTATTGTAAATTAATTTTCTTTTCTTAAGACGAGCTATAAAATAGCAATATGAACATTTTAAATAGAGCAGACACTTAACGTTATTAGAAATTGAACATTTAATTAAACATAAAATATTGAATTAATTAGTAATAGACGAATATCCGCGCAAAGCGACAGTGTATCACGGTAGATAATTATACCCGTTAACTTGTTTTTTGGTGTGATCATTGATGCAACACTTACGAGTTTAATTTGTAGTCATTGCGAGAAAAAAGATCTTTGGATATAGATGAAAAATGATAAAATTTTGAAGATTAAACAATATTTAGTCAAAACACTTTACCCAATTTAAAGTCATTTATATGCTACTAAAGACAAAAAAATAAATAAATAATAAATCCTTTAATGTTATTTTACATGGAGCTGAAAAAGGAATCGCTTATAGTTGTTGTGTATTTGTGTTTGATAGGAAATTTTCATTTTTGACGTTCACAAATCGAAATTGAAATAACCGTGTTTAAATAATCAACACCGTCACCTTGAAAACGTAATATAAAATTGTAAAATATATTTTTGGGTAAGTTTTAGTCAGGCAATTGGACTTTTTTTTTTTTTTACCAACTGTGACATAGCTACAACAACATTAAACTTTGTTTATGTATGTTTTCCGATATTAGTCATCGAAGGTTCTAAATAATGGGTATTTTTTTTGAACAGCAATATCTAAATAATGCGTATTGTGGAAACCGTAGAGGGGGTGAATACGTTTTCATTTAAAAACTTAAAAACTTTTTGTATCAAACACCCGATCAAGTGTGACGACAGTGACGTAATATGAAAAGTGTCAACAATGATCATACAACATCTAGAGATGGTATAAAGTAAACTACCACACAAACACAATCAAACCATGACACAAATATAATCAACATAAAGGGGCTGTTTGATAGCCTCTTAATAGGCCTCACACTTATTCGGTAAGTGATAATGGTTGTTTGACAATTTTATTTTCTTATCTTACTCGTTCAATTTATTGTAGAGTCGGTCAGCGTGATAGACATCCAAAATGATTCAGCAACCGAAATACATATCATATTCAAAGGGTCACTTATAATAATTTATTGTTTATTTGTTACAAGAAAACGCATCTCGATTACCAACTATAATATGTATCATATTTTTCTATTATTTTCTTGCTTTGATCTTATCAACGTGAAGCATCTTAGCTTTTACAAGTTAACTCATGACTTGTATGTTATTCAAATAGTGTTGTGGGTATTATTGCATCTTAAAACAAATAAGAAAAACTTACATCTAATTATAGAAACTGAACAATATTCGCCAAAATTAATCTATAAGAGTATACGTGTTACACCCCGTGCCCGCTTAAACCATTACATTTTTTATGATCTTTCGATAAGACTATTACATTTTTTTGTTTATTCCAATATTTCTTTCTTTATATTATATTTTTATTCGAGTTAATAACTTTTTTATCAAACAATGTATTTTGTTCAATACAAAATCAGATAGAAGGTTAAATTGGTAATTTCAAGCAACTCAGATTGCTCATTCAGAACAAAAATCAAACAATCATTTTCATTCAGAATCAGGTTCACTCAGCATCTTGGAATCATTCAGCAGCTTTGATTCATTCAGCACTAAATCATATTTTTTATCAAACAGCCTCTAAGTAACAAACCACACAAGCATAAATGCAATGCAAATATAAATATAAAGCGATAAAGACTAAAATAAAAGTAAAGAGATAAGTAAAGAAGGCGCAAACCAGATACGATGATTTATAGTGGTTCGGTCACGAAGCTCCTCTTCGCCTTACTCCACTCCCCGAGTACCCAACTCGAGAGTTATTTCACTAATCAACAAGCTCCCTTCAGGCAGAGAAAACCGTACAACGTCGCTTATCCTTATTTTCGACACTAAGCTAAATGTCGAGTACTAATCTTAGCTAGTACCAATCTACCACGATCCACACGATCTACTCACGATCTACCCGATCTACCCTTGATCCACTTGATCAACACACAAGCTACAAGAGATCTCCAAGATCTCAACAAGATCACAATGATCTACTCCCACTTGACTCGATCTACCCTTGATCCACTTAATCAATACACAAGCCCACAAGCTATAAGAGATCTCCAAGATCTCAACAAGATCACAATGATCTACTCCCACTTGACTTAATCTACCCAATCTATCCTTGATCAATACACAAGCCCACAAGCTACAAAAGATCTCCAAAATCTCAACAAGATCACAATGATCTACTCTCACAAACTCTCAAAATAAAATTGAACTTGATGTATGCAAGGATACAACAAGTATGTAACAAGTGTTACAAGTGCACTAACTATAACTACAACACTTTGTATCTTTGTGATACTATGTGTTATTCTCTTGCACTAGTAGAGGAATGAAGATGATCTCTTGGTTGGATGAAATGATCACTCTTAAACAAACTAAGACTCTCTAAATGATCAAAGAAAGTGATCTAAATAAGAAAGGATTAGACCAGAGAAAACTGATTGAAAAAATCAAGTTGGAAGTGTAAAATGGTCAACTATTTATAAGCAAAGAAAAAACTAGCCGTTACGTACGGATGGTACCACTAAATACCCGACGGTACCACTAAATTTAGTGGTACAGTGGTACCGTCCCAGACAGGGACGCTTCAAATTTTGTTTTTAGTGGTGAAAGTTTATTTGGGGAAGTTTGGAGCTGGTTTGGGGTGGGGGGTGGGGGGAAATAGCTGTTGGGACTTTTAAACTTATTTTTCAAAATAAAACATTTCTTTTTAATTCAAAAATAATTTGTAAAATGTATTTTTGAAAAAATGTTTTGTCACATTAAAAATGTGAAGTTTAGAACAAAAAATTTATTTCTTTGGTCATCCGTCAAGTTTATATTTGTTTGTTCATACCTTGAGTGACTTACGTCGGGATGAAAATCTACGACTCTGTTGAAGCATACTTGAGACGTCGAGAGATGTTGATGTAAGTATGCATTAATGATTTGTGTTTACAAGTAACTTGCACATTTTACGTTATGCATTACAAGTTACATGTTTGTCATTATTAAAACCGAAGAAACCGTTTAGTTTAAATATCGTAATATTTGCACTAACAATCTCCCCCTTTTTGATGATGACAAATATGTAAACCGTAACACAAAGTAAAATGTAAAAGTTACCTGTTTACACTCCCTTCTCCCCCTTTTGTCGAAGCAAAAAGGTAGTTGCCTCGAGCTCTCCCTTGAATTCACTTCCTACCCCCTTATTACACTACTATCTTTTCTTCCCAAAAAGGCGAGCTTGCATCATCCCAGTGAAGTCTTCTGTCACCACTATTAGAAAGACTCCGTGCTATGTATTCAAATACTCCCGAGCTCCCCCTAGTTCAATGCTCCCCTATGGTGATTGAATCCCCTTGTTTATTTACCTTAGTATCTAACGGATCTATCGATCAAATTCTTACAAAGGCTTTTCCTACATCAAGGGTTAGCTTCGTGCAACATAATATATAAAAGAATTTGAGCAACATTATAGGGATAGAATTCACATAGCAAGACATGCAAGGTTTAAACTATGTTAAAAACATGGCTAAAAAAATTGATGAGCATATCAAAGTGTGCAAGAAGTTAGTCACGTGATGAAAGTGTGCCAAAATAATAAAGACCAAAAGGAAAGCCCAAGAAAGTTGAGCGACACAAAAAGATGAATGCATATTGCAATTCAAAGACACTTGAGTGTCACAACCCGACCGACAACCTTAGGTGTAATTGTTCAATCAATCACACTAACAAGAACGAGATTCGTTCATTGATTGACACACAAAATGACTTCTTCCAAGTTGTAATTGGGAAGGCAAGTTCTAGCAAACCTTTTGAACAACATAATCATCCACCTAAGATGATTGGTGTTAAGGATAGTTTGTTGAGAAGACATACTCTAAATGAGGTAGATATATGTTATTACTATTATGACAAGTCATGCCATAAAGTAGACTCAATGGAAGTTTAAAAAAAAAATAAGAATGAGAATGACACACACTAATATTCGAATGGAAATGATTCCATAGGTTGGGAGAGTGTTGGTTTTGACCTTTGAGGAAAGGTGGGAAAAGATGGTTTAGATTAATATATCGTTTGCACTGACAATGAGAAGCATGATATATTTCAAAAGAGAAAAAGAAAATGTGCATGTGATCCTAACATGATTGTGGGTGGATATCTCTAACGGGGTTAAGGTAACGAAGTTCTAAACTTCTAGTTTCGATGATCCTAGTTGTGTGTTAGAGATAATTTGGTGCATGAAGGGTTTCGTGTGATTGTAAGGTTTAAAGGTTATTGAACTAACTATCACTATCCAAAGTGAGAAATAGTTGTAAGGTTTGAGTGTAATGATCGATGGGTTGAAGTTTCTTAGACTAACTATCACTGTCAAGAGTTAAGTGTAGCTAAAAAGGTTTGAGTGGGATTGATATATGAATTGAAGGTTTTGAAACTAAATATCACTGTCAAGAGTGAAGTTTAGTTATAAGGGTTGAGTGTGATGATGAATGATATTAATGTGAGGTTTGAAGACGAGATGCAAGATAAGCTTGCAATGGTGAGGCCTTATATAGGCAAGAGTTGTGGGATTCGAATTAAAGTTGGTGGTAGTGTCCTATGGTGTAGTGAGGGAATCTTAGGGTGTATGTGAGTTTGCAAAATTTTGCAGGTTTGAGGTTAGGGATGTAGGGATCTAGAGGAAACAGTGAAAATTCGTCAAACAAGGGCACGGTACCACTAAATACCGCACGGTACCGTTAAATTTAATGGTACCGTGGCCTATTTAATGGTACCGTGACCTGGAAGTCAAGATTTTTCCTGTGCAGCCTTGTTCTGGGCAGCTAAACGAAAGTTTTCTAGGGAATAAGAAACACATTTGTGTGTTCTTGAGAATGTTTGTTGAAAGACTATATGAGTGTGTTTTCGCTCCCCCTTAATCGATGACCATCCAGACAAGATGTGTAAAAAAAATAAAGAGGAAAACAAACGTTGACGGAAGCGATGAGCTTAGTAACGTCATGACAAGTGGCGGATAGCATACAATAAACTTCACCTTTGAAGTCACGTAGCTCTTCTCAATCATTTTGAATGTTCATAGAACATTCATATGATAAGGCATGTGATTACGTGGAAATATGCTAAGGGTTAGGAAGATAAAATCTTCAAGGTTGTGGGGTTAGTGATAAGGTTCTAATGGGGTTATCTATGTTGATGAAGAAGGGTTATCTCAACTTATCCTAGCAGTTCTTCGCTTGAAGTGTGTAGAAGATAAGTGAGATGCGGAAGCATTGGTAGTGTAGAACGAAGGTTGAAAAGTGTAGATAAGTTGAGAAGATAATGGATACGGAAGTAACCAAACATATGGTGTGTTTAGTACTATGCAGAAGTGAAAGGGAAAAAGCTAAGGAATCAAAAGATAGACAGAATCTATTCTGATAGGAGACGGTTCTGGTTCAAGACTACATCGAGTGGGTTTCGATAGTGCTTTTGAAACAGTGATAATTGAAAACAAAATAAACTGTCTCAGCAGACAACGGTCCGACGGCACCGATAAATTTAGCGGTACCGTCCCCTATTTAAGGATACTGTGACCTGCTGAGGTCAGTTTTGACCCGGAATTAGATTTTTTACAAAGAAATTTCACATATGTTGTGATTTTTCTGGACCTTAGTGTAACAAATGGTAATTTTCCATTTTAATAAATATGATTAATTATCATAAAATGTGCATTATTTATTTTCTGACACTTGTTAATGAGGGATTATCTCATTTAATCACATTATCACACTACGATAACTTAAACATTGATACATGATTTCAATACCAAGGAACGAGCTCACACACGGACCACGAAAACCGTTTAAAACTAATTATAAACCAAAAGGACTATACTACTATTCCTAGCCCAAAAATCTGGCCTGCTACTATTCATGGCCCAACTCACTTTTATAATTTGATTTTATACAAGTCGACTGAACTACTCAAGCTTTGCCTTGATTTCTCTTAAATTCGATACATGACACATACGAATTTTTACACCACTCGATTCTTCATATTACAAGGAATCAGGATCAACAAATTTCATGTTCTATCTCGAACGTTTGATCATAGAACGAGACGCAAAGTGAAGTGCATCCGAAACACATAAAAGTGAAACCAATAATTTTCCAACTTAACTAAAATCGATCAAACTCAAATTATACCTATGCATTTTATCTTTTTCAGTCGAATATAAGTTCATATCCTTGCTTTCTCATCATATCAAGTGTTTGGTCACGTTAATACTTATTTTGGACCTTTTTATGTCTATCGAACACATAAATATATACACAATGTGAACATAGCCAAACCAAGCTAGTAAATCCCTCCCCTTAACTCCATAGCACTCAAGTAAAATCCCATCTTATCTCTTAAAATCCTGATGCAATCGAATAAGAATCTAATCTATCCCACAACTTGCATTCTAAAACAATAAAAATATATATACATGTATATATAACTCGACATGCATATACACTTCTCCTTCACTCTAAAAACATAGTTTCTCACCTCATGTGCTATTGCCGAGACTCTCAAAACCCAGGAGAAATTTCCATAATCATTTGAGCTCACCTCCAAGTCGAAAAACCCTTCATTCGATCATTTGGTGACCACGCTAGCAAGAGAAGTATTTCTAGTTCGATTCTTAGCTCATTTCCATGAATAACACACCATCTTATAGGTATTGTGAGTCTTCCTAACCCGTTTCCTACTCATATATATCGAATTCAACAAGTCATGCATCTTATTTCCTTTTGTTCGATCATATGTTACTTTTAATCATTTATACGCTTATGGTTTATTTATTTTTTTGTACATAATCAAGGACCTCCTTCATGGATGGCTAGAGTTATGATATACACATTCATAATACATTTACATATTCATTTCAATTCATTTCGAGCTTCATTCTTATTGTTCATTGCATAGCATAATATATAAATGTCATTTTATTCTTTTAGAATCATGCCTCGATCGACCTATAAAAGGACTTAATATAATTGAATCTATACTTATACAATGTTGTTTTTATTGCTTGACCTGCTTCTCTACACGGCCATCTAACAAATTGATGTTTTGAGTTTCCCACGATAAGCTCACATAAGCCCTTAAAAATCCTAAAAGCTATCGCTACTTAACTGTTTGTAAAACTCTTATTAATTACCGATTGGGCTTTAACCAAATTATAAAGCCCAATAAGCTTTTGAGAATAAGCTATCAAATAAGCAGTTTGATTTTGTTTTTGTGATGATTAAATAAGCCCAAAAAGAAGCCCAAAACCCTTTTAGACCCAACGGATCGAGAAATGATATTAGGCCTTGGTTTATATCTCGTTAAGGTCCAATATATGGAAAAATAAGCACTTAAGACAATAAGCAGTTGAAACTGATTCAAATAAGCTTTATAAAGCTATAGAAACTTTCGGAAATCAATTCCCACTCTTTTTGTGATTTTTGGACTAATTTTGCAAACAAAGTTTACTATTAGGGTTAATTATGTAACTTTCGGATAATTGAGGTCTAACCTATAAATTTGATAACTTAGGGGTGAGAATTGTTAAAACAATAAGCTTAAGGCTTAAAATGTAATAATTTACCTTCATTTGACTTAATTTGTAACATTTGACTAACGGAGGACTAACGGTGCAAAACCTACACCGTTAGGGTATAAATTGTAAATTTTGTGAAAGTAAAAGGGTTGAACAGTAACATTTACTTATATTCATTTCTATTTATATTTTGCATATTTCATTTGTACATATGCATTTACATTTCGTTTCAGTATAATTATTCTCGTTACGTTTATAATTATATAACGAACTTTCAATGATTTGTTTAACATGTTATGCAACGACATTCGAGGAAACGATAATTGTAGAATCAAAAACATAAAAATAAGATAATATTATGTATAATATTATTTTTGAACTTTAAGCATTTTAAACATATCAAACTCACATATCCGTTACTCGTTTTCACACTCATCATTCGTACTGAGCCAAAACTGTAAAATCTCAGACTTCATTATTAATTCAGGTCGTGTGTTGAAGCCGTTCCCATAACTTACTTGATTTCATATTTCACCTTACCAGTTACACTCAAGGTGAGTCGTAGCCCCTACTCTTTTAATGCTTGTTTTATACGCTTTGGGGGAGATACATACTTAAATACTTGTTCTTATTTTCACAAGTAAACTAAACCCTTACACATTACTGTGAGATTTATAGCCCTAATTTTATACATTTTGAATTACTTTTGGGGGAGATACATGCTCAACTATTTTCATTTATTATTCACAAGTACACTAAACTTTCACGGATTTGTAGTAAGTCATAGCCCCACTATTATTTTTAATACTTATTCTAAACTATTTGGGGTGAGAAACATTGCTTACTTTTATGGATCATTGAAACAATGCTTTTATTTGGTAAAACTATTACCTGATGGCCTAAGTACTGTATTATTGCACTCTACGTATGTTTATTTCTACATGGACTCTACCCATATTATTATGCACTCTACGCATGTAAATTGCTACATGGACTCTACCCATATTATTATTGCACTCTACGCATGCTTATCATTACATGGACTCTACACATATTATTATATGCACTCTACGCATGCAAACTGTCGTAACTTCGGTAACATAAAACTTAGCGTAGCGTAATAGTCTTTCGTATAACATTTCGCACTACGAAATGTTAACTCATGAACTTATGATCCAACTTTACTGTTTTACTTACAAACTCTATGAACTCACTAACCTTTGTGTTGACACTTTTTAGCATGTTTTCTCATGCGTTTAATTGATTGACATATGATGATGCAAGGCAGTGCGTGGTAGGGGCATAGGCACACTTTTGGAGTATACACATAACACTCATGACCAGGGTTTTCGTACTATGGGACAACTAATAAATAATGGGCCTTGTTTTCCGCATTTCAATTATGTAAAATTGATGTTTTATTTAATAAAGCTTTTAAAAACGAATTTGATAAATTCGTTCTCTATTACTTATGTTATGATCCAGTTAAGTAGCACCCCAGATGTTAATTCCGCTGCGATCTGACTTTGGGGGTGTTACACTTAGATTAAAGGAATTTATACCAAATAAATTCTTTTATGAATGAATCCAACGGGATTCGATGAACGTTGATCAAGAACGAGAGATGACATTTAATTGCATTTCGCAAATTAAATATACTTTAAATATTTCGAATGAAATATTTAAGTTGTCATTGGAATTTAAGAGGATTTTACGAATAAATCTCGCTGATTTAGTGAGACTTTTCGACACAATGAGAGAATTTATACATAATAAATTCTTTTTACGAGATGAACGGTACTAGACGAGAAGAGATGACTTTTATATTTCCGAGGAAATACATAGGTAGTCATTAGAGCGATGTGAAGGATGACTTAATATTTCGAGTGAAATATTTAAAAAGTCATGAGACGAGACACATGATATGACTTCAATATTTCCAGTGAAATATTCAAGTAGTCATAAGAGGGATGTGAATGATTACTTAATATTTCCAGTGAAATATTTAAAAAATCATCAGATGAGACATAAGAGATGACTTCAATATTTCCAGTGAAATATTCAAGTAGTCATAAGAGGAATGTGAAGGATGACTTAATATTTCCAGTGAAATATTTAAAAAGTCATGAAACGGGACATAAGAGATGATTTCAATATTTCCAGTGAAATATTCAAATAGTCATAAGAGGGATGTGAGGGATGACTTAATATTTCCAGTGAAATATTTAAAAAGTCACGAGACGAGATGTAAGGGATGACTTCAATATTTCCAGTGAAATATTTAAGTAGTCATGAGAGGGATTTAAAGGACGCATTTGAACACATAAGAATTGTGAAATTCACGGAATGTGTTCCATCATTCCTAGACTTAGACGTACATAGTCAAAGGATTCTCGTTTGAGAGGTTTGGTTGGTGATCAAAATTGATGATGAAAAAGAAGAGACAAAAAAAAATCAATCTTCGTATAGGCATATTGCCCGTTATTCGGAAGAAAGAGAGTATCAACGGACTCTTGGTGAGATAGGATGATACGTTGGTTTTCTACCCTAAAACCAATGGATAAAGTTCGATCCTCATTATATATGAGGTGAGCTTGACGATAAAAAACTTATGACAAACTTATGGGGATGAAAGTGACATACGGAAAGAATATACTTGATCTCAGGGAGTGTATATTCAGACGAGGATGAAAGGAACTACTAATCACTTATGTAGTAACTTGTGAGTCCTTTGTCACCCAAAGGTTGATGTTAGCTTTTAGCTTTTGGATGAGCGTTGTAACATATGTTGTTAAAAGGCTTGAATATGATGTTTCGGATATGACATTTAACAATTGCGATCGCAAGTTAAACTTACTTGAATATTTCGGATGAAATATTTAAGTTGTCAAACATACTCTGAGTTCTACTAGGTTTGTATCTAACCTTCCCATGACAAAAGGGTGTATAACTTGGAAGAAAGAGAAATAATGACTAAGGAATTAGGACAATTTCGCGACTACTTTAACTTATAGGTTTCGACACTAGTATATGACTATATGACGTCTAAGAGTTCATAGTGATAAGCATACCTAATTCATTATGTGCCAAAATGACGTAATGTGGGTGCAAAAAAAATCATGTAAAATGCACATAAGGAATAAATGCAAACATCATGCAAAACATGATAATCATTTAGCATTTAGGATCATGAAGACATTCAATCATATCTTACGAGAACACGTTATCATTTTGAAACACCTATGTGGGATGCAAGCAATCTAGGTTCGCTAAGGAAGATCCTAATTACTACTTGTTCAAAATGAAATCCTAACGGGAGATAAAGTTCACCGATGTAAACTATCTTTAGTCAAATGTAGGAATGAAAAATTTTCAAGTTAGAGAATGAGTATGAGACTATCACTAGTGGTGCTCAATTCAGGCTAAACACGACCATTTTTACGGGTTATACCACGAACCCAACTTCTCTCCTGGAAGCAATTCAACCGTTAGGTCAAATTGAATTTCTAGTGCGATAGGTTCTCCAGTAGTCATTCTCATGTTAGAAAAATTCAAATTCCTATATTTGCAAAGATGATATTAGCTTATTTCGCTAATACATGGCCTAATATGACTCAACTAACCATATTTTGAAAGTCGGTTACGAAGATGACATGTCTTACACAACTTCTAACAAAGGCAAGCAAAATGTTTTAATATCGTGTTTGAGATTTAGAGGTTATTTGGTGGAGATGGTGCATTTTATGATCTCTTGGATAACATCTTTGTTTGTTGAGTTTTACATGTTATTTTAACATGATTTGGTTTTCTAGAACCAAGAGATGCTCTAATGTGATACAATGTAGAATCTACTACATCGAGAGTGTTTCAAGAATGCTCATTTGCATATCTTGAGAAAAGAATCTAGTAAAGGTTACTTACCTCAATAGATCTTGTGAGTATTATATGATGTATGATTAAAATGAGACATATTGTATCTTTCAAGAAATATGTTTTTCTAAGAGGAAACTTATCACTTTTACGGATGCTTAGTAAAACAAGTATTTTAGTGTATGATCAATTTTACTTGTTTATGCAATGACACATGTTATATTGTGTTATCACTCAAATCTAATATCCTATATTTGTTAAACAAGATGCAGTGTATTCTCTTGTAACATAACCATTCATGTTACAAAGAAAATAAGATGCACAAGATATAAGTTTTCCTTTGTCAATCTTTTGATAAGAGAAATACATGTGATATTCTCGAAGATTGATGACTTACATAATAGTTCAAAGATTGATGACTTACATAATAGTTAATAACATATTATGTGTGACACTTTTACTAGACATGTGATTTTGAGTGTTGAGTCGTTCATGAGCAAAGTTTACATATGTTGTTTGTTTGCTCGTGTTTGGTTTTTCGGAAACGACATATTTACTAATTGCGTTGCAAAGTAAATTACTTGAATATTTCGGATGAAACATCCAAGTTGTCAATCCTACTTAGTTGTGTATTTTATGCATCTTTTAAACATATTAGTCTAATGTTTGGAACACAACCATTGGACAAGAAGACTCAATATGACATCTTCAACACAAGTGTGAGTTATGATCCGATGCATATTATTTTCGTCTTGAGAGGAAGTCATTATTTTCATAGCAACCGAATGTGATTGAGTATGCAGATTCAAGATAATATATTTCGTTATATTTTGATGTTATCTTGAAGCTAGACAAATAATGACTCTAATTTCATGTCCATACTCGAAAACTTGTCAATTAGATTCGATGATGATATCAATCATAATTTGAATAATGAATTGATATATACTCGAAATCTTTCTTGACCCTCACGATCACTCCTTTTAAAAAAAATTTAAGGAATGTGTTACATTTATTCTAATACTAGTTGTATGTGTGAGGTTAATGACATATTAACTTACTACTTCGATATTGTCATTTATTTTTATTTGCGAAAAACTATTTATATTATTAAGTATAATATTCTTAGTTTTCGACATATCATGAGTACAAAAATAATTATCTTAATCATTTTTATACAACATACGTAAAATATTAAATATATAAAATATTTTGTGTGTGTGTTAGATCAATGCAAGTTTAATACATTTTCTTTTACTTAAATACTAATGTATTAATATGATCTTTTATCTTGTTTAGACAACCCATGGTCAAGCAAGACAAGAGGATGTAATGTTTTAGAGATCATGTTACGGATTTAATGAAAGTGTTAAATATTTTGAGATGATATATTTTTTACACTTAAACCTTTGAAAAAATAATTGTCTAAGACAATATCTTTCGACACACATGATCAACCAACTTAGTTTCTATTCCTAAGAAGGTTACTAAAGCATCTTAAAACTGGCAAGATGTCGAAAAAACATATGCAAGAAAAGTGATCTATGCCTATATGCAATGCAAAATCAATTAAGCAACTTAGTGCAAGAAGTCTAGTCTAAGTCCTATTAACGCATAAACTGAAAAACTAATAATTAACACATAGCAACAAGGCATGTAAAACGCTTGTGATTATAGATACAATTAGCTCAACTAAAGATAACAATAAGCACACAAAAATATTAACTAACAATACTAAGACACAAAGAAAAACAAATAGTCATTTAGCATAACACACAAAATACTTATCGTCATTTTGTGTATTAAGTATAACAATCCATACTAAGCTTGATTTTATTTGAAAACAAATTGGTTTCCTCCCCATTTCAAAAAAATTTACCAAGTCACTTTGAAAATACGTCAAGGTCAAAAGTTGAAACGCCCTTTTTCAGTTTAACCAAAAATTTACGCAAACGGCATGACCAAAAAGACCTTTAGCTGAAAATCAAGAACTCTAAGATACTTTCATTTAGAACTAATTCATAAAAGTATTTTTCAAATGAAAGTAGACTCAACTTCGTTTAAAATGATGAGTGACACGACTCCTATGGACTTATGGTTGATTTTATATGAATTTCTGAAAATGACCCAATACTGAAAACTGACAGACAGATGCACGGTACCTTTAAATACCCCACGGTACCGTTAAATATAACGGTACCGTCCTATATTTAGTGGTACCGTGACCTATTTCCTTATTCAATTTATTATTTTAGTGCGGCGACTCGACGGAAAGATGCAAAATTTAATAAACTAGATACCGAACATATAAAATATATATTAAGCATCATTTCCACGTTTAGGACTAAGAAAGACATTTACGATAATACTTTTACCACAAAATAATGGTTTGTCCCATGTGGAAAACTAGAAGGGGGGGGGGGGTTGAATAGTTTTACGTTTTTTTAATTTTATTATGAAAACCTTTGTTTACTTTTTAAAACTTTGATTCGATCTTATGTGAATTCAACTCTTGAACAATATGAACAAATATAAGTAAATGTAAATAAACAATGCAAGTAAAGTAAATGAAATGAAATGAAAGATAGAGATGGAAAGATCAAACCACAACACACAGATTTATAGTGGTTCGGCTACAAGGACACCTTCCCTGCCCTACTCCACTCCTCGAGTCACCTACTCGAGAGTTCACTTCACTATGTCAACAAACTCCCTTGTGGCGGAGAAACCTTACCCACTTTTGCTTACACCAATTTAACGAAACAAAGCTAGATGTCGAGTCCTAATCGTAGCTAGAACCAATCTCACAACTTCTACACACCTTCTTCACAACTTCTTCACGACGGCTTCACAACTTCTTCACAACTTCTTCACGACTTCTTCACTACGGCTTCACAACTTCTACACTACTTCTTTACAACACCACTACTTACTTACACTTTGATCTACTTATTACAACTACACAACACCTTATCAAATACTTTAAACAACTAGAAAAACAATATGAATTAAACTACAATACTTCTTCTCTAGTTGTTGAAGGAGTATTCTTCTTTTTCACTTGGATGGTAGAAGCTTGGATCACTTAGAAACCAATGCTTAAGAATATATGATCAAAGTATTTAGAAAGGATTTAGAAAGATATAAGAAGAGATTTAGAACAGAAGGTTTGGGGTGCAAAAGGTGAAGAAAAAGTCCAGGAATGAACCAGTATTCATAGGCAAAGCTGGGGACTGGAGGAGCGTGGCCGGTCCCCTTAATTAGGGTGTCGGTCCCCTTAATTATTAAGGGGGCCGCCCCTTATATCCGTTGCCCAGCTTTGTCTTTTTGTGGGGAAGGTTTCTCTGGAACATTTTTGGTTGAAAATTTGAATTCATAAATTTATTATGGATTAAACATTTTCCTTTAATTTCCAAAAATGATTTTGTAAAAGATATAAAATGTTTGTGTCATTTTAAAAAATCTAGTGATTAAGAAAAAGTTCCTTTGATCATATAATGCATTAGGCATTTGTTTATTCATACCTTAAGTGATTAAGTTGTTAAAATAGATATTTACAACTAAATACTTGTTTACGTCATTGATGAGTGAAATACTCATCATTTTATTCCCATTTAGACTGTTAAAATAGCCAAAAACACTTTGAAATGTCACATAATACTATAAATATCATTGGAATGTGTTTTTATGTGATTCAGGTACAAAAGGATTGAAAACAGGTGAAAAACATACAAAGTTCACATAATTTACAGTTTCAGTCCCTGAAGTTTCATAAATTGGCAAAATTAGTCCTTGAAGGTTTAAAATGAAAGAAAAGTCAACATCAGTCCTTGGGAAATCAAACATGTTCACTATTAGTCCCTGGATGAAAGTTTTCTAAAATTGGCAATTTTTACCCCTCAAGTTTCAAAATTAGCAAAATTAGTCCTCGGGTTTTAAAAATTGGAAATTATCAAATGTGACCCTTGTGCTATTCATAATTGGCAAAATAGACCCTTTTGATAACTTTGGTGAAATTACAGTTTCAACCCTTCAAGAATTCAGAAATTACAATTTTGGTCCTTGGGTTTAAATTTCTACAAACCAAACCGGACCCTTATATATACAAACCCAACACCCATCAATAAAACCCAACCCAATAACTAAACCCAGTTACCACCCAGCCCAATCTAAAATATACCCAACCCGACCCACCCCTGAGTTAACTAAAAAGTTTGACCCAAAGTCAAACTTCCCTTCTTCCCTATACCACTATCCCCGCCAAAACCACAAAACCAAAACCACCCTCCACATCTCTGTTTTTCTTGCCACCTCCACCCCCCAGCTGTCTACCCACTCCCCTCCACCTCCACAACCTCCCAAATTTCCTTAATTGCTCAAAAATCACTCCATGCCTGCTTTTAGACTTTTGGCGCCAAAAAGTGGAATTAAACGGTTGAGATGGATTTAACCCAATCCAATGGGTGGGAAATAATGAGAAGTCGACAAGGAAGCTATTGGGATGATTATTTAAGAAGAAAGAAGACCAAGAGAAACACTGTCACTAGTTTTTAGACCAAATTTCTTAGTGTAGATTTTAAATTCAGTTAAGTCTTATTGTTAATTTAATTTCAGTCGAATGTAACCTTCATTTCAGTTTATGTTTAAGTTCAAGAAACTTGTTCTAATTTCATTGTAATTCCAGTTTTATGTTAATTCAAAAATCAGTGTGTTCAAGTTATTGTGGTGCAAAAATCTTTTAAGCTTTTATTTCTGTTCAATAAGCTTGAATAAAGCTTATTTTAGCTGTAGAAAAAGTTCATTTGTTTAAATTCAGTGTTAAACTAAATTTCCCAAAAAAGTCAAAAAGTCAACAAATGATCAAATAAGCAGTTTTTGAAGAATAAGCTGAAGTGACAAGCTTATTTGGATAATTTCAGGCTTATTGAATAAGCCTGGGTGTGATTAGTTCTTTGGTTCATTCAGTTTCATCATGCATCAGTTGTAAGTTTAAATTTCCATTTTCATGCTACTGCTTATTTATCATAGCTTATGTACTGCTTATTTGTTTGTGTTTTTCTGTTCCTTAGATCACTAATGATTGAGATAATCATAGCTTAGGTGATATTATAGCTTAAATCAGTATGTTCTATTGTTAAATTGCAAAATCAGTTTATAAAGGGTTGTTTGGATTTAAGGTCAAAACCATTCAATACTGTTCATGTGCTTCTTTCTAAGTTTTGATTAGGATTAAATATGGATGTTTAAGCTGATTTCAGTAGAACTTTGGTAGTTTTAATGCTTTTTGAGGTTTTTAGCTTATTGGTGAAATTATGGGATCACAACTGCCCTAAATAAGCTCAGTATAAGCTGAGCTTATTCAGGCTTTCTTTTGGCATATTAGTGTTCCTCCCAGTGCATATAGTGTGTGTTCAGTAGTTGGTATTATTTCATGCAAATTTAAGAGAGTTAAGTCCAAAAACATTTCACTGCTGCATCAGTAGGATACCTGCTGTTCTCAGCTTTTTCCATATAGTGTATCTGCTTATTTAGTTAATAACTTTGTTTGATTTTTTTTTTATCAATAGCTTGCATGGTCATCTTCATCTGTTTTAGCTTAATTATCAATTTGTAGCTTATTTTAATAGCTTTTTCTGATCTGCAAGTAGCCTCTTTTTCCTGATCTGTCTCTGCACTTTTTCCCTGCACAGTTTTAATAGCAAATTCATAAGCTCACACAGAGCTTATTAGTGGGACCCAGGGCTTGACCCTTGGCTTTTTGGAAAGCTTACCAACCCAACTTGCTTACTCAGTGCTTAAATTGGCTTTTCAAGCTATTTTCATAAGCTAGATTTGCCCTTAGAAAAGTTTGCAAGGTTGTTTGGTTGACTGTGTAAAGTGAAAGTGCTTATTTGCTTATCCTAAGCTTATCAGTGCTAATCTTTGCACCAATTTGCTCATCTCCTATTCCTTTTGCTTATTTGTATCTTATTTCACTTCTGTTTCTTCTTTTAATCTTATTTGAGAGCTTATTGGAGCTTGAAATATCAAAGTTGAGTCAAAAGCTCAACTGTTAAGCTCATAAGCTTCCAAACTGCTTATTTTTAAGTTTTAATAATATTGTCTTCATTAAAGTTTGTCATTATCAGTAGTTAAATAGATTTGTAAAAGAAAAATCAGAAAATCAACAACATAAAAATAAGTGATAGCTTCTATTTAAGCCATTTGGCTTATTTTCAGCTTTTTCATTAAGCACTTTTCATTTTTATATTTTTCTTATCTTCCTGTCACCTTAGAGTATTTATAGAAATAGTTTCAGATTTTTCTTTGTTTATTTAGTATTTATTAAAAATCAAAATAGTTTAAATAATAATTAATTAGTAATTAATTAATAATAATTAGATAAAAAGTGTAATAAATATATTTTCAGTTTTAAAATAAGTTTTAGGTTATTTTAGATTTATCTAAGTTAAAATTTTAATTTTCTAGGATAATTTCCTATTTTCTTTTAATTTAGTGCATTTTAAATAATTAATAAATAGTTATTAATTAATAATAATTAATTAAATAGTTAAATATTTAATTTTCTTTTTCTTAAAATTTTCTTTTATCTTTAGGTTTATAAAAAAGTTATTTTCATATTTGTAGGATTAATATTTCTTCATTTTCACATTTTATTTTGTACGTTGACGTTTATTTAAACTAAAACGTACGTTTCTAGTTCCTTTACGTTTTTCCGGGTATTTGATCTTACATATTTGTTGATATAGCTTGTTTAAGCTATTGTTACTTATATTCAGTAAACCAATCATTCAAAACCCCCATTTCCATTCAATATTCACCCGATCACAGATTCGTTTTATTACAGTTTACACACCTCGTTGGGACTTAACGACCCGGGGATACACTAAACTCCTTTGGTAAATTGTATTGTGCCCTAGATTGTTTGACTCTTGTTGACCATTTCCTTGGTCAATATTAGCAGACCGTTTGGGGCCGATCAGTCATAATCTTTCGTTTAATGATTTTACATTTTGTGATTATCAAAACGTAGAGATATCGAAAAATATTAATAACGTATTTAGGCATTATTTATATCAACATCCCAAACACTCCTTTCAAAACCGCATGACTTTACGACTCGTTCTAAAGACATGACAGGACACTTACAAACTCAATTTTTTTTATTGGTTTAAGAAAACCTTCAAGCTAGTATGACAAAGTATACCCAAAAACAAAACTTGTAAGTATTAAGCAACTAAATACTTTTCATATTTTATCACCTTCATGGGTAATTTGATACATAGATCGTACTCAATTTTGAAAACCATTTGTTTTAAAATTTTGAGCGACGTGGCTCTGGTACCAATTGTGGAAACCGTAGAGGGGGTGAATACGTTTTCATTGAATGGTGTCGAGAGATGATGAGGTAATGACAGAGATGAATGCTAACGGCGATGGGAGTTTGTTTCATCCATAGTTTTCTTGCGCGAAGGTTCAAATTCTACTTCTATGTTGATCCACTCAACTCACTTCTCTTCATCACCATGAGTTTTGTGATAGTGGACATATAAGATTTTCATGTTGAATGTTAGAGTCCAAGAGAGCCAAGGGGGAAGAAAAGGTTCGAGAACGAACAATTTCTTTTAGTTCTAGATAGTCAACTAATGACGTATATAGGTTGTGAGAGGATATATATATATATATATATATATATATATATATATATATATATATATATATATATATATATATATATATATATATATATATATATATATATATATATATAGACTACTCCTTACGTATATACATATGTATAGTAATATAGGTATATATATGTATATATATATATTTAGATATATGTATAAAAGGATTACACACTAACAAATACATAAGTATTAACTAAACTAAGCATTTTAGACTAACGGGGGCATGCAATTAGCTAGTTCATCAATCTAAGCATATAATATAGTAGTGAGCATGAAAGAGAGGTGTACCTTTTAGTCTTCAATAAATAGTCTTTAAGCACTTCAAAGCGTTTATATTGACTTATAGAAGCCAATCATAGATGAGATACCAAATTTCCCGATGAGTTGACAATTTAGCCACTTGGTCCCCATTGTTTAATTGGTCCATAGTTGTTTGAACCAAACATGGTTTGCAATTGACTAGGATGCATATATGGTGGAAGTATTCCCCAAGGATTGAAACTTGGTGGATTTGAATAATTTCACATTGGGTGACTATTATTATGGAGGTTTTGTCTATTTTGGTTTCTTCTAGGTTGAGGAGTTTTAGACCGAGGGTGAGGACTAAGTGGTCTTCTAGGAGGAGGTGTTTTTGACCTTAATTTTGGTTTAGAATATCCTACTTCGTTTTTTAAAGATGGTTTGTAGAAAATCTTTACTTCCTCATTACTAGCAATGGGTATTTTTCTATCTTTCATAAGTATGTATTTAGGTTTTGACTCTAAAGATTTTTGCTTACCAGATTCACATTCAAACTTTACATTTTTAGTTTCACTAGTTGAAGCCTCAGTTGAATTAAATCCTAAGCCGGTTTTATCTCCTGATACTCTTTGAACACTTATTATTTTCTTAAGTGAATTACTACTATTTTCGAATTTGTCAAGTTTGCAAATTTCTTCCTTAAGTTTTTCGTTTTCATTTTTAATCTCTTGACATGTTTTACATTCTACAAAAACTTCTTTGCCTTTTTCTAAGTTGTGTAGTTTAGTTTTTAGTTCGAGTATTTCGATTTCTAATTGATTATTTATCCGTTTTAGTGATTTATTTTTAATCATAACTTTTTGACCTAATTTGCACAACCTATTATATTCGTTATCTAGGTCTTTTTCGTCTAATGATAAATTTTCATCACTAAAGTATTCGGTTTCCAAAAATACCTCATTTGATGTCTTTGCCATAAGACATTTTTCTTCCTTTGTGGTTTCTTTCTCATATTCATCACTATCACTCCATGCTCCTCCAACGAACGCCTTTTGATTTTGCTCCTTTGACATCATTGGACATCTTCCGATGAGATGATTTGGATCTCCGCATTTAAAGCACTTCCTCTCGCTCTTGCTAGTTTTGTCATCTTTATTTCTTTGGAATGCCTTTCTTTCGTCATGTGGTTGTCTAACGAATCTTCCTCGTCTTTTGAAGAATTTCTTGAAGTCTCTTATGGCCATGGCATATTCTTCGTCATCGCTTTCGGAGGTTGAACTATCTTCGGCACTAGATTCCTTCCTCGCTTTTAAGGCGATTGACTTGCTTTGCTCCCTTTTCCCTTTGACCATTTCGAAGTCTTTCTTTATTATTACTTTATAGACTTTCAAGTTCCCGATCAATTCGTCAAGTTGAAGTGTTGACAAATTCTTTGATTCCTCAATGGCCGTAACTTTAGCTCGCCATTTTGGATGAAGAGCCCTAAGAAATTTCCTGACAAAATTCTTACTAGAAAAACTCTCATCAAGTGCTTTTAAACTTGTGATGATAGTGTTAAACCTAGCAAAAGCATTATCAATTGATTCCTCTTCCGGAATCGTAAATTGTTCATATTGTTGAACAAGAAGATCTATTTTATTATATTTGACTTGACTATTACCTTGGTGAGTTATTAGTAAAGAGTTCCAAATTTCTTTTGCGGTTTCACACATAAAGATTCGTTCGTATTCTTTACGCGGTAACGCATTATAAATAACCATTTTTGCTTCATTATTTTTAGCAAGTTTTCTTTTTAAATCATCATTTTGTTTTTCAAAAGGTACTATTTCATCTTTTTTAGTTTCTGGATTATTTTGAATAGGTAAAAAATCACCATTAGTAATAACATGCCAAAGATCTAGATCTTTTGATTTCACATAAGTTTTGAATCGATTTTTCCAATAAAGAAATCCATCATTTTCAAATAATGGTGGTCTTTGCATAGATTGCCCTTCTAAATATTTTTCGGATTCCATAGATCGTTTCAAGTTTTAAAATAAAATTTATTTTAAAAATCTTGTTTGACCTGTCTCTGATACCAATTGTGGAAAACTAGAAGGGGGGGGGGGTTGAATAGTTTTACGTCTTTTTAATTTTATTATGAAAACCTTTGTTTACTTTTTAAAACTTTGATTCGATCTTATGTGAATTCAACTCTTGAACAATATGAACAAATATAAGTAAATGTAAATAAACAATGCAAGTAAAGTAAATGAAATGAAATGAAAGATAGAGATGGAAAGATCAAACCACAACACACGAATTTATAGTGGTTCGGCTACAAGGACACCTTCCTTTCCCTACTCCACTCCTCGAGTCACCTACTCGAGAGTTCACTTCACTATGTCAACAAACTCCCTTGTGGCGGAGAAACCTTACACACTTTTGCTTACACCAATTTAACGACACAAAGCTAGATGTCGAGTCCTAATTGTAGCTAGAACCAATCTCACAACTTCTACACACCTTCTTCACAACTTCTTCACGATGGCTTCACAACTTCTTCACAACTTCTTCACGACTTCTTCACTACGGCTTCACAACTTCTACACTACTTCTTTACAACACCACTACTTACTTACACTTTGATCTACTTATTACAACTACACAACACCTTATCAAATACTTTACACAACTAGAAAAACAATATGAATTAAACTACAATACTTCTTCTCTAGTTGTTGAAGGAGTATTTTTCTTTTGCACTTGGATGCTAGAAGCTTGGATCACTTAGAAACCAATGCTTAAGAATATATGATCAAAGTATTTAGAAAGGATTTAGAAAGATATAAGAAGAGATTTATAACAAAAGGTTTGGGGTGCAAAAGGTGAAGAAAAAGTCCAGGAATGAACCAGTATTTATAGGCAAAGCTGGGGACTGGAGGAGCGTGGTCGGTCCCTTTAATTAGGGTGTCGGTCCCCTTAATTATTAAGGGGGCCGCCCCTTATATCCGTTGCCCAACTTTGTTTTTTTGTGGGGAAGGTTTTTCTGGAATATTTTTGCCATTTTTGGTTGAAAATTTGAATTCATAAATTTATTATGGATTAAACATTTTCCTTTAATTTCCAAAAATGATTTTGTAAAAGTGATGAACTCAAATAAGTACATTTTATTACTATCATTTATCCTATTAATTTGACTTGTTTTACTATATTATGTATGAGGATTGATACTTAATCGTTTACTTTTGTAATTCTCAGTTGAAAACAAGCATTTGGTGAAACTTGGCGATTTTGGACTAATTATGGGGCAAAACATGCAAGAAGTTAAGAGTCTACTGAAATGTACAAGATCAAGACTATTCTGCTCCAGATGCGCCGCATCTCACTTATGACATGCGCCGCATCACTATCAATATTTCACCAGATACGATCCAAGATTCAAGAGGACATACGCCGCATCCAAAGATAAAGATACGCCGCATCTTCTGGCGGTGTACGAATATTCCTGAATATTATAATCTTGGACCCCACGCGAAGTTAAGTCAATGCGCCGCATCTACTTACTAGATGCGCCGCATCTTACCCTCAGACAGAAACTATAAATACCCCAAGACCAGACGAATTCCGAAGCTTTGGTGACACATATTATAACCGAAGACCGAAGACCAGAAACCTAGGACGAATTCAGTCAAGGCAGCAGCACAAGACACACCCAAATCAAAGATACAAGAGCTGTAAGAAGGTGCTGCATGTGTTTAATTCATTAAGTAGTTTTGTTTTATTGTGTTAGTAAACTTTAATTCATCAGGATTGGTGGCTTGTGTAATGTGACAACGGAAAGATTGCACTCCCTTAAAAATGCTTTCTCATTAATTAAAGTTTATATGTTGATGTCATTGGTGACTTTTATTAGTGCATTGATAACCTCTGTGTCTAGCTGAGCGTTGATCGGGTCGCCATGCCTCTGCCCTCGCCTGTTTATTAGATCGCCTATGTATTCTATGGTCTGTAGAAAAGTAGGAGAAAGATAAACGAGATAGTCATAAGTAATCATTAAGGGTTTACTCGCCGATAAGATTAGAACCAACGAGAAAGGACTTAATCTCGGTGCGTTGCATCGAACTATACACTTCATATAACACTAGCAATAAAACAAGTGACAAACTACTTATCATAAGGACAGCCCTCTTATTGTCTCGAGTATTTATCTGTGTACGTGTGTGCTACTTGCTGATTCGTGCCTATTGGTTTAGTTTATTATTTAATTGCAACCAAATCGTGCCAGTCTCTCAGGCTGAACCCCCTTGCGTTAGAATAGGTTGTATAGCTAACTTAATATATTAAAATACTGATTAGAATAACTAGATAATACGTTCCACTCTTAGTGATCGACACTCTACTTACCATTATATTCATACTGACCGGGTACACTGCTCGTTAAGTGTGTGTGTTATTGATAAGTCGGCTAAATATAAATTTAAAACTTGAGTAGGCATTAAAACTGCTAAACCGCAACGACACGCGACACGCATCAAGTTTTTGGCGCCGCTGCCGGGGAGTGAATTGTTATTATCTGTTAATTTGATTAGTATTTTAATTAGGTTTTTAATTTTTTTTATCTAACCGCTAATTCTGTTGTGTATTAGATTAATTTGCATTCATTGTACTATTTTGCATATTTTCTGTTTTTGTGTGTTATTTGTTTGCTTTTGTTTGGGTTTATTTTCGTGTGTTTTATTTGTTTTTATTTTTCGTATTTTATGTTTTCTGCTATCGTTGTACTGAGCTAAATCGAACGATACGACGCATCTGATTTCTCAGATACGGCGTATTGCGTTCAATTTTTTATAAAATACAACGCGTTTAATTAATTCGATACGACGCATCTTTCCCCAAGATACGGCGTATCTGTTTTTAATAAGAAATTTTTCTAAGCGATAAAGCGATACGACGCATCTTTTCCCCAAGATACGGCGTATCTGTTTTTGATAAAAAAAAAATTCTAAACTTTAACGCCATACGACGCATCTGCTTTAGCAGATACGGCGTATCTATTATTTTAATTAAAAACAGTTTTCGAATTATTAAACAAATACGGCGCATCGATCTCTATCGATACGGCGTATCTTCTGAATCAAAAATCTCGTATTTTGAAACATAACGAAAATACGGCGCATTAACTTTTGATAATACGGCGCATTTAATTTTAAATAAATATCGGTTTTTAATTATTAAAATTGATACGGCGCATTCTAATTCTAAGCGGCGTATCTATTTTCTGAATAAAAGTCTGATTTAATTTTAACGATTATAAGATATGGCGTATCCAACTTTTTGGATACGGCGCATCGTCTGCAGATATCAGTTATTTTTATTCTTATATCCGTTTCTATATTTGTTAATTTTTCTTCTTGCGAACAGATCCTACTGATGCTTTTGTGATTATTTCAGAAGGAAAATGGATGGATTCGGAGAACTGATTGACTTCGACTTCGAAGCCAACTTTATGAATGATATATTAGTGCATGATAAATCACCCGAACGTTACAATGGGGACTACATTGAACTTAATGACCTTAATGGACCATTAGCATCCAATGACCTGTTCATAGATGATGCGGAATCTGAGTTAGAAGAAGGAGAAATTCTGGATAATCCAAAAGTCAACGTTATTATTACTAGGAATTACGATGAATTTGAGGGATATGATGGTTCTTGGGATTACGGTAGAAGGATCCACGCCGATTGTGCTTACAATTTGCAATTCCCATGCATGATTGGATACAAGTGTATTGACGCCAATTTCTTTCCTATTTTACCAATCAATGTCATGTCAAGGAGCTTTTACAATTCTATTATGAGAAATAAAGTGGAGCATAAAGGAAAAAATGTAGTTGGAGCCTTCATTAATGTCCCGATCTTCGTTGGACGCTTTACTATTGTAACTGAGTTCGCCGTTGTTGAAGACATGAATGCCTATCGTGACAGCAATATGGGTGACGTGATTGTTGGGAAACCATTTTGTAGGGAGATCACTATTAATGCAAAACGATTTGAAGGAAAGATCACCTTTCAATGTGGAAGCGACATTATCACTTATATGATGCCCCGAACTCACCCTGGGTTTAAACATGCTACTAATAGGGTCTGCTACAAATTCTCTCAATTCCTTTTTATTAGTAATGATGACATGAAGAGAGGGATTGAGTACCCATATCAAATGATGGAAGGATTCTATAAAGGAGTTTTGAATTTGGGGCCTGAATATATACGTGACGAATTAGTTGCTAAATGGATCCTACGTGGCAATGTAGGAATAAATGATCGATACTAAAGAGCTGAACGTGAGTCTAACTTGAAGACTCTGGAATAAAGACAAGTGCTTACCGGGAGACAACCCGAATTTATCTTTTTATTATTCTGTTTTTGTGTCGAGTCAGTCAGGCCGCAGAGGATACGGCGCATCTCAATTCTGAGATGCGACGCATCTCCTGCAATGGTCATATCTTATTTTATTTTTCTGCATTTTTTTTTATTTTCGACTTTAAAACTTTTTATCAGTTTATTTTAATGCGGCGCATCCCTGGTTAAGGATGCGGCGCATCTTCTATTCTGATCCGTATTTATTCCAGGCTCGATACGGCGTATCTTCTTCAATAAGATACGGCGCATCGACTGACCTGATGATTTTCATCTTTAATTTTTATGTTTTATTTTACCTAACTACTAATGTGTTATGCAAGTTTGAACCTTTCTTATCTTAGGTGTGTTTTGAAGCCTTGGTGGTATTATAGATTCCTGCATTTCCTGTGGATACATCGATTATGAAGCTTAAACGTTCTAATCCACAAGAAAGATGATTTTTGCTCTTATACTAATGGAGGATCATACCGAGCAAATCTCAGGGGAGTTTTTCTGTTCTAATTCTTTTATTTTCCAGTTTTTAACCCTTTATACGAACAACGAGGACGTTGTTTAAATTAAGTGGGGGGATTGGAGAATTAGAACACTTAACACTTACTTGTCCTAAACTTTTCAAAATATGCTTAATATATCAAAATTTAATTTTTTTTTAGCATGTTTTTGTTTAAAGTCTAAGTTGCATAGCTGCACACATGATGTTATTTTCAAAAATTGTGATTTTTCAAAACTCACAAATCTATGAGTGTGCCGGTGACTTGTAAACTTTAGAACTTGGCTTGTATACTATTCGAGACCACCATAATAAGTATTATTTATATAATTGGAATGACTTGTCTAAATTGGTAAATTTCTAGGATTACACCCAAAAAGCCTATTATATGTTATGTGATATTAACTAACTACACTGGTTAGTTAACCCCCGTATACCTTTTGTTACTCTCATTTTTAGAGTAAGATACCCCTAGAAAAACACTCAGAGCCATTCCTTTCGTTTCTTACACCTTTGTTAAAATGTTTCGTTACACCTTAAACCTTAGCCTACCCTGTAGATTAAAATCCGTGGTTGGTTAATTGCTATAGGCAAAGTGTGTTTTCTTACATTACCTGTGTTCGCGTGCGTAATTCATTATCTATGGTTAGGTCGGGAAATTGCACAATGCAATTGGAGTGAAAGTAAATATTGTATATCTTTGAGTTTATTTTTCGTGTGTTTACTACTTTCACTATTACCGTTATTTCTGAAGTCATGAAAAGTATGGAAAAATTATCCAGAATTATTGTTTTGGTGATGTGGTGAAATTTTACACATCTATGTTTATGTTATTATATAAAAAAAAATAAAAAAAAATAAAAAAAATAAAAAAAATCGAAAAAATGAGAAAAGAAAAAGAAAAAGAAAAAGAAAAAGAAGAAAGTTGGAAGATTGATAAACCAACGATGTAAAGTTATGTAAGTGGTCGATATCACCACTAGTTGTTGTATATTATATCTATGGATTGAATGGGAGTTGGCAGTTATGGGAACGTCAACTAAGGTTTATTCTTTGATTAAGATCTTGTTGAGTATAATTCGTGTCTACCTAAAGCGTGTGTTTCAAGTGTTAAAGCGTGAGTTATTCAATGATATAAGTCTTATTCATGGGATGGTTGGGATAGTGATTAACCACACTTAGGATTTTAATTTATTTGTTTTGTTTATTTTTCGTTTTACACCAATTTATATCCCAAAATATTATCCATACCCTATATTATTCTTTATCCAACCAAACCTTTGATTTATTGAGATTAGGGATTTGAGCAATCTTAAGTATCGTAGTCGTGGATTCGGCTATGTATTTATGATTTTGTCGCCCTTTTTGATATATTATTATTGGTGAAGTTTGGACCTATCTTTAGCCTATTCGAGTTAAGGATTTGAGCAATTGCAAGTATCGTGTTCGTGGATTCGATCATGTATTTGTGATTTTGTCGCCTTTTCTGGAATTTGAGATCGACAGTGATTAAGAATAATTAACCCTTAAGCCTAAAAACCCTTTTTACCGCTTTAGACTTGTTATTCCTTAGCTTTAGTGGAGGAGATGTGTATACTTGCCAAGCTTATGATAGAATATTCGTCGCGACTGGACAGTTAAACGATTAGATTTGCTTTTATCGAAATATTTTATTCTACTTCTAATTCGTTAAGTGTTTAGTTGTGTGATTATGACAAAAACGAATACGTGCTTAAATATAAAAATAAATCCTAATATCTTTTAGGATACATTTTCATAAGATTAATTCTAAGGTTTACTTGGGGACAAGTAAAGTTCAAGTGGGGGGATATTTGATGAACTCAAATAAGTACATTTTATTACTATCATTTATCCTATTAATTTGACTTGTTTTACTATATTATGTATGAGGATTGATACTTAATCGTTTACTTTTGTAATTCTCAGTTGAAAACAAGCATTTGGTGAAACTTGGCGATTTTGGACTAATTATGGGGCAAAACATGCAAGAAGTTAAGAGTCTACTGAAATGTACAAGATCAAGACTATTCTGCTCCAGATGCGCCGCATCTCACTTATGACATGCGCCGCATCACTATCAATATTTCACCAGATACGATCCAAGATTCAAGAGGACATGCGCCACATCCAAAGATAAAGATACGCCGCATCTTCTGGCGGTGTACGAATATTCCTGAATATTATAATCTTGGACCCCACGCGAAGTTAAGTCAATGCGCCGCATCTACTTACTAGATGCGCCGCATCTTACCCTCAGACAGAAACTATAAATACCCCAAGACCAGACGAATTCCGAAGCTTTGGTGACACATATTATAACCGAAGACCGAAGACCAGAAACCTAGGACGAATTCAGTCAAGGCAGCAGCACAAGACACACCCAAATCAAAGATACAAGAGCTGTAAGAAGGTGCTGCATGTGTTTAATTCATTAAGTAGTTTTGTTTTATTGTGTTAGTAAACTTTAATTCATCAGGATTGGTGGCTTGTGTAATGTGACAACGGAAAGATTGCACTCCCTTAAAAATGCTTTCTCATTAATTAAAGTTTATATGTTGATGTCATTGGTGACTTTTATTAGTGCATTGATAACCTCTGTGTCTAGCTGAGCGTTGATCGGGTCGCCATGCCTCTGCCCTCGCCTGTTTATTAGATCGCCTATGTATTCTATGGTCTGTAGAAAAGTAGGAGAAAGATAAACGGGATAGTCATAAGTAATCATTAAGGGTTTACTCGCCGATAAGATTAGAACCAACGAGAAAGGACTTAATCTCGGTGCGTTGCATCGAACTATACACTTCATATAACACTAGCAATAAAACAAGTGACAAACTACTTATCATAAGGACAGCCCTCTTATTGTCTCGAGTATTTATCTGTGTACGTGTGTGCTACTTGCTGATTCGTGCCTATTGGTTTAGTTTATTATTTAATTGCAACCAAATCGTGCCAGTCTCTCAGGCTGAACCCCCCTTGCGTTAGAATAGGTTGTATAGCTAACTTAATATATTAAAATACTGATTAGAATAACTAGATAATACGTTCCACTCTTAGTGATCGACACTCTACTTACCATTATATTCATACTGACCGGGTACACTGCTCGTTAAGTGTGTGTGTTATTGATAAGTCGGCTAAATATAAATTTAAAACTTGAGTAGGCATTAAAACTGCTAAACCGCAACGACACGCGACACGCATCAAAAAGATATAAAATGTTTGTGTCATTTTAAAAAATCTAGTGATTAAGAAAAAGTTCCTTTGATCATATAATCCATTAGGCATTTGTTTATTCATACCTTAAGTGATTAAGTTGTTAAAATAGATATTTACAACTAAATACTTGTTTACGTCATAATCTTTCGTTTAATGATTTTACATTTTGTGATTATCAAAACGTAGAGATATCGAAAAATATTAATAACGTGTTTAGGCATTATTTATATCAACATCCCAAACACTCCTTTCAAAACCGCATGACTTTATGACTCGTTCTAAAGACATGACCGGACACTTACAAACTCAATTTTTTTTATTGGTTTAAGAAAACCTTCAAGCTAGTATGACAAAGTATACCCAAAAACAAAACTTGTAAGTATTAAGCAACTAAATAATTTTCATATTTTATCACCTTCATGGGTAATTTGATACATGGATCGTACTCAATTTTGAAAACCATTTGTTTTAAAATTTTGAGCGACGTGGCTCTGGTACCAATTGTGGAAACCGTAGAGGGGGGTGAATAAATTTCCATTTAAAAAGTTAAAAACTTTTTGTATCAAACACCCGATCAAGTGTGACGCAATATGAAAAGTGTCAACAATGATCATACAACATCTAGAGATGGTATAAAGTAAACTACCACACAAACACAATCAAACCATGATACAAACATAATCAACATAATATAAGCAACAAACCACACAAGCATAAACGCAATGTAAATATAAATATAAAGTGATAAAGACTAAAATAAAAGTAAAGAGATAAGTAAAGAAGGCGCAAACCGGACACGATGATTTATAGTGGTTCAGTCACGAAGCTCCTCTTCGCCCTACTCCACTCCCCGAGTACCCAACTCGAGAGTTACTTCACTAATCAACAAGCTCCCTTCAGGCGGAGAAAACCGTACAACGTCGCTTATCCTTATTTCTGACATTAAGCTAAATGTCGAGTACTAATCTTAGCTAGTACCAATCTATCACGATCTACTCACGATCTACCCGATCTACCCTTGATCCACTTGATCAACACACAAGCCCACAAGCTACAAGAGATCTCCAAGATCTCAACAAGATCACAATGATCTACTCTCACTTGACTCGATCTACCCGATCTACCCTTGATCAATACATAAGCCCACAAGCTACAAGAGATCTTCAAGATCTCAACAAGATCACAATGATCTACTCCCACTTGATTTAATTTACCCAATCTACCCTTGATCAATACACAAGCCCACAAGCTACAAGAGATCTCCAAGATCTCAACAAGATCACAATGATCTACTCTCACAAACTCTCAAAAGAAAAATGAACTTGATGTATGCAAGGATACAACAAGTATGTAACAAGTGTTACAAGTGTACTAACTATAACTACAACACTTTGTATCTTTGTGATACTATGTGTTCTTCTCTTGCACTAGTAGAGGAATGAAGATGATCTCTTGGTTGGATGAAATAATTACTCTTAAACAAACTAAGACTCTCTAAATGATCAAAGAAAGTGATCTAAATAAGAAGGGATTAGACTAGAGAAAACTGATTGGAAAAATCAAGTTGAAAGTGTAAAATGGTCCACTATTTATAGGCAAAGAAAAAAGTAGCCGTTACATAAGGACGGTACCACTAAATACCTGACGATACCACTAAATTTAGTGGTACCGTGGTACCGTCCCAGACAGGGACGCTCCAAATTTTGTTTTTAGTTGTGAAAGTTTATTTGGGTAAGTTTTGAGCTGATTTGGGGGGAAAAATAGCTGTTGGGACTTTTAAACTTATTTTTCAAAATAAAACATTTCTTTTTAATTCAAAAATAATTTGTAAAATGTATTTTTCAAAAAATATTTTGTCACATTAAAAATGTGAAGTTTAGAACAAAAAATTTATTTCTTTGATCATCAGTCAAGTTTAAATTTGTTTGTTCATACCTTGAGTAATTTATGTCGGGATGAAAATCGACGACTCTGTTGAAGCATACTTGAGTGATTTACGTCGGGATGAAAATCTACGACTCTGTTGAAGCATACTTGAGACGTCGAGAGATGTTGATGTAAGTATGCATTGATGATTTGTGTTTACAAGTAACTTGCACATTTTACGTTATGCATTACAAGTTACATATTTGTCATTATTAAAACCGAAGAAACCGTTTAGTTTAAATATCGTAATATTTGAACTAACAGGTATTAATAAAGGGTATTTTAGAAAAATCACTTTATTTATTTATAAGTTTTCAAGACTAGACGAGTACCCGTGCATAGCAACGAAAATCCTACGCAAACAATTATAGATATGTGATAATTGTATAAGTGTTTCGTGTAATGTTCAAACATAGAACGTGAAAATATAAAAGTGTAATTGCAAAAGGTTGTAATGGACTTACGTGGTTTTAAACTACTATATGGATTCATAGTTACTTTATGAACCAATCATTGCATATTTAGTTTCTAAAAACTAAAATTAACCCGTGCAACTTTTCTTTAAATCCAAATTCATTGTCACATGTGTGATTCCATCTAAACTTAAGTGTTATTTTCGAGCATCATTTTATGCCAAGTCCAAACCACCGAAACCACATGGATAAAGAGTACATTCTTAATCATGTTGACTCCTAATTTTATCTATTATTCTTTTTACTTGCCTATTACCCGGTCCATCAAAAGTCATTTTGTAAACCTTTTCTTTTCTTCTTTTCATGACATCTCTATTTAAAATACCAAGTTGTCATCTTTTTATCACTTTTTCTACCTGTCATATGACTTAGAATCAAAAGCTTGTCCTTTTTATTCTTAGACCTAATATCTCAATTTACAATGCAAAGTTATCTCTTTTGAGTTTTGAAATGGGAGGTGATTTGTGTAGAAAACTAAGGGGGGGGGGGTTTGAATAGTTTTACCGATTAAAACTTCTTTTTAAAACTTATAGATCGACTTATGTTAATCTAGTTTTGACGTGTTGGATATTGATAGTAGTAAAGCATATGAAAACTAAACTACGAGAGAGAGATAGAGAGACACAACCATAACACAAGTATTTATAGTGGTTCGACTACATGGTCACCTTCCTTGCCCTACTACACTCCTCGAGTCACCTACTCGAGAGTTCGTAAACACTTCACAACACAAACTCATTTCACTTGGCGGAGAAGCCTTCACAACGTCGCTTATACTTTATCCGGTACAAAGCTAGATACCGGGATTTTCCACGAGGTAAAGCCAAACCTTCGTCGCCTACACTTTATCCGGTACAAGGCTAGATACCGGGTCCTTAGCACGGCGGACCAAACCAACACAACTATCACAACAAGACTAAAGGATCCAACGTCCTTTTACACCTAACGACTCAACATATCTACAATACCCTTTTGAGAAGAAGAAATAACAAGATGCACTTCTGTGATCTTGGAGGAAGAGAATCCTAGCAACTCATATCACGAGCTTTCAAGTCTTTGAGAGGTCGTGATCTCGCCTTTTAGAAGGAACCAGGAGAATCACAAAGAAAGACTACATAGAAAGATCCGTGGATATGAGGTTAGAGAGTTTAGAACATAGAGATAAGGTATGTCTAAAAGGGGTGAGAGACAAGAGAGAAATGACTAACTATTTATAGGCAAAACTGTCAACTGTTCACCCGGATCCAGCGGATCCCTTCCCAAAGGGATCCGACCTGTGTAATCCAAGGGATCCGGCTATTTGGTAGTACCAGTTCGGATTTTGGGTTACAATTCCGGGTTTTGGGTTATGAGTCAAGGTCCATGGGTCAAGTGATGTCAAAGACTTCTTGGGTCATGGGTCATGGACTTTGGGTTATGGGTTATGGACTTTGGGTCATGGGTCTTACCCATTATGGATGTCATGCAATGGGCCATGGGTTAAGCTTCATGGGTTATGGGTTATGGACTTGGTTTTTGGGTCATGGATAGTCCAAGTCTTTTAAAGTTAATTTACAAGTAACATGTATTTTATAAAATGTAAGTAACTAGTTTACTTAAGTGTTTTTATAAAATAGTTTTGGTTTTATGTAAACTTGTTAACTAACTATGTTTAGGTTTACTTGTTTTATGAAATGAGTTAGTAAGCTTTTGGCTCAAAGCGTTACGTATTTTATCTATCTCGTTAAAATGATTTTACATTTGTTATCAACAAAACATTAGAAGATCGTAAAATATAAATAAACGTTTTGAAGGTTTATTTGTATTACAATTTGCACACTCCCATAATTAATTGTCACACTCAAATTATGAGTGTTTTGACATTTATACCCTTATAGGGTGAAAATAAATAAAAATGATGTGAGAGTATAAATGTCAAGCACTCATAATTTGATTGTGCCAATCAATTGTGAAATTGTGCAAATCACATCCCTTTATGCCTAATTAATAGACCTACAACTATGTCTAATTATATTAGTGGGCCACTTATCATCTCTCTAGAGTTTTATTAAATTATTTGCATTTTTCCTAATATGCCCTTAGTGAATTAAATCCCTATTAACCGCTTCAAGTTCTTTTATCTCCATCTCTAATTGTGTGCTATGATCTCCGTTGCTATTTTGATCCAAATATTATGAATCTCTTTCTTCCAGTTATTTTCTTAGTATATTTAGTGTGCGTTTGGTATCCCGGAATGGCAATGAGGGAATGAATTTTTATTACAATCATGTGTTTGTTTAAGATTTAAATCTTTCAAATATGAGAATGAATGATGCATATGTTCTATACTTCATATACATCAAAAGGGCAATGTATGAATCTTTAATACCTGAGGGGCCCACCACTACTATCAAACTCATACCCATTGTGATTCATGACAGCATACCACACGCACCCTTAACTTTTATTTTTTACCCAAGCAAAAAGTATGAGTGCGCCACTAGGTGTATCAACACACATAAAATAATCAAATAATAAGTAATCTTTGTATGCAAAAACGAAAAGTACTCAGGTTCTTTTGCAAAACTTTTCTAGGATTATAATATCCATAAATAAAAAGTGTGTATCATGGTGGTGATTGGATTATGAGATTGCAGCAGTTACTAAAATATTTTTTAAAACGGAAGAGTATATGAGGAATGAGAAAAAGTGTTTCCTTAATTTTCTACAAATTAACCAATCAAATTTTTAGGCATATTAATTAGGTACAAGTATCATTTGTCTATTGTTTATTTTTTATGATTCATTACTCATTCGATGCATATTAATTAAGTTTCAACATTTAATTTTTAACATTTTCTTAATTATTTTAATTTTCAATATTCTCTTTCTCTCGCATTTAACCATTGTTGAAAAATTCAACTTTTTCACTTGGCCATAAACTCTTCAAGTTTTTAAAATTAAGTATAAACACTTTATAAGACGCATGACTTGTCTACGTATGACTTGTCATGATGTGTAGACAGGGACGGACCCAAGATTTTTAAAAGGGTGTTACACAAAAGAAATGTCGGGCTAACTAAAGTTACACCATAAGAAACAAAAGTAGCAAAAAAATTTAGGGGGTTGCACATACCACAAAAACGGCATTTATGAAATCTTTTTGCACTTAGTGACCTAAAATCGGGTGTAGCCCGTGCCACACCCGACATACATGTGGGTCCGTCCATGTGTGTAGAATGAAGTCAATATATACTTGATTGGAGTTTCCATAACATTTCCTTATTGTATACAAGTCTATTTTGATTGCCCCACGTAATTAATCAACGACTACGTCGAACTTCTTATATATAAATTGAAACCATATGCATGCATGCAATAACACTAAACTCAACTAAACCAATAGCTACTGCCATGGCTCGGTTGATAAGTATTTTTTCTTTTCTTTTTGTTTTCTTTCTCTTTTCTTTCTCTTTTTTTTACAAAAAATGGCAAAAGGATCATAAGGATGGTCCCGGTGGAGGTGATGGTGGAGGTGGAGGTGGAGGTGATGGTGGAGGTGATGATGGTGGAGGTGGTTTTTGTGGCGGTGGAGGTGATGATAATTCACCAAATGAATGTGGCGGAGGTGGAGGCGGAGGTGGTTGTGGCGGAGGTGGAGGTGGAGGCGGAGGCGGAGGTGGTTGTGGCGGAGGTGGAGGTGGAGGCGGAGGCGGAGGAGCTTGTTGATTATAGCATAAGAAGGGATAATAGCAAAAAAATATTTATCTAACTTGTCATTTTTTGTTGTTTTATGTAACTTTCTTTTTATTTTGCTATTAAAACACTAATTTTTTTAATTTCTAATTTTGTGTGTATTTTGTTCAATATACAATGATCATTTTACCCTTCGATGTTAACAAAATGGTTAAAAAACGTAAAGGTATAATGCTCAAAAAATATACACAAATGTCAAAATTTGAAAGCTTTGTGTTTGATAGCAAAATAAAATGAAAGCTACACACAAGAACAAAAATAGACAAGTCATATATATATTTTTTATTATCCCAAAAATTATTACTGAATGTATGTAAAACAAATATGTGCTTTAGTTATTTTGTGCTCAGTTACAAAGGTTTCTATTATTTGTCATACACATATTGGAATGTAAATTGTTTTCTATTATTTGTTATATACATATTGGAATGTAAATTGTTTCGGTTGGTTTTTATGTTTCGGTTGGTTTTTATCTTTTCAGTGTGAATCTATTGGTGAAACATAATTAAAAGTACGTTACTAGTATATCTTTTGAAAAATTTGTCAAAGTGTGACATAAGATAGAAACTTATTTCAACTTATTCAATTTTGTTGCATATTATTACAACTAAAATACTGAATCATGTTTTGTTGTTTTTATCATCTTGCACTTAGTGCACAATTTTTTATTTCTCCATATATTCATCAGTTTATTTAATACTAGTAGTCTACTACTTTTAAAATATCACATAATCGAGTATATCTTATCGCACACACCTCTATTTTTTCTGGAAATTACACCGACTTCACCGTTGTTATAAGAATCCTTATAACGAAACAATGACATGGTCTAATGACTCTTCAGTCATGAACAAAAGGTATAGTAGAACAATTTATTTATAGGAGGTCAAATATTTAGTCCTTACTAAAATAGACATTCGAAAATACTCCGTTCTAATATTATTGTTCACATTTCTCTTATAGGATGTCTTAAATTGATTGTCCATTATTAAAAATGGGCAATGATATTTCCACGGAATATTTTAATGCATCCACAGCAATTTGGTATAAGTTTACATTTATGCCTCCACAAGTTAGTTAACCTAATTTTTTCATGTACCCAAAACTCACATTTACTATTGACATCTCTTTCGTCGCTAACCGCATCACCAGAGACAATGTACTCGAATAACATATAAGACCTTTTTACCAGTGTTGATTTAGTAGATGCTTTCTTTTTTGCAAAAGTTCATTTCTTTGAAATGCATTTTCGGCCAAAGAAAGCAAAAGAGTGATCTAACGATCGACCTGACCTGTCCATCACAACTAGAAACAAAACAGAATGAATATCAATAGCCAATATACCTATGTTATCCAGAACCGGGCAAACCGGAACCCTCCCGTGACACAACGCCCATATTAGGGTACTGGGTACATATACTTTTTTGAAGAATTCGTTTATGAACATTCATAAAACTACAATTGATCGACGTAGATCGAGAAAATGGTTTTCATTATGGTTGCCATCAAAGTTAACTGAAAAGCATTTTGCGCTATCAATACATGTGCAAATTAGTGAAAAACAATTCATGTATAGTGGCTTCAACAATCATTTTCAAGCGTGAAAATTTATTATGGTTAGTCATCAACACTACATACATAATCATTGATATTGGCTGATTCTTATTGACTTAAAGTTTGATTATATTATGAAATCCCATCGCAAATACGAATGCATGTTTCATTGTTTCTAGATACATTTTGTAGAAAATGAATATAAAAATAATTAAATAAAAATCAATACTATTAAAAAGGTCCTCATGTTATTCGATTGCAATGTATCTTCTGATGCAATTAGTGGAGAAAAGACGTTGGAATAGTGAAACGTGGCTCAGGGATTGTTGTGGGAGCTAGATGATGAAAGAAATAGGCATGCATGGCTAGTGAGAGGGGCATAAATGTAAACTTACACCAAACTTCCGTGGATCTATCAAAAAGCCTTCGTTGAAATATCAGTTCCCATTATTTCAAACTTTAAAGAAAATAACAATTAATTAGTTAAGGTAAAACTTTCATTTTGTAAAAAATAAAAGAAAAAAAATACAATAATGATTATGATTTTCTTAAATTATGTATTTTTTGTCGATAAACAAATATTTTAAGATGAAGAGAGTAATCAAGTAAAAAAATTGCAAAATCACGTGTATACTTCGGTTACACTGCGTACATGCAAGTAGGGGTTTAATCGAGCCGAATACTACCAAGCTCGAGCTTGACTCGTATATTAAAACTCGAGCTCGAAACTTGACTCGAGCTTTATATTTCGAGTTTGACTTGTCATATAAAACTCGAGCTCAATTATTTCCACATTTAATGCTCGAAATCGATGAATACTCAGAATATCAAGCTCGACTCGGCTCGACTCAATTTGTATGAAAACTAAGTAAATATATGTATATAAAAAGGTAAAAGTGTAATTTAATCGAAGCTCGATAAGGCTCGAGAGCTTCACGAGTCGAGTATTTTGATGCTCGAACTCAGCTCAAAAATATACTCGAATAACTCGAATTCGAGCTCAACTCGTTTAAATCAAGTCGATTTAGAGTAGATCTCGAATAGCTCATAAGCTGTCTCGTCTCGTTTACGCCCCTACCTAAAAAAAAGTTTATCAAATTTTGTGATACACAAACAAAGGGAAAGAAAAACTATTTAAAAGCAACAAACTATTACTTAAAACCGCTCACACCATCCTCATTTCCACACTCTCTCTTTCACTCCCAAACAAACTTTTTCATTTATTAAAATATTTTCCCGCCATTTCCACCCCCAAATTATCACACACTCATCAATCGTGACGTCATCAATCATAATTAAGTAAGTTACCTTCTAATCGTCACTTTTAACGCTTTAATTCGTTATTTTTTTTA
>CP139502.1:52753307-52801897 GCA_021014915.2 Artemisia tridentata subsp. tridentata | reverse complement strand
TTGATGCAATGTTAAAGCCATAACAGCCCGTCGAAGCATAGTTTCGTGAGAATATGTTGAAAAATACTCTCAATACTTCTCTCAAACCAACCTTAAATTCACCGGCTGTTAGTAAATGACCACATATGGAGACAACCCGATATGACCAACTTGACAAAGAAGTAAACACCCCAACTTTTTTGACTTAATGCTTGTACTAACGCGTCTTGTGAACAATCCACATCTTTTTTGTGTGACACTGAGTACTACAACGTAACTCCTTAAAGTGATAGCTATACTGTGAGCACTACAACGTAACTCCTTACATCAGTGATAACTAGATTGTCCATCCTTAGTCACAATGAATAAAATTGCCCAGATAAGTTATGTTGAGAGTAACACCATATCTCAAAGATAAATAAGTACCATTGAAATGTCACTTCAAAATCAAATTAATAATACCGTACAAAAACTCCGTAGTCATTTTTGTTAACCATAATAATTTTAGCCGTGAACTTTGTATCCCCGTGAAATATTTGTTCCAAAATACCACTTATAACCAAAATTAAGAAAGTGTATCCAATTTTTTAAGAGAAAAAAAATTCGGATAAAGCTTTTTAATTTTAATCAGCCCAATGACAATCATAGCCCATTCCGGATCCCTAACAAAAAAAACTGCTTCAGCCCAATGCACAAGTCATAAAACCCAAACTGGTATATAATACAACCCTAATCCAATTATATCACTAACCCTAAAATACAAACACAGAGAAGTGTCCGCCTACCACACTCTCTCTTCTCATCTAACGCCTCTCATTCCAAAAAAATGTTATCATTCTAAATCTCCATCATCACAATCGACTCTATCAACTTCAATCGAGCAACAATCACCACCATCAAACCTCTTATAGTCAATTAGGTACGAGGAGACAAGAAGAACGCTATTACAAAGAATTCAATTTCAAGATCCTTTAAAGGATCTCAGGTAGGGTCGACTGATGATTTTGGATTCGATTTGTTGTTGGTTATAAAAGAACCAAGAAAAGAAGGCAACATACTTGTTGTACTTCTTTCTTTATGTTCGAAAAAAATAGAAGAAAAACTTCTTATAGATCAATGATGTTGCTTATCTTTTGATTTGCTTGACTTTCGAAGGTCATGATGTATCATCGAATGGTACGAAAGAAATAAAGTTGAGATGTTACAATAATGATTTCGTTTTGTTTAGAGTGTAGCCATAGATTGTAGATGAGATGTAGATTAGTTTTCAAGTAGATGATATGGATTTGATATGGGTTAGGCAGTGGACTGTTGGTTTATTTTTGTTTGTTTGTAAATTTAGAACTTTGGCTGATGATGTGATAATAGAAGTCAACTGGTCGATAGTATTTTGGTTTAGTGGTCAAGTGGCTAATTCTTCTTCATCTTTATTTCTTTTTCTTTTTTCATTTGCGAAACGAAGCATTTCCATTTGCGAAAAACGCATTTCCATTTGCGAGACTGCTTGCATTTGCGAAATAAACTCGCATTTGCGAAACCCATTTTCGAAACGCATTTACGAGACGCATTTGTGAAACGCATTTGCGAAAAGCAATTGCGAAAAACATCGAATTTCTTTACAAGAAATCGAATTCCGATAGAAGAGGGTTTCTCGGAATTGCTTTACAAGCAAATTCGAGAAAAAGGGGTTTTGGCTTTTTTGACCAAGAAATCCGGCGAGATTCCGGCCAAAATTTTCTGACCATTTTTTTTACCACCTTTTGCAACCCAGATTTGACCACTATGCTAACCACAGATTCACGGTTTGAAGTGCAAAACAATCTCCATAAATCAATAGTAACAACCAACATGTTAAACAGGAATTAATAAAAATACCAAGTGAACAGATTGTTTGATATAGAAAGTGAGTTTTAAGAGTTGTTTTGACTGGATACAGGAAACATTTACTAGATCTGTTTTTAGTGAATGAAACGGAAAAAAAAATCCGATGACCGGAAAAAAAATTTCCGGCGACCAAAAAGTGTGATAAAAACAGCCTAAAACCAACAGACCGAATCACAAAAATTAGTAAAAACACAACCTCGCTCTGATGCCAATTGTAGGATCGTAAAAGTACATGATTTATGTGATTTGGGTGGTCTTGGTTGGTGATAGAAGATGAATATCTTCATCTTTAGAGAGAGAAAGTATTCTAGTAAGAGGGTGGAGAGTGGCTGGAACTTTTTGTCTATTAGATTCAATAAATAATGAAACAATGAAACAATACAACACTTTCACACACCCCACATGGAGAGACATGTGGGGTATTTATAGGCCTATTACATCACTAGTTTGCCATTTGAACATAAGTAGTCCCTGCGTTTACTACTTATCCTAAATCTAGTCTAATTCACTAAGTGACGATATCTTTTATAAAAAAGCGAGTCTAACACTTTTGCTTCAACGGATTGGTGCAAAATGCTGGAGAGTTCGTTGTCATCTTCCCTAGATCTTATCATTCGGGGTTTAGTCATGGTAAGTATCTTTTATTGTTAAAGTGTCTGTTCATTGCTAATTCGGAACAAATAACAATATATCATGTTTTTTCCTTTTGCTTATAGGATTAACTGTGGGGAAGCAGCCAATATAGCATCTCTTCAAGGTTTGATCTCTACTCCCTTTTGGATTTATTAATCATATAAGCAGTAGTAGGAGTGTAGTACCCAACTCATATTTTATTAACGGAATACAAATTTGATTTTTAAATGAAAAGAGTTTGAGATGATAGCTAATGAAGTCTGTTACACTTCTTTTGCAGTGAACCAATAAGTGTAAAGCATGAACCTCAGAGTTCCCGATTAAAAGACAAGTTGAAAGTTAACGGGGAAGGTTAGTAATAGGCCTTTTTTTGCAAGATATTATGCACAACAATCAACTTCTTCATACTCTTGGGAAGGGACCCGTTATTGTACTTCTCCCTGAAGAATATTTAGACAAATTGACTCCTTTTAGTTTAAGCACTAAAACTGAGGGATTGAAGTCAAAATTTAGTTCTCATTCTAATGATGTCATTTTAGGCAAAAATCTGATGAGAAGATGTTCTTTATTTTATAGTAGGAATAATTGATTTTCATTTATTGGTGGGAGGATGCTTCATCAAGCAGTTTAGCTTTTAAGGAATAATTTACTTATATTTAAGAACTAATGAAATATATGCGAATTCATATATCCACGTTAATGTAGTATGATACACTATAATAGAAAAAGTATCATGAATTTTTGGACAAAGCAATTCAGCTTTCTATGGAATAAAGTAAAGTGTTGCAACTGTCAACCCATTCCACATTAAGCAAAATTTTAATATAGCTTTGTATGCATTATCGTATTTGTTTACCACATATGTTTCTTATTGATAATGGGCTCTTCCATATGCAAGGTTACAAGCAAGTTGGTTAATCACTTCCATTAGCAAGTTGGTTTGATTCGCGTTATGTTTTTACTCTTTTACCTCCAACGGGTAACAGAATAACATAAAAGTGAAATTAGTCAAATGGGTTAGAAATCCCTACAGTGTGTTATGTAGGTCCTACATTTGCAGATATTGCTCTTGGTTCAATAAAAGCTGACATGATCATCGACACTTTAATTTGGGAAGATTATTGGATGGCGGAAATATACTAACAAAACAAACAATGTTGTTTACAAAGAAGTGTTTACTGAATAATAAGTGACATATTACTTATTATTCTCTTCAAAAAATAAAGTAACATATTTACATTCTTTGTTGTTTGTTAATAATTTCTTTGTTGTTTGGTAATATCTCTAAAATTACTACAAATGTCGTCTGCAAAGAATTACTTTAAGCTCTATGAACAAAGTTCAAGAGGTTTGTACAATATATATATATATCATATGTTTTTTTTTCCATATTTTAAATTATAATAGCTTATGAATCACAACCTACTTTTACTTATATTTCTTATGGACTATTAGGTGTGCACGCAATAGATATTTTCTATTAAATTGATTGGCACTCACATACGTCATTTGCTATTCAAGACTGTCAAATTTGGAGACGACAACGCATGGACGTTTATTATTTTATTTGTTACAAACTCAATTGATTATCGAATAATTCACGTATTATCATATTGTTTCTTTCATATATTAATGGAACATGTTTACGTTCGTTGTTTTCTTATTATATCATTTCGAATTTCTTTAAAAACCTCGTAAATCTACGGGTCTTTAAGCTAGTTTATCATACATCCTGTGTATGCTAACTTAGATTTTTTGCAATTTGCATCACAAATTTTCACGTTCACCACTTGTTGAGCTTGTTATTTATCAAAAGAGTAAATTACATTTTTGGTCCTTGTGGTTTACCGGGTATTTCATTTTCAGTCCAATTTTTTAAAAAGTATCGGATCCACTCCAAAACCCGACGACCCGTAACATGTTCAGTCCAATTTTATGTTGACCGTTAGTTTGACCAGTTAAGACATGTGAAATGACTCAAATGACCTTCCTTCATTCTTTTTTTTTTTTCCTTTTCTTTTTCTATTAGTATTATCATCACTATTTGTTATTTTTTATTATTATTATATCACTTGATTATTTATTATTTTATTATTATTATTATTAATTATTATTATTATTATTATTATTATTATTATTTATTATTTTTATTATTATTATTATTATTATTGTTACTGCCTATTTTATCTTTTATGAAACATCAAAAAAAAAATTGTAAACAAAAAATATGTAAACAAAAATTTATAAACAAAAATCTTTAAACAAAAAATCTGCAAACAAAACTTGTAAATAAAATCTGTACACAAAATCTATAAAGAAAAATCTATAAACAAAAATCTGTAAAAAAAAATTTGTAAACAAAAAGAGTAAATTACATAATCATCACTATCCGACCACCAGATCCGGTCATTATCCGGCCACATCCATAGTTTTTGATACTTTTCGTTGGTTAGGGGCGGTTTTCAATGGTTGTGAGCTACAAACAAGCTCAAGAATAAGCACGTACGCGAGCTATTCCCTCGATATGCAAATAAAACACAAACACAAAACAAATCCGTGACTCAAAAATGATGATACCATTATTTTCTAGTCGTGTTTATCTTATCAAAATCGTTACCTGATGCGTGTCGCGTGTCGTTGCGGTTTAGCTGTATTAATGCCTATTCAAGTTTTAAATTTATATTTAGCCGACTTATCAATAACACACACACTTAACGAGCAGTGTACCCGGACAGTATGAATATAATGGTAAGTAGAGTGTCGATCATTAAGAGTGGAACGTATTATCTAGTTATTCTAATCAGTATTTTAATATCCTAAGTTAGTTATACAACCTAATCTAACGCAAGGGGGTTCAGCCTGAGAGACTGGCACAGTTTTGGTTATAATTAAATAGTAAACTAAACTAATGAGCACGAATCAGCGATTAGCACACACGTACACAGATAGATACACGAGACAATAAGAAGACCTGTCCTGATAGTTAAGTAGCTTGTCACTTGTTTTATTGCTAGTTTTATATGAAGTGTATAGTTCGATGCAATGCACCGAGAGTTAAACCTTTCTCGTTGGCTCTAATCTTATCGGCGAGTAAACCCTTAATGATCACTTATGTCTATCCTAATTACTTTTCTTCCTACTTTTCTACAGACGATAGAATGCATAGGCGATAAAATAAATAGGCGAGGACAGAGGCATGGCGACCCGATCAGTGCTCAGCTAGACACAGAGGTTATCAATGCACGAATAAAAGTTACCAAAGACATCAACATATAAACTTTAATTGATGGGAAAGCAGTTTTAAGGGGAGTCTATGATTTTCCGTAGTCACATAACACTAGCCACCAATCCTGATGAATTAAAGCTTACTATTACAATAAAACAAAACTACTTAATGAATTGAATACATGCAGGACCTTCTTACTGCTCTTGTATCTTCGTTCGGGGTGTGTCTTGTGCTGCTTGGTCGTCTGAATTCGGCTGTGTTCTTTAGGGTTTGGCACTTGCACACAAAATTCGTCTGACCATGGGGTATTTATAGTTTCTGTTCGAGGGATCGATGCGGCGCATAGAGATAATAGATGCGGCGCATCGACTTAACTTCGCGTGGGGTCCAAGATTAATATATTCAGGAATATTCGTACACCGCCTTCAGATGCGGCGTATCTTGATTCTTGTATGTGGCGCATGTACTTTGCTGTCTTGGATTATAACTTGTGAAATCTTGATAGTGATACGCCGTATGTAAGAAGTGTAATGCGGCGTATCTGGAGTAGAACCAGCCTGATCTTCATGTTTTCAGTAGACTTTGACATTTCGCTTGTTTCGCTCTATAATTAGTCCAAAATCGCCAAGTTTCACATAATACTTGTTTTTACCTGAGAATTACAAAAGTAAACATTAACGTATCGATTCTCATATATAATATAATAAAACAAGTCAAATAAATAGGATAAATGATGATAATAAAATGTACTTATTTGAGTTCATCAAATATCCCCCCACTTGAACTTTACTTGTCCCGAAGTAAACCTTAGAATCAATCTTATGAAAATGTATCCTAAAAGATATTAGGATTTATTTTTATATTTAAGTACGTATTCGTTTTTGTCATAATCACACAACCAAACACTTAACGAAGTAGAAACCAAAATAATTTTTAATGCAAAACAATTCTAAATCGTTTAGTTACTTAGTTGACGAATATTCTATCATAAGCTTGGCAAGTATACACATCTCCCCCACTAAAGCTAAGGAATAACAAGTCTAAAGCGGTAAAAAGGGTTTGTTGGTTAAGGGTTGATCATTCTTTTTAATCTCTATCGATCTCATATTCCAGAAAAGGCGACAAAATCACAAATACATGATCGAATCCACGACCACGATACATGCAATTGCTCAAATCCTTAACTTGAATAGGCTAAAGATATGACCAAGTAATCTTTACCTATAATATTATATCAAAAAGGGCGACAAAATCATAAATACATACCCAAATCCATGACTACGATACTTAAGATTGCTCAAATCCCTAATCTCAATAAATCAAAGGTTTAGATGAAGAATGATATAGGGTATGGATAATATTTGGGATACAAATTGGTGTAAAAATAAAAAATAAACAAAACAGATAAATTAAAATCCTAAGTGTGGTTAATAACTTTTCCAACCATCCCATGAATAAGACTCATATCATTGAATAACTCACGCTTTAACACTTGAAACACACGCTTTAGGTAGACACGAATTATACTCAACAAAATCTTAATCAAAGAATAACCTTAGTTGGCGTTCTCATAACTGTCAACTCCCATTCAATCCATAGATATAATATACAACAACAATAAGTGGTGATATCTCCCACTTGTTACAAAACTTTACATAAGTTGGTTAAAACATACTTCCAACTTTTTTTTTTTTTTTTTTTTTTTTTTTTTTTTTTTTTTTTTACATCAACATATGTGTAAAATTTCACAACTTTTCTATCACTATTTTCCCGGATAATTTTTCTATACTTTTCATACTTTCAGAAATAACTGTAATAGCGAAAGTAGCAAACACACGAAAAATAAACTAAAAATTATATAATATTTACTTTCATACCAATTGCATTGTGCAATTTCCCGACCTAACCAAAGATAATGAATTACGCACACGAACACAGGTAATGTAAGAAAACACACTTTGCCTAAAGCAATTAACCACGGATTTTAATCTACAGGGTAGGCTAAGGTGTAAGGGTGTAACGAAACATTATAACAAAGGTGTAAGAAATGAAAGGAATGGCTTTGAGGGTTTTCCTAGGGGTATCTTACTCTAAAAATGAGAGTAACAAAGGGTTTATACGGGGGTTAAATAACCAGTGTAGTTAGTTAATATCACATAACATATAAAGGCTTTTTGGGTGTAATCCTATAAATTTACCAATTTAGACAAGTCATTCCAATTATATAAATAATACTTATTATGGTGGTCTCGAATAGTATACAAGCCAAGTTCTAAAGTTTACAAGTCACCAGCACACTAAAGTTTTAATATTTTTGAAATAATAGAGTTATGTGTGCGATTATGTAATTTAGACTTTAAACAAAAGTATGCTAAAAATTTTAAATTTTGATATATTAAGCGCATTTTAAGCATATTTTGAAAAAGTTTAGGACAAGTAAGTGTTCTAATTCTTCATCCCCCCACTTAAGTTAAACAACGTCCTCGTTGTTTGTGTCTTAGGTTAAAAACTGGAAAATAAAAAGAATTAGAACAGAAAAACTCCCCTGAGAATTGCTCGGTATGATCCTCCATTATTCGTAAGAGCAAAAATCAACTTTCTTGCGGATGAGAACGTTTAAGCTTCATAAATGATGTATCCACAAAAAATGCAGGAATCTATAATACCATTCAGACTTTAACACACCTGAGTTAAGAAGGTTCAAACTTGCATAATACATTAGTAGTTAGTAAAAATAAAACCTAAAAAATAAAACTGTGAATCATCAGGTCAGTCGATACGCCGTATCTTATGGAAAAAGATACGCCGTATCGAGCCTGGAATAAATACGAATCAGAATACAAGATGCGTCGCATCCTTAACCAGGGATGCGCCGCATTAAATAAACTGGCAATAAGTTTTAAAGTCTAAAAATAAAAATTGCAGAAAAATAAAATAAAGTACGGATATGACCAGTGCAGGTGATGCGCCGCATCTTCTGCAGGTCTGACAGACTCGACAGAACAGAAAATAAAATAAAAGTTCAAGCATGGGTTGCCTCCCACGAAGCGCTTGTTTTTGTTCGAGTCACGAGCCTGACTCCACCCTTATTTACTGTGTAATAGGGTGTTGTTCCCCCCACTTGGGATCAAGTGCGGGTGATAGTAGCAATAAACACGAAAAGAGTGTAAATTTGCTATTAAAGATGGAAGAAATACATAAAGATCATACCTTGGCAGTATATGTACATCTTCCCTATTCTTACCCGGTTTGGTTGATAAATTGGATGACTTGACCATTTCATCTGAAAGAGTAGTATGTTGAGGAAAAATGAGTCCGATTTCTTCTTGGTTAGTCTCATTGGTAGTAAGGCGTCCCTTGACTTCCGCAGAAAATGAGAAAGGGTCTTTGGCAAGTAAAAGTTCGAGTTCCTCTATATCCTTCATAGGGTCGAAATCATCATCTTCATCAATCATAGAAATGTTTAAGAGCTCATCACCAAATTCTTCCTCGAGCTCCACCAAAAACGGGTTGATCACAGGTGCTTCATGTGCTTCAATAGGTAGTGAAATGAATTTGAACTCATCATTCTTTTGTTTTGCAACCTGTTTAGGAAAACTAGCAAGATTATTAGTAACGGAATTAATAATATTAAATAAATTTGTACCACTTTGTGTTGTAAGTGACTCCAATTCATCTTGTGAATCTCCATCTTCAACTAGTGGTCTTGCAATTTCATAATCGTCCCGAATTTCATCCTTAAATAAGCCATCCCAGATTTCTTTAAAATCCCTCGTTGGGTCAAAATCTGGTTGAGGTATGTCATCATAAACTATGGCGTCAAATGGTTCGAAATCAAAATTAGAATACTTTTCATCTTCATCCGTTGGATTGTCTAATGGTGGTAATACGATTGCAGAATATTCTTCAACGTAAGGTTCCGTATACACATCATCTTGTGCAATCTCCGCAGAAAAAGTACTATCAATAACAATTGCCGGAATTGGTTTTACGGTATATGACTCCTCCTCATCATCATTTGACAAACACCAAGTGTGTCGAAATGGCAACCCATTTCTTTCTTTCTTTGACTTAACCTTTTCCAGCAACAAGTATTCTTCCATACTAATTTCTTTCGTCTCAATGACTTGTGCACAATTTCTTGCTCTCATCCAGTTATACATCTGATTATTGCTCAAGGCTTTTTCCTCTTCAAACCTAACATATTCTTCCATTGTAATATCCGGATCGTCCATCTTCCTGAAATAAAACTTACTCGTGCAAAAGAAGAGTGAAACAATCAAAGTAAAATAAAAGTTGCAGATATCTACAGACGATACGCCGTATCCAGAAAAATGGATGCGCCGTATCTTATAACGTTAAAATTTAATCAGACTTTTATTCAGAAAATAGATACGCCGCTTATGAATTTAGAATGCGCCGTATCAATTTAAATTATCAAAAATCATAACGAATTCAAATTTCAATAAATAAAACCGATTTTTGATTTAGTAGATGCGCCGTATAGATAAAGTTCGATGCGTCGTATCTGTTTAATAATTGAAAAAATCCGTTTTTAATTTAAATAGAAAATACGCCGTATCTTTTAAAACAGATGCGTCGTATGGCGTTAGGGTTTAGAAAAATTTCTTATTAAAAACAGAATACGCCGTATCTTGGGAAAGATGCGTCGTACTCGAATTTATTAAACGCGTTGTATTTTTAGAAAAATTAAACGCAATACGCCGTATCTGTGAAAACAGATGCGCCGTATCGTTTGTATCAGCACAGTACAACGATAGCAGAATACAAATAAATAAAAATAAAAATAAAAACAAACAAAAACAAACAAAAATAAAAACACACAAAAACAGAAAATATGCAAATTATACAATGCAATCTATCTATTATACAACATAGTTAGTGGTTAAAATTAAAATTAAAAACCTAATTAAAATACTAATCAAATTAACAGATAATAACAATTCACTCCCCGGCAACGACGCCAAAAACTTGATGCGTGTCGCGTGTCGTTGCGGTTTAGCAGTATTAATGCCTATTCAAGTTTTAAATTTATATTTAGCCGACTTATCAATAACACACACACTTAACGAGCAGTGTACCTGGTCAGTATGAATATAATGGTAAGTAGAGTGTCGATCACTAAGAGTGGAACGTATTATCTAGTTATTCTAATCAGTATTTTAATATCCTAAGTTAGTTATACAACCTAATCTAACGCAAGGGGGTTCAGCCTGAGAGACTGGCACAGTTTTGGTTATAATTAAATAGTAAACTAAACTAATGAGCACGAATCAGCGATTAGCACACACGTACACAGATAGATACACGAGACAATAAGAAGACCTGTCCTGATAGTTAAGTAGCTTGTCACTTGTTTTATTGCTAGTTTTATATGAAGTGTATAGTTCGATGCAACGCACCGAGAGTTAAACCTTTCTCGTTGGCTCTAATCTTATCGGCGAGTAAACCCTTAATGATCACTTATGTCTATCCTAATTACTTTTCTTCCTACTTTTCTACAGACGATAGAATGCATAGGCGATAAAATAAATAGGCGAGGACAGAGGCATGGCGACCCGATCAGTGCTCAGCTAGACACAGAGGTTATCAATGCACTAATAAAAGTTACCAAAGACATCAACATATAAACTTTAATTGATGGGAAAGCAGTTTTAAGGGGAGTCTATGATTTTCCATAGTCACATAACACTAGCCACCAATCCTGATGAATTAAAGCTTACTATTACAATAAAACAAAACTACTTAATGAATTGAATACATGCAGGACCTTCTTACTACTCTTGTATCTTCGTTCGGGGTGTGTCTTGTGTTGCTTGGTTGTCTGAATTCGGCTGTGTTCTTTAGGGTTTGGCACTTGCACACAAAATTCGTCTGACCTTGGGGTATTTATAGTTTCTGTTCGAGGGATCGATGCGGCGCATAGAGATAATAGATGTGGCGCATCGACTTAACTTCGTGTGGGGTCCCAGATTAATATATTCAGGAATATTCGTACACCGCCTTCAGATGCGGCGTATCTTGATTCTTGTATGCGGCGCATGTACTTTGCTGTCTTGGATTATAACTTGTGAAATATTGATAGTGATACGCCGTATGTAAGAAGTTAATGCGGCGTATCTGGAGTAGAACTAGCCTGATCTTCATGTTTTCAGTAGACTTTGACATTTCGCTTGTTTCGCTCCATAATTAGTCCAAAATCGCCAAGTTTCACATAATACTTGTTTTTACCTGAGAATTACAAAAGTAAACATTAACGTATCGATTCTCATATATAATATAATAAAACAAGTCAAATAAATAGGATAAATGATGATAATAAAATGTACTTATTTGAGTTCATCATTACCACTCGTTTTTATCAAAACCCAACTTGTTAACACAAGTGTTGACTCACACCGATTCACGCAAGGTTGTAAATTGATGTGGTTAACACTTTTTACCTTCGGACCTTGTTCCACACCTACCAAGATGAGAAAACAAGATAAGTGAGTGGCGGTGGTGGATACGTGCTCACAAGGGTGAAATAAGGGTGGGTTTGGTGGTGTTTTGACTGTGGAGGTGGCGGTGTTGCACGGTGGTGGTGGTGGTGGTTTGATGTGACGGCGGCTGCTACAAATGAGAGAGAGGAAGACATATAAGATTTTTAGGTTTAGGGTAAAAATGAGGGGGAATAGGGTTTTATTTAATTGGAAAGACAAAACTACCCTTAATTTTAATAGTCAATAACTGGTCAAACTAACGGCGTTAGAAAAATGAACTAAACTTGTTACGGTTCGTCGGGTTTTGGAGTGGATCCGATACTTTTTAAAAAATTGGACTGAAAATGAAATACCCGGTAAACCACAAGGACCAAAAATGTAATTTAGTCTTATAAAAAAGAACCCACTAAATTTGTACGGACATGAATATGGACTTTACCCGGTCCATACCCGATTGAAGTCTTAAATAGCCCCTAAATTTCCCAATTTCATTTCAGTCTCTTGTTAGTTACATAAACCCTAGAAAAACTTTGAACTCCCTTCAACCACGACGGCCTTTGAAACCCAGATCCAAAATCACCTCCTCTTTAAAACCCACTTTTCAGTTTTCCCTATTCAACCTATTTCAAAACTTAACATAAACCCTAGAAAAATGTTTTTTTAACAAAAACAGAATGTGTTATATAATGGTAATATTATAAATGATGTGCATGATCCACCTACCAGCTATGATTCGCATGAAACGATTGAGCTTACGAAAGAGAGTCGAAACAAAATGCGACAATTGAACAGAGAAATTCAACCAATTGATTATAAAAAGCTTAACAAACTTTCTGAAGTTCCTCTTGCTCAAAAAGAGTCACCTTTGTTTTTCAAAAAACCTGTGGCTGTCTCAAAGTTAAAAGTTGTTTAAAAACACCTTTCTAACATCAAACAAATGTACTCTAACAACACTTGAAACACAAGTGAAGCTAGAATACTTTTGGCTGATCTTAAAAGAAGAGTTGAGATGCTTCAAACTGTTGTGGCAACCAAATCAAAGGCTAAAGTTAACGATTGGTTTTCAAGTTTTCAAACTGAACAGCAAAAGATGTTCGAAACAGAAATTACTCCCATTGTAGCTGCAATCCATGTTGAGAATGCAATTGTTAAAGAATTAACTGAATTTGTCAAGGACCACACATCCTTGGTACTGGAAGCTAATGAAAACATTGAAAAAATCAAAGTTTTGGAAAAACAAAATGACGCACTCTCTGAAGAAGCTCTATCGACTGATATTATGTCCATTATTTATCAAATATATTTTGTTGAGGATGATGAGAGACTAAGAGCTGAGATTTCCGAAATTGTTAAAAAATATGAAAAAGCATTTGCTAAGATTGAAAAACAAAATGTCACATATTTTAAACAACTTGATCAGAAAAAGGAAGAATGCAAGTATGACAAATTGTCGTATGAGCGGTCCTACAAAAACATGCGAGAACAAATTGATCTTTTGAAGTCTTAGCTTGAAAGTCAAAATAGGAAGAGTGAGGAAAATAAGTCTGCTAGACCAAAAAATGTCCATTTCCACACCCTTGTCTAAGGAGAATGAGAAAGGAAAAGGAAAAGCTGTTGTCGAAACATCAAATGTGATAGCACCTGGCCTTAATAGGATTAGTCCCACTATTGCGACTGCCTCTACATCTCAAACACATAGGGCGTTAGACAAATGTGCAAAAGATAATCTAAAAGAGTCTAGGAATGCTACAACAAATTCAAAGGACAACAAGCTAAATCCTAATGTGTGTGCCCCCGGGAATAGCTCACCAAATGTAACCACAAATACTGTTAAAGAATCTGTTGATTCAAACGACATGGTCCACAATTCCTATCTATAAAAAGCTAGAAAAAAGGCACAGATTCGAAAAGATGGAATTTTAGGAACACCATCCAGGGTGATGAATTCTACAACATTACAAAGCAATGCTAGTAGTAGTAAACCACTACCTAGGATCACTCAACTAAAGTCTAGGGATCGGCTTGTATCTAAGAGTAGTTGCTTAAATGAAAATGCTGTGCACGTAGAATCCAACACTAAGAACTCAAATTCCTCTTCGAATATGAAAGGCAAATCAAGTGCTAAGAAACAATCCACTGAGACAACAAATAGAAACTAACTCGTTGATAAAAAGCAACATGCTATGAAACCTACTATATGGATCTCTACAGGACGTAGTTTTTTCTAAAAATGAGACTTCCGCTGTATCTGATAAGAAAACTACTCCTAGATCTTGCCTTAGGTGGATTCCCACGGGTAGAGTTTTTAAAACAGTTGGTCTTAGATGGATTCCCACAGGAAAGATTCTCGATAGTTGCACCATGTCAAATAATAGTGAAAATCATCAGGAAACCACTACAACCGTTGATAGTGAACACCCTAAGAGTGATGATTCATGTTCTTCTAACACTGTTATTTGTGAATACTCTTCATCTTTGGTTGCAGGTGACTCAACTATCTCAGAACCCAGTTCATCAGAGGGTTCCAAATCTGTAAATTCTTCATTCTCTCTATCTTCCATTTTTGATTTTCCATTTCTTTTATAAAATCAAAAACAAAATATAAAAATAGAAAATTTTCAAAAATACAAAAACAGTAAAAAATATAAAAACCAAAAATATTCTTCTCACGACATGTCTCTCGTATAATCGATATTCTGTACGTATCTAGAAATGTCATTCAACAATGATACGGGCATGTACAGATGCTTGAGCGAGAGTTCATTTAAATGTTTTCAAAACATGTCGTTTCTCAAAATTTCTTCACGATGGCTTCTGAATACATCAGTTCAGGACCCGTTCTTCAAAGAAAGGAAAGTGCTCATTCAAAATAATGATTTTATATATTTTTCGAGCACTTATCCTAAAAATATAACTTCCTCTTGATCTCAAATGTTTTACAATATGCTTTATTTAAGGGGGAGTATAAAATTATAAAAGAAAAATGTTCCAATTTCATGCTAAAATCCGTCATTCTCTCCAAAAAAGTTTCATTTTAATCAGTTGATATCAAAAATATCAATACATTCTATTTTTGAGGGGGGGAGAAGACGTGACTAAAATGTGATCAAAAGGTTTAAAGTTCGTGTAATCTCAAAGTATGCTCACCAGACAGACTGAGTTCTAACCCTCGAATTGACGAAACCTAAATGTCCGTTATCGAAAATACTTGTCCGGGACGGGTAATAATTTCAAGATGGTTATCCATTGATGTAAACGTGTCTCGCGAAGGACCTGTCTGAGTAGAATGTACCAATTCGAGAGATGATCATTGAATATGACCGGGACGGGTAATAATTTCAAGCTAGTCCAACTAGTGATGTAAGTGTGTCTCGCGAAGGTCATGCTCATTGAAAATCGATCAATTCAAATTGTGCAAACTCTACCCAACATGTGCAATTTTACTTTAAAATGCATGAGCACATGTGAAGGGGGAGTATTTCAAAAATGTAAAACTCTCGAAGTGTTAACTAAAATGTGTTTACTCATAAACACTTTGAGAGATTTTCACAAGGTTTTATGGCAAGTGATCAAACCTAGGATAATCATGAAGTTATAAGGTGATTATGATTAGGTTATGTCCTATGATCCGCCAGAACCGGAGGGATCTTCCCAAGGACAATTCCAATAGATTAGAATTAGAAGTCCTTAGAAAAGATTGAAAAAAGGAGTAAATAAGAAAGGAGTAAGAAGGGGTTGAAGAATGAAAAAGAAAAGTTAATGTAAGGGTGAAAAGAAATAGCCCTCCATGAAAACTTAGGGCAGAACCGGGTCAATACATCTGCTATCGGTATTCACTAAGTTGATGCTGATATTGAAGACAAGACATCATGGACCCAGTGACGCGCTGCACCACCCCTCCTAACCATTCAGATATCTCTTAAAAGATATATGTTTCATTTCTCACGGAGAACACTGCATAATCTATCGGTCTCTCACTCCGAGATGTGTTGATATTGAAAAGGTGGCACTCTGCTCCATGCCTCCGACGACTAAAAACCAAAACGCACATTATAGAGTCTAGAGCCAATAACTTTCATCAAAAGATCTCTTAGGACACACTTCCAATATAATACACATGTGTTCACCAAAAAGGACACAAGTTGTAAGAGATCTTGCCATTTTATATCATGATGGTTTCTTTGCTTCAAACGGTCTACAGTCGTGGGGTGATCTCCAGCGACTCACTGAATCGTGGGTGCACTTCGGTGTGTCCGTGTAAGCCCTTTCGGGGGTATCCGGTTCAGAACGGCCTGGGTTTGGATTAGAGAAAGTCTTCACACTATGTTGTTGACGATCTTAAAGTCCCAATCTGTAAGCGTTGGATGATTATTACTAACGGTTTTATGCAGCTACCCATAAACATCCATCAACCATCATCACATAAATCAAACATCTTCACCTCAGCATACTCATACTTATGAAGAAAATCCCCAACAAAGCTCAAGTGTAAAAGTTCAAGACAAGAAGATCAAGTTAAAGACAAAGTAGTAACGACAAAGTCAAAAGGCTAATCAAGATGTCAAGAACAAGTTCATATATCAAATGATGAAAGAAAAGGGGAGATTGGCAGCATAAGTATAAAGTTCAAGATGTATGAGTATGTTGGAGGTCACGACGTCATAATCACATGAAGATGCTGATCGAAGGCAAGAACAACCTCAAAGACGATACTTTGAAGATCACATAGCATGAAGGAACCAAAAACAAAGACTGCTATACAACGACACTCAAAGCTCAAATACATTGAAGACGAAAGACCATCTCACATGGAGCATCATTTGAATGACCATCCCTTAGGGGGAGATTGTTAGGATTTATTTTAAAGTGATGGTCATTCGTCATTGTAATAGTTTAATTAAGTGAGTGATTGTGTAGTTAAGTTTATTTAGTCAATGGGCTTGTATTAAGCTTAATAGCCCATGTAAAAAGCCCAAGCTTTATCCAAGCCCACCCAAGCCATGAAAACTATAAATAACACTCTTTCACTCACTTGGAAGGATTGGATGTGTGCGTTATTCTTTCTCTTGTATCTCTTTCTTATCTTTATCCTTAATCTAATATACACATTCCCATTCATTTCTCATTCTTTATTTCTATTCTTATATTGTTTGTATGATAAAGAGTAATATTAAGCTATAACAACTTAAAATCATAATCACCTTACCGAAACATTAAAAGCTAGTTATTGAGACTCTAATCTTAATAAACAGTTTGAGTGCACATCCAAACACCCCTCAAGTATGAAACTTTTCTTGGTATACCCAATGGAGTCTGTCTCTTCACTGATGGCTAGATATAAACTTTAAACATCCCAAATATCAAAACGACTTTAAGTGGATTTACTCATAAAACTGTCACAACCAAAGTAAAAGCAAACCTATGCTATATATTGACCATAACTAAATAAATTCATCACCGACCATTTTACACACTAGAATATGGACTTTACCCGGTCCATACCCGATTGAAGTCGCCCAAACACTCAAAAATAACACCCCCAAATTTCCCAATTTCACTTGAGTCTCTTGCAAAGTTACATAAACCCTAGAAAAACTTTGAACTCCCTTCAACCACGACGGCACACGACGGCCTTTGAAACCCAGATCCAAAATCACCTCCTCTTTCAAAACCCACTTTTCAGTTTTCACTAATTCAACCTATTTCAAAACTTAATATAAACCCTAGAAAAAAATGTCAGACAACATCCCCCCATTTGAAATCCAAATGGAAATCATCAAATGGCTTCCTGTGAAGCCTTTGATTCAGTTCAGGTCCGTTTCGAAACCCTGGAAGTCTTTTATTGACAGTTCTGAGTTTATCAAATCTTACGGCGCCCGCCACACGCAGCCACGTAGTCTTTATTTTAAGGCACCAAGGTATTTAGTACTGAACAGCTAAAGCACTTTGTTTTGTAGATGATGAAGGAAACTTTTTAAGTACCAACAAGAGTTTGCTCCATCTGTTGAGTCTCCTTTGCTTAAACAATGTTTTGTTAAGGTTGTTGGTGTGTGTCATGGATTACTGTGTTTGTCATGTTATAATAAAGATACTTTAAAAGATGCTTGTTATTTGGAACCTTCTATCCGAAAATCATTTGGTATTGTTGTCCCTAGATATGACCCTCAGATTAGGATTCAGCTTGTTTTTGGTTTCGCGGTCTGTCCTGTCAATAGAGATCCTACCGTTGTGAAGTTTTTACATCCTGATGATAAGAAACCTTGTCATGTTGAAGTTTTTACATTGAGTTCCCAGGTTTGGAATGTGATTCCAAGTGGCAATTTGCCGCGTCAAACAATTAGACTTGATAATTCAACCCAGGTTGTTTTAGATAGGTTTATTTATTGGGGTGCTTATGAGGAGACTTTTACTGATGATGGTGAATCCACCACAAATCATATGGTTGTGTCATTTGATTTGATTACCAAGGTGTTTAAAGTGGTAAACCTACCGGACAGCTTAACAAACGAATTGATCTCACGTGTCTCAGTTTTTAAGTTAAGGGAATCTCTTGTTGTTTCTGGACACGTTAAGGTCGAGGGAGCAATTTGTTGTGGTGTATGGGTAATGGAACATGATTCGTCTTTTAGAAAGCTATTCACAATTGGCACACCATTATGTAAAATATTGGGGTTTAGGAAGAATGGTGAACCTATACTAGAAATTCACGAGGCGAATGGACAATTTACTAGACTGTCACTTAATGTTTATGACCCGTGCTCACAACAAATCAAATATCTTGGGATTTCTAGAGTTGTGGGCTCATTATTCATGGGCTCTTACAAGGAATCGCTACTTCTCCTTGATCACTCGGATTTACATATATATTATGACAATAATTGATCAAAAAGATGAAGGCCACCTTTCAAGGTGTGGATTAACAAAATGGTATGTTACCTACGGAGGGAGGGGCCTATTTTCTAGTAAAGGTGCGGAAAAATCATTTTCATCTATTTTAGTTTTTTATCACTGATTTAATGGCGTTAAGTAATGTCAATTATGGAATCTTATGCGATTGTAGATGCAGTATATGCTACACATTTTTCAAATATGTGATTTGTAGCAAGGCTTGTAAAATCGGTATTACTATCAAGTTTAATGTGATTTTTATTATTCCATGGATAGATGCCTTATTGCTTGTGTAATTTATTATGGCAAGCCTTTTAGGTGTTCATTACTTGTTGAAATCTTGTTATCGTTCTTTGATTCATTGCATTCTCATTTCAACAAGCATGGCGGTTACTTTGGATAATCTGTAAATACAAACACTAGTTTATCAATCTTTGAATTTGCATCATCTGAATATGTAAATGCTTATAATTGAACTAGAAAAGATCATTCATTTACTTTGACTGAGGATTAGGGTAGTGAAGGCATTAGTAGCGTCTAGGCGATATACGATCTCCTAATTATACCATCCAAAGTATAAAATAACATAACAGAAAGGAGAAATAGAACTGCGGCCAACAATGCTTATATCATCACTAGGGAGGGTGCAATGCAATCAAGCTCTTATTGCACACAAGTAGGTAACAACACAAAGTAGTGATAGTAGGTTCAAGAGCTTCTTTGATTCATCTCAACCTATTCGTTGTATGCCCAAGCCTTTTGGAAAACAGATTTTATTGTAACTAAAGTTCAACTATTTTAGATATACCCTCAACGCCAGTTTTCCCCTACTATTCATTCTTATGTCTATACGAAAATGTTTTTTTGGGTTATTGAGTTTATCCTAACAGTAGCGACCCTAAGATTGTTTAGATCACATATTTTTCAAAGTATAAGTTGCATCCTATTTCAAGTCGATGTTTGTAAGTTCACGGGTTTGGACTTTAGAGAACTCCAAATTCCAAACCATCAGCTACCTTGTAGATTGGTTTAAATGCACTCGTGTCGTTAAAGTTGCCAGTCTCCATAGTGCACATGAACAAACCAGGGGATGGCATGAGCAGCACGACTCTCCCAGGATTTCACTTTTGATAGTAAACTTACAATGTACTTCCACAGCCCAACCATGATCATTAGAGGCAGGCTTGTAAATTAACATCCGACTGTAAATCAATGCTGCAGAGTTCAATAGTTTCCATTGCTGGCTGAAAACCACTGCAAAAGAGTGGATACTAAATGACAGCCGTTTTTGCTTGGGTAAAGGAAACACGATCCTTTGATGAGTAGAGGCAACTTATCCTTTTGTTTCTTTAAGTTTTTCTCTTAACTGATACTTTTGTTACTTGTGCTATCCTTTTAATTATGGCCCTTTTGAGACATCAATCAGGTATGGACCGGTATAGGGTGTTTGGCGGTTCAGGTTTCTCAGTAGAAGTTCTTCTGGTTGAGCATTTTTGAAGACAAAACCGAACCAAAATCAAATTTAAATTCGGTTTGGTTTAGGTATTGAACATAAAATACAAATTTCAAAATTTGTTAATATTTATTCAATTAAATTTATAAATATGTATCCTGAAATGCATCAACTCATGAACAATGTTACAACTTATACTCCATCCACTCTATCATTCTAGTTACGTGAAAATGTTGGTCCCATCAGGGGCGGATCTAGAAGGAGTTCAGTGTTTGCATATGAAAACGTGTGGCTTTTGTAGTTTTTCAGTAATGAATAATAGAAATAGTATTATTTTTGGCTCTTTTTATGTAATATTAGTGCATACTGTGATTTTTTTTTTTTTTTTTTTTTTTTTTTTCTGTAATATAAGTGAATACCGGGTAAAAACCCATGGATTCATGTTTTCGTCAACCCCCTGTTTTTGGATGTTTCATGCCACTTGTGTTGAATGAATTTTGAGTTCAGCACGGCTTGTTCTCGCAGTTGCTGTCTTTTGATATAATCAGGACATGGATATAAGAAAATGTGCAACAACATAACTTTATAGTGAAGAGGTTCACAGTAAGTTTATTGGTAAACATTTGACTTTCTGAGGTCAAGTGACTACTTTTCAGACTTTACATTTTCCAGAAATTATGAAGTGTTCTGGTATATTTTGCTGATTTATTCAGACATTGAAGCAGCAAGAAGAGGTAAATATAGATTGGTGATAAATTTCTTGAGAAAATCGTCATCAGATTTTGAAGTTAAAAAGGTCCGTTGACTTCAAAATTCAAAGTACAAGAAGTGGTCCGTTTGTTTGTACAAATGTCCTGCTTTGATTTTTATACTGAGGAAACATATAAAGTAGTACCATAAATAGGGATTACAGGTCTTAACAATGTAGAAAAATGTAGGAAGCTTGTGAAATTTGTCACAGGTTTGACCTTTACAAAAAGTCAAATGATACAACTAATAAAGAGTGAAGTTGTCTCAGCCTTAAATAAACAACGCTTTCTATTTATTTTACTCTTTATGATTTATTTATATATTTAAGGTACAAGAACATGTAGTCTTTCGGCTAAGTGTTCTTCGGACTTGTTGAGTGTCGGTTTATGAGTTTATTTCTAAAGGAACATTACGTGATTGGCTAAAGGTATGAAACTTTTGAGACTTGATTTTTTGCATTCTACAGGTGTGTTGCTGTGCGTTTTGAAAGTGACTGTGTGTTGCATTTACAGCCAAACCTGGAGAGTCCTTAAGCTTCCAAATGAGGTTATGTGTAGCATTGGATTTAGCCAAGGGCATTCTTTATCTTCACACCGAAGCCAACCCACCTGTATTCCACCGTGATACAGTATTAAACAAGCAACATTCTAATTGATTCCAAACTCACTGCCAGAGTTGCTGATTTTGAACTTTTAAGGCTTGCACCAGTTTTGGATGACCATGGAGTCGGTCCTAACTATGTATCCACTGATGTTAGAGGAACACCCGTAAGTTGTTTTCCATCTTACTTTCTAGCTGAGGAACCTTGGTGTATGGACCGACGTTGTTGCTTTCCTTGACTCAGGACGGAAGCTAGCTAGAAGAGGTGGCAAAATGGGCGGGTTGGGTAATGGGTCAAAATGGCAAATTCTGGTAGGGTGTCAAGACGGGTTTTATATAAAAAGTCAAATATTTGCTAAATAAAAATCTCGCTACCCTTCTTTTATTTATAGTAGATTAATAAAGACTAAAGTTGCCAACAACGTCTCAAAACGGTGAGATGTTTATAATGAGATTTTGATATTAACATTTATAAGTTGTCGATATCAAATTAACAACTTTCACTAAGCCTTATACGCTATAGCGTGTGTGTAGGATCACTTTTCTGAAATTGCTTACTCTTTTCAAAGGATCAAATAAGTAGTAGCCAACTCTACTGAAAATGCTTAGTTTACTCTCAAATAATTGTACAACCAGTTTGAATAAGCATAAAATCAACTTACAAAATTCTGTAAAATAAAGTTATATAATTGTATTTAACATGAAAGCACGTAATTTACTATTTGACAAGTATGAAGGACTTTCTAGTTTTCAAGTGTTTTCGAGAAAATTTGCGTGCGCCATCTACATTGTTCAGAATCTAGTTTATTCATGTTCTCATTTGCATAATTTTTAAGTGTAAATAATGGTTTAAATTTTTAACTTTTGTCAATTTCTATCAATTTCTAAACAATTTTTTTTTTTTTTTTTTTTTTTTTAATACTTTTATCTTTAACTTTATTTGGGCATTTATTTAAACCACTTAACTTAGTTTACCATTTGATTAAACCATCTAAATTTAATAATTCTTTAATTAAGACACATAAATAATATGTGTAAAACCGTAGAAGAGGGTGAATACAACAATAATCACAACCACAACCAAAGTAAATAAAAAACTAAAGAGACATTCGATATATACTGGTTCGGGATGGGGGGTTTATACCATCAGTATATCCGGTTGCGAATCCACGACACCGATACTATTCACCAAGTATAATACTTATAGTGGACTATAAACTATATACAACTTCACTCCAACGATATGTACAAAGATCGTCGCTTACAAAGAAGAGCTACTTCCTACGGTATTCCGCCCTCGGAAACCACTCACAAGAATCTAGCGATTCGACTTAACCACTAAAATCACAAAGACCACAGAGAAATTTCCTCGAAAGTATCAAACCCCAACTAGATCTCACCAATCTAGGGTTGTCACCAAGACACAATAATTCTCTTACAACCAAATCGAATGATAAAATGTTGATTGTTCAAATCAAGTTCTAACCTAACCTAGAGACTCAGAAAGGGTATAGAGAAGAAGACCCTCGACACAATTCACAAGAGTTGATTAGGTTCTTGTGAATCTTCTCTGGCGGAGATGTGTTCTTTTAAGAATGATAAGAGAGGAAAAGAATTAAGAACACAAGATATACTTAGAGGGTAGAGAGAAGAGAAGTGAGGATGAAAGAATGAATGACAGGGGGTGAGAAATGCCCAACACAAGTGGAGGTATTTATAGACCATACTAAGGACAACAGGTTCCTGGCGCGCTACTGGCGCTCCGGCGCACCAGGCCACTGTTAACATTGGCTTGGTTTATTTTTACCCCGACTTGTTAAACCCCCAAGTGCACTTCACATTTAACCTTTCCAATATCATTCCAACACTTGTAGTTTGATAAGGTCAACAAACTCAAATAGCAATTCTAGAAAGAATATTTGGTGAAGTGTTTAAAAGAAGTTTTCAGGATGTTTGTCCAAATTCAAATAGGTAGGAAAGAACTATTGGACAAAGGGTATATTGGGGAATTCCTCACATGTAAATGATTTAGTTAAAAACTAACAATGATTAAGTGGGTGAATTGGCATAGTTAGAAAAGGAAGAATATGCCAAGAGAATATTTCTTTGCTTGGAGAGGAAGTGTGGATGTTGAGAGAGGGAAGATTTGAATTTCAAATTCAAATACACATGTGGGATAAAGATTGGTTGGAAGTGAGTTGGCATGATGGGAGTTTTTGTGGCTTCTTTTGTTCCTTTTGATTTGGCTTAGCTATAGGCCCCTTTGCGTTGCCCTGCTTTGTTCTTTATTGCTTTCTTGACCTTGTTTTCCTTTTGCCCCCTTTTCTTTGCACGCGTCTTTCTTGGTGCCCTTGCCTTTTTTGCTTTTTACATTTTTGCTTTTGATCTTGTTTGCCGTGCTCGTGTCCCCTGCCTCTTTTGTGTGTTTTTATTTTGTTTTATTTTTATATTTTCTTGTTCTTTAAGGCGTTTGCTTTTATGTTTATGTGTTGGTTTTCTGCCTATCTGCAATGTATGCTTGGTTGCTTGTTTTTATCATTTATTTTCTCTGGGTTTCTTGCAGCGTTTGCTTATTTATATTCTTTTAATGGTTTTTTTGCCCGCTTGCATGCTTGCTTATATCCTTTTGTCCTTTGCATGCTTTTCCTTGTTTTGCGCACTTTCACTGCTCACTTTCAGACATGCACTTTTTTGTGAGCACTCTCACCGCACACACTTGATGGTAGGAGTGTGCACGGTTTGGTTTGGGTCGGTTTTTGGCTAAAACCGGAACTGAACCGAAATATTCGGTTTTTATAAAACCCAAAACCGAAACCGTTCGGTTTTTGGCGGTTCGATTTTTTTCGGTTTATTATCGGTTTCGGTTCGGCTTCGTTTTTTTTCGGTTTTTAAGCGTTATAAGAAGAGAAATCTAAGAAATAACAAACACATTTAAAAGAAGAGAAATTTAAAAAACTACAAACATCCAATTATGTTCCCAGTTTTAAATAAAATAATATACGTTTCGCACCATTCTTTTTAACATACTATGAAATACCAACCATCATTTATGTGTAAACATGGCTTATCAAAAAGTTAAAAACATCTATGCTAAAGACTGCAACATTTATGCTGAGGACTGCACTATATAGTAAATACATCATTGTCTTTATTATAACACCATAATCTTTTTTGAATCTCAATAAAAAAAAAGGAATAAATTTACTTATTTGTAAATCTCAACCACAATTACAAATTAGCTGATGACAGACAAACGACTCTTTTTCATCCTAAAAATTATTATTCACAAGCATATGATACTACACAAAAACAAACTTATAAAATGCTTGAACACATTATTTTTAACTATAAGGAATCAAATTTATCAAAAGGTAAATCTTACAACTAAAACATGAATGAAAAAAACTAAAAATCAAATCATATATGCACCATTCCAATTACATAACTATCGCAATTAATTGTTAAAAAAGAAACTCACATATGTAACACATACATAAATCAAAGCCAAATGGATTTGTTATGTTTCAAAAAATGAAATTTATAAGCTTAGCGATATTGTTTCTTCATCTGAATACAATCTTTGTAATATACCTATACCCACCTAATAGATCTGTTAAAGTATTACCTAAGTATAATTAGCCTCAAAACATATATTTGGATGACAAAACAGTAGCGATAAAACTATAATCTTCATCTTTAAAATAACGTTATCGTTTTTACAAGAATGATAGGATCAAGAGAGCCAAAGAAGAAAGGTTATTAAGAAAACATAATAAAAGTAAGATTCGATGAAAGGTGAGATCTAAAAGAATAGTTTAATGGGGATGATTATGTAGAAGAAGGAAAACATTGTTAGAATAGAGAAAAGAGCGGGAACATGAATAGAATGCATAACACACACTAGGGGTGTCCATGGTACTTGAACCATACCGAACCGGAACCGGAACCGAAAGAACCGAGAACCAAAAATAAGGAAAAAGTGGAACCAAGAACCCTCCCAAGTTCTTCGGTTCGGTTCCGGTACGGTACTCAATTCCGGTACGAGAACTTTCGGTAATTCCCACGAGTACCTAAGTGCTTAAAATTTTTATTTTTTTCGTCGTCGATCATTCATAAAAGGCATGCTAATAATGCTATAACAATACAAACACACACACAAATGTCTCCAACAATTGTAACTCTTTGATCTGAGCCATCTCATATGCATGATTGTCAACTAATGATTTCAAATTTATGATAATGATTTCAAGATAAACTTACTTTCATGTTGATGAATGATGATGATGATCTTTGAATAAATTAAAAGTTAGGGTTTTAATTTTATTATGTGTTTTTAGGTTTTAGATTTTTATGTTACACCTTAGTGAGTAGGTTTTAAGGTTGTGCACTTTACATAATGTCCTAAATAAACCCTATAATTTTCAAAACAGTTGGTTCTTTCGGGAAAGAACCGGAACCGGAACCGTAATGTGGTTCTAATATACGGTTCGGTTCTGGTACGGTACCGGTACGGTTACTCGATTTTTTTGGACACCCCTAACACACACAATATATTTGAAGTACTTTTAAAGTTTTGTTTCTAATTTAGATGTCAAACAAAAAAAATATGAAATAGTAAAGTTGATTTTGCCACATAACATTTTTTGGGATAGTGATTAGGATTTTTAACAACAATATGACATTTTTTTGAAAGTTCATTCAACAATATATATTTAACATGCCATATGTAATTGCATTATTAAAAATATTAACATTAATTCAATTTTTTTAACAAAACCACCAACTATAAATATTTAAATAATGTCCATCGGATGAATTTAGTCAAATAATATAATTGAGCTAGCCGATCCATTAAGGCGGGCCCAAAATCTAGTAATCTTATATAAGTTTTTAATTCTAAAATGAGATGAGATCCTGAAAGAACAATATATCTTTAAAGAACAAGGGAGCACATCCTGGCCCTTGATTTTATTTCAATCCAATAGCTAAGATCAAAAGTCCCAATCATATATAAACCCAAAAAAATCTTCTTACCCCTCATTTATTATCCCACTTTATCTCTCATCAAAAACACACACATCCCCGTCACCACCAAAAAATTACCGCCGGAAAATAACAATAAATCGCCGGAAATCCATTCTATCACTGTAAATCACCGAAAAATAAAAAAACCGCCGTCGATCCACAACTAACGATTATTTGCTTCTCTCAAATAATAATATAATTCGATCCACATTTGTTCTTCTGATTCTCTTTTTACACATCATCATCATCATCAGCTTATCATTTCTCCAAACGACGTCGTTTAATTAGCTTTTAATCTTTAATAACCGCTTCTTAAATTACATGCCATGAAGTAATTTTTGTGTATTTCTTAAAAGTTGTTGGTCCCGTGGGATTCTGGCGAGGCATTGGATTGAGATGTCATCTAGGAGGTTTGGGATTAGTGAAGGTGGTGGTTCTAGTGACGGTGGGGTGGTGATGGTGGTTGTTGTGGTGGTGGGTGATATCATTGGTGTTGGAGTTGGTTAGATTCTTTCCAGTTTAATGCTTTTGTAATCAGCTCATGTGTTTGGGAGATTAAGAATGAAAATTTAGTGGTTGAATGATCAGTTGTGGATGACTGGATTTGCTTTTGAATAATTAGAACTTGTTCCTCTCTAAAACAGCTACTTATCTTATTAAGAATGAAAATTTAGTGGTTGAATGAAAATTTGGGTTGGTTTTGAATTGGAGTATGTGATTCTTGTGTAAATCACATGTGATTTGTTTTGAATCACATGTGATTAGTGTGGAACAACTCAAATCAATCAAGAATGAAGTCGAGGTTCAAGTATTTAAGCCTCCTTCACGGAAAATGAGAGATGTGATTGAAGTCGAGGCTTAAATACTTGAACAAATCACATGTGATTATTGTGGAACAGTTTAAATCAATAAAAAATGAAGTCGAGGTTCAAGTATTTAAACCTCCTTCACGGAAAATGAGAGATATGATTGAAGATATTTATGTAGTGTTGAGAAACCAAAGCAACATAAGGTCAATATCCATAAGGGGATCGAAACAAAGGTGGATGCCGGTGAACAAGCGACGAGAATTGATGCAGCTGAACAAGCGACTAAAGCTTCTTGAATATCATACTTTGTTTAGATTTGTGTTTTTCATATCATACTTTGTTTAGATTTGGTTTTTTCCGTATTTTTATTACACTGTTGAAAAAGTGTTATGCGTATCTTAATTCAACTATGTTTAATTGAATATTTTTTGTTTGATGTTCTAACAGATTTGGTATTTGTAACTGAATATAAATGCAAGTTGAAAAGTTGCATCACTAAATCACATGTGATTTGTGAACAAATCACATGTTATTTACAAATCACATGTGATTGGTGAAACAAATCACATGTAATTTATGAAACAATCACATGTGATAGATATAAAAACATTCCTATGCTACAACCATCATATTATGACATATAGCAACAACAAAAAATAAAATAAAATAAAATAAAATAAGAATACAGATGTTAAAACATTCAACAAAATGGCATGTAAAATCCATTTCATATTTATAATGAGATATTACCATCAGTTTTACCAAAAGGCTATCATCAGTATTTGTTCAGTACTACAACCACCAGTAATTACCAAAAGACTACCATCAACATCTAAACTTAATAAAATGAAGAAATGTACATAAATCATCACTAGTACATAAAACCTAATCATCTTCCCCTTGAATTTCTTTAACACCGTATTACGCTTATCACTTTCAGAATCTTCATCAGAATAGGCTTAGGCGCAACTTTCGGATTAGGCTTTTCTTCAACTTTTTTAAGCAAGACTTGTAGTTAGCTAAAACACAAACATGTAGTTAGTAACATGTAATTTTAAATGATTACTCATAGTTATAATACAAAATCACATGTGATTCAGAGAGAAAAAAATGTGATTCAGAAAAAATCACATGTGATTCAAAACAAATCACATGTGATTTGTTCAAAAACACATGAGACTGGTTACGAAAATCATGTGTGATTCTAAATAAAAGAGCTTTCAAGTTATCAAGGACACTCAGCAAAACTCATATTTCTTGGAGAAATAAAAGAGCTTCAAGATATAATTGATAACACATGAAAAAACATCACATTACCTAGCATGCAAGTCTAAACAAAGTACAAGAGCGTCTGATGAAAATGACAAAAAAAGGGGATGCATCATTTTTATTTGTCCATTTTCTAAAGAAGAGATTCTTACCGCCCCCTTTGTCCATTTTCTATAAACCCCTTTGATCTGTCCCCCTTGCTGCATTTTTATTTGACCCATTTGAATTTCTTTTGACACATAAAGTACCTAAAACCTAATCATCTTCCCCTTGAATTTCTTTGACACCTTCTTATGCTCATCACTTTCAAAATCTTCTTTGGAATCTAATAACTTCCTTTTTCTCTGAATAGGCTTAGACTCGGCCTTTGGCTAGGCTTTTCTTCAACTTTTTAAGCAAGACCTGTAGTTAGTCACATACAAAAATGTAGTTAGTAACATGTGATTCTAGAACAAATCACATGTGATTCAGAACAAATCACATGTGATTCAAAATAAATCACATGTCCTTTCTTAATTAGTTTCATACAAAAATGTACTTAGTAACATGCAATTGAAAGTGATTACTCAGAGTTATATTAAAAAACCACATGTGATTCAGAACAAATCACATGTGATTCTAGAACAAATCACATGTGATTCAAAACAAATCACATGTGATTCTAGAACAAATCACATGTGATTCAGAATAAATCACATGTCCTTTCTTAATTAGTTGTCTAATCCCAAACTAAAGGCAACAACATCCATTCTATCTTTTCACACGACACCTAACCGCCTAACGAAAGATTACCCATTTAACAATCCACATTACATAAATGAATTAAGTAGAAAAAGAGGTTTAATAGGCAAATAAGCACTGACCTCAGCTAAATAAGCCAAACAAGGGTCTGCTGATGTTGCAGGGCAACTCAGCCAAACTGGGGGATTTTGGAGCTCAAAAATAAGCTAGGAACAATAAGCCAATACAGATAAAGCTGAACATAAGTAAATTTCATACTCTGAACTTCTCAAAAACCAAAAGCTAGACCTAGGGGAGCTTTATCTCAGCTTATAAATAAGCTGAGAAAAAGACTCATTTGGGACTGATGCAGACAATACTGTGATCAATTCGGCAACTATATAGCTATTGTAAAAGCTATAGAAAAGGCTGAAACTTAGCATAGAAAATAAAAATAAACAAACAAGGGTCTGCTGATGTTGCAAGGCAACTCAGTCAAACTGGGGCCTTTTGGAGCTCAAAAATAAGCTAGGAACAATATAAGTAAATTTCATACTCTGAACTTCTCAAAAACCAAAAGCTAGACCTAGGGGAGCTTTATCTCAGCTTATAAATAAGCTGAGAAAAAGACTCATTTGGGACTGATGCAGACAATACTGTGATCAATTGGGCAACTATATAGCTATTTTAAAAGCTAGAATAAGCTATAGAAAAGGTTGAAACTTAGCATAGCAAATAAAAATAAACAACTAAGATTTCCTAGATTAAAGCATGGAACAATACAAATGAGCAAATGAATTTGACTGCTCAATTGGTCAGTGTGCAGAACAAGTGTTCTGAGGCACTACCCAACTGGTTTTTGACCAAATTCCTACAAGACCTTAATGAAATGAAACCAAAGCTTAGAAATACACTAGATATACTATAATGAACTCAAGAGAGGCAACAACTAGTCCTAAATCTGAATCATGATTAACAAGCTCATTCAAATTAGACATGATTCAAAAACTAGGAAATCCACCAAAGACATTCAAAACTTATTCAAAACAGCTAAGGATCTCTACAATTTAGCTAAGAGGACTTAATTATACTTAAACTAAATTGACCAAATGACCTATGAACAGTTATTAACTATTTTGACCCATGTTGAAACCTAGTGCCAAACACTACTTCATCCAAGACTGTTTTGATTTTTTTAAAAGAAAAAGGCAAAAATAAGCTGAGTTTTGAAACACAAATCATTATCTAAGTTAATAAAGCTATTATGAATACTTTTTAACCAGAAGTAAGCAATAGATTAATGCTATTCTAACTTAAGCTATATTTTTGGATTTTATGAGTTTTTTTTAATGAAAACTTAAACAAGTGATGTGATAACTACAAATAATCCACTAAAAGTAAATAAGGACAGAGTTAAGCAGATAAAAGCTACTGATGAAACAAATAAGCACTATTGAATAAGCAATGAGCAGTTTGACTAAATGTTTGACTTTTATTAAAAACGAAATTGAGTACAATATTTAAACTATAGATATATTAAACGAAATATTCATATATGAATATAATGAATATTATCAAATTAAAATCATAATATGATAATACATAATATTTATTATATGTAATACTTATACAAAAATATTATCAGTAAGATAGTAAATCAGTTTCGATACTTGCATTAATAGATTTCGCCTAAAAAATCAATTAAAATTAAATATTTTTTTTTTTGTCAAATATCAAAGGTCTTAAAAGTAAAAATGCTTCAGTGATTATTCCGTTAGAACGAATCGAGTTAAGAGGATTCTAATTTAGATGGGTGAAGTGACCGTTAAGATGTTCATATGTGGTGACTCTTTGATTTCCTTGATTGTGACGGAGGTGCGGTGCCGTGGTGGTTGTGACTGCTATTGGTGATGGTGACATGGTGTTTTTAGATGGTACTGATGATAAAAGTGAGGGTTAAGTTATTTAATATATTACAAAAGTGCCTTTTAATAATTAAATATATTAAAATAAGGATTAATCATAGATCCTATACTATTTAAATAGTGATGTTGTTCTCTTAGATTTATCTTATATTATTTATTTTAGAAAAAAGATCCAATCTTAAATAAATTGAGTCGAGTTATTTTAGAAACCAACATTCCTCACATACCAAGGGACTCATCCCCACCATCCATCTAAAAAGAAATCAATGGTTGAGATTAAAAGCATTTAATATTTCACCCATTTTTCTAATATTTAAATATCTCTTAACGTATTAATTATCTTTCTATAGACGGGCATTTTGATATACTTTCAACAAAAAAAAAAAATCATTTTTTTCACGTTTTTTTTCGTAGCCGAAAAAATCATATATGATATATCATATATGATATTACATATCATATATGTATATGATATTATATATATGATATTACATATAATATCATATATGATATGTAATATCATATATGATATATCATATATATATTGATATATCATATGATATTAATATCATATATGATTTTTTCGGCCACGAAAAAAAACGTAAAAAAATGAAAAAAAAAAAAATTGTCGAAAATATATCAAATTGCCTATCTATAGAAAGATAATTAAATGCTCGTCGTAACGGCATATTTTTTTTCGCTTAACGATTAACGGTTTGAAAGATATTAATATTTGAAAAAAAAGGATGAAAGTGGGTTTTTTAAATTGTTGGGATTAATCTCATCCATTAGATCAAATAAAGATGGAGGGTGGAGATTAGTCCCTTGGTATGTAAAAAAAGTTTGGTCCTCAAATGATCTTAAATCTATAAATATAAGACGAAAATAATAATCTAGTAAATCCATAGGTGGACCCCTATAAGTAACTCCCCATACTTCATATCGTTCACAGTTCTTATTGCTGGAAACATAAACCCTAGAAAAAAAATGTCGGACAACATTCCTTTGGACATGCAAATGGAAATCGTCAAAAAGGTTTATGATATCAAGTCACTGATTCAGTTCAGATCCGTTTCGAAACCTTGGAAGTCTTTCATCGACAGCTCTCAGTTTATCAAAGGTTACGGCGCCCGCCACACGCAGCCGCATAGTCGTATTCTAATCTACAAATCTAATTATTCATCGGAGGCAAAGTACATCTTATTGGGAGACGATAATATCGAAGCTTTTAAGGTACAACAACAAGAATTTGCTCCATCTGTTGTGTCTCCTTTGCTTAAACGATATAGTGTTTATATGGTTGTTGGTGCATGTCATGGATTGTTGTGTTTATGTTGTTATGATAAATTCTCTCATAAAATGATGGTTGTTATTTGGAACCCTTCTATAGGAAAATCATTTGGTATTCTCCCTAGTTACAATCGGGGTTTTGATTATGGTTTCGGGGTTTGTCCCGTTACTAGTGATCCTATCGTTGTTAAGGTTTTATGTGTAGATGACATGCCTTGGCATGTTGAAGTTTTTACATTGAGTTCGGGTGTTTGGAATGTGATTCCAAGTGGTAATTTGCCTCGTCAATCAATTAAACTTAATAATTCATCCCAGGTTGTTATAGATAAGTTTATTTATTGGGCTGCTTTTGAGGAGACTTTTACTGATGATGGTACTACAAAAATGGTTGTGTCATTTGATTTGATTACCAAGGAATTCAAAGTGGTAGACCTACCAGATACCTTAACAAACGAGCTATATGAAGAAATGTTCGTTTATAGGCTAAGGGAGTCTCTTGTTGTGTATGGATCTCTAAAGTATGGATCTATTTCAGAATGTTGTGGTGTATGGGTGATGGAGCATGATTCTTCTTTTAGAAAGTATTCTCAATTGGTGCACCAGTAGCTAAAATACTGGCGTTTAAGAAGAATGGTGAAACTATATTTGAAACTCCAAAGGAGGAAATATTTGCAACACTTGAAGTTTATGACCCCTGCTCTCAAGAAATTAAAAATCTTGGAATTTCTGGAACACAGTGCTTCTTCTTCATGGGCTCTTACAAGGAATCGCTACTTCTCCTTGATCACTCGGATTTACATATATATTGTGACAGTAATTAATAAAAAAAATGATGACAACCACATTTTAAGGTGTGGATTAACAAAGTGATAGTTACCTAAAGAGGCCTATGTTGTAGTTAAGGTGTGGATAAATCACTTTCATCTATTTTAGTTTTTTATCACTGGTTTAATGGTGTCAAGTCATGTAGATTCAGTATTATCAAGTTTAATGTGATTTTTATGGTTATTATGTCATTGGATTATGGGATTTATCCTAACATTAGTGACCCTAAGATTGTTCAGATTACAATCAAAAGAGTAAAATAAATAGAAATAAACCCAAATAAATTTCACAAGCTTCATATATTTTTCTACAAGTTTTGGACCTGTAATTCCTATTTATGGTACTACTTTATATGTTTTCTCACTATAAGAATAAAAGCACGGACATTTGTACAAACAAACGGACCATTTCTTGTACTTTGACTTTTGAAGTCAACGGACTTTTTTAACATCAAAAACTGATAGACGATTTTTTCAAGAAATATACCAGAACACTTGGAAGATTTCTGGAAAATGTAAAGTCTGAAAAGTAGTCACTTGACCTCATAAAGTGAAATGTTTACCAATAAATTTAATGTGAACCTCTTGTTAGTTTTATGGACATAAATTAGTAGTTGTGTGTTATGATCGAACTCGAGATCACGGGATTGCACACTTTACGTTTTCCATCTTACTTTCTAGCTGAGAAACCTTGGTGTAAGGAACGACCTTGTTGCTTTCATTGATTTTGAACAGATGCTAGCCAGAAGAGGTGTCAAAATTAGGAGGTTGGGTAAAGGGTTAAATTGGGTAATTTCTGGTAGGGGTAGGGGGTCAAGTCAGGCTTTATATACAGAGTCAAAAATGTTTGCCAAGTAAAACATGTGGCTGAGTTGTTTAGCTTGCTCAACGTCATTTAATAAACGATCATCATCAGTTTTGACCTAAATTGAAAAGTATTTTACTTCACTCCGAATGTTTCGGCTATTTGAGACGTCTCATATGACGGGTTTACCCCGCCCATATGACGTTTATTAAATGACCTCTTTAACTAAATCAACCTCTTGAAAATAAAGAGTAGCATTTAAACTCAATGTTACACAGGCTCAAATTAGGTGACCTCTTTATTTTCAAGAGCTTGATTTAGTTAACATGTAAAAATTTGAGACCTTTTACATTTTTATGATGATAATCATGAGACTTTTACCATTACGTCACCCTAAATTAGTTTTTATTATAATTAAAATGACTGTTCTTTTAAATAAACTGAAAAAAATTATTATTTTAACTGATTACAATTAAGTGTTAATTGTATATCCACATTTTAATAAACTATCAATCAGATCAATCATAATGGTCGTATCATTATACGTGAAGGGCCATGACCACACACAATCCATTGTTATGCTCCAACCACCACGCTTGGTGCAACCCTTTTTTCGTTGGCTATGTGGTGTAGGCCACAGGATGAAAACGGGAGAAGAACGCGCAAAATGGTGAAAAAGGAGATAGTCTGAAGGTGGTAACCACTACGGGGTAAAATTGATGGAAAAGCTGCGAGAAAATATTTGATGGGGGTGACGCTGAGTAAAAATAATTAAGACCACCAACACGACAACCAGCCTTGTAATCATCATTGTTGAGTATTTAATAGAAGTTATTCCGCTGACTATATTACTTCCGCTGAGGTTGTTATTATTAAAATTTTTTCTTACTAGTTTTAGATCCCTCTACACACGAAGGGCCGTGACATAAGTCGTGCTAAAGGAGTTTTAACATAAGGTTGCTTGTTGTGGTAACCCAACCGTTCGATCGGTTAGGTGTTTTGAACGCGTGCACCCCACAACAGAGGAAGATGGAGGACCCCCCACACACACAATTTGTTCTTTTCGATTCGCCAGCCAACCGAAATCACACAAATAAAAAAAACCAACGGCTCATTTGACCGTTTGGTGTATTTAAAAATTAATAATAATAATAATAATAATAATAATAATAATAATAATAATAATAATAATAAACTTTTTTTAATAATAATAATAATAATAATAATAATAATAATAATAATAATAATAATAAACTTTTTTTAAAACCCCATTTTTCCCCTATAAATAATACATTTTTTTTCACATATTCTCTTCTACGTCTATTTTCTTCTACTATTATCCAACTCAAAAAAAATGTCTCATAATACTTGTAGGAAATACCCATCTTGATTGTGTGGATCTATTCGGGTGGTCTTGGATCTTGAAAGATCAAGAAACCCATTTGAGTTAGTTTGTAGAGAGAAGTTTAGAGAGAGAGGGAACTATGTGAAAATCTGGAAATTAGATTAATGTGACAAGAGTTCCAACCCTTCCCAAGTGTGGGAAGGGGTATTTATACTTCCTAATAATAGTGCCCCTAGTGGGCTGTGAAGTGAGCTGACAGTGGGGAAAGCCCCGACCCACTCCACAAATATAGATACTACTAATCTAATAAAACTAATAATACTAATAATACTAAGCTTATATAAATAAGCCTACGAGCTATATAAATGCTAATTAGATGCTCGGGGTGACCGAACCTTCATATGAATATTTATATTCCTAACAATCTCCCCCTAAGGGAGGTCACCCCGGAAATAATAACTTGAATTCTAGCATTTTATCTTTTGATCTTGACTTCATAGCTCGTAGTCTTCGATTCTTCAACGTCTTGTATCTTTGTGCCTTTAGCAGTGATCTTTTGATGACCGTTCTTTGTCTTGGATGATCTTTGAGTATTCTTCGACTTTATCATCCAACATTTGTTTCCAAGTCATCTTTCAACAGTATGTTTCCATGTGATGTGTGAATCTTTGAGCCGACATGCTCACACTATATGGTGTCATGATCTTTAGCATCAGAGTTTGCAGAAGCCGTGTTAAAGGTCTTTTAGGTTGATCATGACTTTGTTGAGTTACAATGATGATGTAGTGTGAGCATGTGGTGCTGGATTGGCATCTTTTCTGTAATTTGCTTCAACCGCAATCAGCTGCAACTTCAATCAGCTACAACCGCAAACAGCTGCAACAGCAATCAGCTACAATCGCCAGATGTTCCTGCATACGACAGTTAGCAATAAAACGTCCGGTACTTACAGGTTCGGACTTTGAGATTGTTAACAGCATAGTGTGAAAACTCTCTCTAATCCTTACCAAGACCGTTCCTAATCGAAAACCCACAGAGGGCTTTTTAAGATCGAACCGTAGCACATCAACGATTAGGTGAGTCGCTGGAGATCACTCCACGACTGTAGACCGTTAGAAACCGCCGCGACCACTAAGCGTAATCCATAAAGAACTACCGAAGTGACCTGCTTTCAGGGCTGCTTGATGTTGACCCTGGCAGGAATTTCCATTCAATCATTTGAGAATTACATTTGTAAATTCCCTCATGAATGTTCTGGCAGATTGCTAAGATCTGCGTAGGACTCATAAGTTTACAACTGGTGTCCTTAATGTTGAACAACCAATGTAGAAGTAATTCGTGTTCCTATGAGATCTTATTATGCATCTCGTGGCTCTAGACTCAATTGTGCGTTTTGATTTGGTGATCGGAGGCTGGAGAGGACTGCCACCTTTTCAATATCATCTAACTCGGAGTGAGAGAGACGATAGAAATGTATTGTTCTCCGTGACAAGTGAAACAAGAGTCCTTAGAGGGACCTTGAGTGGCTAGGGAGGGTTGTGCAGCGTATCACTGGGTCCATGATACTTTGTCTTCAATGCCAGCAATCAACTAAGTGATTCTGACAGCATATGTATTGACCCGGTTTCTGCCTAAGTTGTAAGGAGGGCTATTTCTTTTCACCCTTTATCTTTACAATTATTTTTCATTCTTCAACCCCTTCAGTGCTTACCGAGACTTCATAACTAGCACCTTGTTGGGTTTGTTCCAGTACTAGCTCCATCTCAGTCGGCACTCTTCCCTAATTCACATTTCTCCCTTTTTTTTTTTAATCATACCTAAGGACTTCTACACTATCTAGTGGATTGTCCCTGGGTAGATCCCTCCGGCTCTGGCGGGATCGTGGGAACTTGAGCCTAACCTAACCATCCTTATAACTCCATGCATTAATTAAAATGGTCGGTCTTTGGTATTCATCCACGATTGCCAAACCAAATCTTTGAAAAATCTCTCAAAGTGTTCATGATTCTGAAACACATTTTTGCAAACACTTGAGAGTTTTATATTTTTCAAATGCTCCCCCTCAACATGTGCTCGAGTGATAGTTTTATAAATTTGCACATGTTAGGTAGAGCTCGCACTTTTTGAATTGATCCACTTTCAGTGAACATGACCGATTCGAGACACGCTTACATCACTAGTTAGACTAGCTTGAAATTATTACCCGGCCTGGTCAAGTCCACAGAAAGTTTCTCGAAACGGTACACTCTACTCAGACACATCCTTTTCGAGACACGCTTACATCACTGGTTAGACCAGCTTGAAATTATTACCCGGCCAGGATATGCCCTTTCGATAGATGACAGTTTTGTTTCGTCAATTCTTTTGTGAAGTCTGAGTCACGATCTCTTGCAATGCCAAATCCTTTTTGTTTCCACAAACCATTTGCTCCCCCTCAATATGTGCATTGATATACAAAAGAGTTTAGCACATATGGGAGAGCGTTCATTATACTTTCCAAAACATCACATTTTATCAGATTTCATATTTAAATCACATTCTCTCCCCCGATCAAAAATTTCAAACCATTTGAGATTTGTGATCCCAATTGATTTAAATAAGTTAGAAAAATGTGGGAGAAAATGTGTCCGATTTAATATATTCTGATAATGGAACATACTATGCTCCCCCTTAAACTAAGAGGGAGATTCACTGCTTATTTAGCACAAAGTGATTATTATGACACAAGTGATATTGACCTTTTTGCGCAGATGATGTAATCACCCACTTTTCTGAGTGAGTCAGTGGTCAACATCGATTATCCATCCACCAACAAATCTTCTCAAGTAATTTCGATCCCCACTTGGCGAGATCCGAGTAAGTACTGCTTTGTTGAAATGATGGTGGTGGAGGTGAAGGTGTTGTTGTTGTTGTTGTTGCTGCCGATGTTGTTGTCGTGGTGAATTCCAAGCCAATCAATAGAATTTGAACGTCTGATTAAATGGTTAGAATAGGAACTGGCACATTCATTTTGGCTATGGAATCTGCATAAGAATCTCAACAAAGATATACATGCATACAGATACACTATTCCTTAATAGCTACCCTTCAGCAGCTTGCCACATTATAATACCAAGTTCATCTTATAATCAAACCCCAATCAGGAACAACGTCAAATCACTATTTAGCATGAAGAGCAATTAGCAATCATGAACATGGCAATTCACACAGATTTCAATATTTAATTCAGGATCTTAGGAACATGATTCTAACATAATAGCAATCTACCTAAGTGAATCCTGAGAACATATGCACAATATCAACAACAATTAAGCAGCAGAGACAAACAACATTTGAAACTCATTCATTTAGATCATACAAATGCCAGTGGAGTATTCAAAAACATCAAACACAACTGGTTTTCTAACTTCTTTTAGGTTTTGAGTCTTAAAGCATTTTGGGGATTATACGAGGATTCCAAAGTAACACAAATGAACCTTCTAGATACATAAAGCTAGGAAACTATAAGCAAATTGCACATAATGTCCTAAACTTTCTAGCAACTAACACACTTGGTCATTTGATATATTTAAGCAAGATCCTCTTCAACTAATTCCCCATTAACTACAAAACCATTTCTAACAAGTATGATTTAACCAATAAATCCGTTTGATGATATAAAATTTGAATTCACTCTCCCCCTCAATCAATGACCCTTAACCCCACAACTCATCAAACAAGAACTGTCATGAGGTTTTGTAGTCGTTGATTGAGTGACAAATTTTATGCATAATCCAAGTATAAACAAATTTCATACAACACATATTCACCAAGTGTCTCACAAATAATTTTCAGAAGAATCATAGAATGAAAACTATTTGTTATACTAAGAAGATTTCTCTTCTTTTACAAGAAATGATGCACTGAAACGTACATCAAATCAGGAAACATGGATATGAAGTAATCCATGCCCAGGTGAACATCACCCAGTTGGAGGAACAGCCGTCTTTTTGGCGACGTGCTTTCCCCAATATGAAGCACGGGTTGCTATCTAAAGTAATAGCAAGCCATTTTAGACATGTTTTAACAATTCATTTTAACTTCTGCTCGAGCTTCATTTAAAGACCCGTGCCATTATTGAATGACATTTCTAAGTCCGTAAATGTTATCGATAAACAGAAGACATGCCTAGGTGAAACTATTTTTGGTCTTTTCTATTTTTCAATTTTTATGGGTTTTTCTGATTTTAAGTTTCTCTATTTACAATTAGCAAGATTTCTATATAACTATTTACAAGATGGTATAAAATATGAATAAGTATATATGTACAAGGATACGAACCAGAAACCATTACTCCTCAGCATTCTGAATCTTCACCGCATTCATCACTTGACTTGCTGAAGAGCAATGTGAGCACTTTCAATCAGGGAATGATTCTGGCTTTTCACTCTCCCCTAATTAGTGCTCTCCCCCAATCTGACAACCTCTGACGATCACCCATAATAGGAAGAAGACTTTGGATGAACGCCCGAAATATGAAGAAGTCTTTTGATAACCAAATGCATGCCGTCTTTAATCTTCTAACACTCCCGTCCTAGAGTGACTCCGTCAAAAACCTTAGGCAACTTTTCGGTAGTTTAAGTTGAGCCTCAACTGAAGTCTAGCTTAACCTCACAACTCATCAAACAAGAACTGTCATGAGATTAGGTTAACATCAAGTTGGACTTAACCTTAAACTACGGAACAACTTGAACCTAACTTAACTCCACAACTCATCAAACAAGAACTGTCATGGGATTAAGTTAAATATCAAGTTGTAAGAAAAGAGCTCAACATTCTTGAATGTAGAGAAGACTGAAGACTCGACCTTCTTCAAGATTGCCCAATGTGGAGGAATAGGATACCAATCATCTTCATCTCACCAAATGCCTTCCAGTAACCTTACATATAACCCATCAGCCCGCAGCATACACATGAGATGATAACACCCAACAGAGAATGTAGAGTAGACTGACGACTCGACCTTCTTTAGTCTTAAGTATAACACCAAAGTAACAAGTTGAACCACTGATCATATATATAGTATGTATCCATCCTTGGATATTAAGCCCTGATCACGTGAACCTGTTGTGCGTCCTTGATGTACACATTCTCTCTCCCCTGATGGTTACGATTAATCAGCCCATGACGTAACAGTGAAACGTAAATACCAAGGTAACAAGTTGAACCACTGATCATCTCTGCGGTTCTCAACACCGGAATATATGATTAAGCCCGATCACGTGAACCTGCTGTGCATCCTTGGTGTACACATTTCTCTCCCCCATGATGGTTACGATTAATCGGAATCATCATCATGATGTGTACATGTAGCCTGATGACGTGTACTTGAAGCATTGACTAGAAACCCATTGTTGCTGATTAGACCAACCCGTGAGACTTTGTCGATTAGCATTCCATGACCATGTTCTTCAACACCTTGATAGACGAAAGAAGTAGTGTTGGAGAAACATGGTTTGCACGACTCCTGAACTGACGTATTCAGGAGTCGTATGACCAATTCTCAATCATCAACTAACATGTAGATTAATATTCACCCTTTCCCCCCCCCTCAAAAATTGCATATGCCTGCCAACTGCAATTTTTGATGATTGAACTAGTGAATATGAATACCATCAACGGTAAGTAGCTCCACTTGACGGTTCTTGAGGACTGACATGTTGTTTATTCACCCTTTCCCCCCCCTCAAAAATTGCATATGCCTGTCAACTGCAATTTTTGGTTGAATACGTGAATAAAAATATACTCCAATATGCGCCGATCCACTTGAAGACTGAATAAGCACGGAAAGAGCATGAATCTTGTTGATGAGAATGGCCATAAATAAGAAGATTCCTCTTCTTTTGAAGATAAAGTGCACTCAAGCGTACACTTTTCTTTTCTTTGAAGAACGAGGCCTGAACTGAGGTATTCAGACGTCATACTGATGAAGAACGAGGCCTGCACTGAAGTGTACAGACGTCATAATGTTGAAGAACGAGGCCTGTACTGATGTGTACAGACGTCATTATGATGAAGAACGAGGCTTGAACTGCTGTGTTCAAACGTCATTACTCTCTCTTTACTTCTTCTCTCATCTAACTCGTTACCAACCCCATTATCATTCTGTCGGCTTGATGTCGTGACCACGGATGAAGAAAACCCAATATGATGAACTTGATACTGAAGTAATATAACCCGAACTTGTGACTTAAACTTGTACTAATGCGTGACAAAGAGCGGTGTAGAGACTTCGTGCAACATTGAATCTCTAAGTACTCTATACTCTTCAACCAACCAACCATCAAGTATAAGACGTACATCACCTCTTGGATATCCACGACTTCGTGTGACACTGAGCACTACAACGTGACTCCTTAAAGTGATAGTTATTTTGTAATAGAGAGAAAGACAAAATAACTAGATATCCAAGTCCTCGTCATTGTATTGAAAGCTCGAACAAGGATCTCGAAGAATCTTCATCCAACCTCCCCGATATCTTCAGATACTAAGTACACGCACCTATGAAATTTCACTTCAGCTTCAAATACATAATAATGAATTAACGTCGTAGTCACGTCTTGTGGATAATGCTCAAATCTAGCCCTTTATGATGTATCGACTGAACTTTGATAATGGTTTTAACCCGATCATGGTTAAGAGCGCATAGACCATCATCACGGGATTTTACAAATCTATGATTTAAACCGAGAAATAAGTTCTTTCGCGGGATTTTACAAAACCAAGAAGAAACCGTGAGGCAGTAACAGATTGAATGTGGCATGACTGATTTTGATTTTTGGTGAACATCAGTTTGGGTAAAGAATATATTGTGAAGAATTACAGATCACATCACAACTTTTTACACCTTTGTCCAACTAACCAACCTCGTACACAGATTAGTGACCACTTGATGAAGGAAACCCGATATACCAATACTGAAAAACTGAAGTGGAAGTCCCCAAATTTGTTACTTAAGCTTGCACTAATGTTGGAAGAACGGTGTAGAGAATTAATGCTCCAAGCAAATCTCTAAGAGCTCAATACCCAACCAAAGTATGAGATATTAACACCTCTTGCGATTATCGACATCGTCATTGACGTGTGACACTGAGTACTCCCATGACTCTTAAGTGATAGTTACCCCGACTGCTGGTAACTAGATAACCCAAGTCTTCAACTTAAATTTTTAGCCCGAGCAAGTTATCATTGAAGGTCATGCATCCAACCAACCCCGACTTCAAGATAAAATAAGTAGACGCCTTCGTGAAATTCAACTTCAATCACAAATAAAGAATACCAGATTAACTTCGCGATCATCTTGTGCTGTTGACTAGCCAAAAAGAGAAGAAACATGCGCTAATTCTTAGAAGTGCCCATGACTCATTGTCAGTCCTATCAAACAAAGCTGTCTGACCCAGCTACTTGGATGTGGAATAGTTGTCGTACTGTGTACAGGATTTTACAGTTCTTGAGATTTATCTGAGAAATAACTTCAAGAACTAACTGCACAACAGTAAGTATCAAACTGCTGTAGACTGAACCACTGAATCCTGAATCGCTACGATCTGACCCGCTTCAAGAACTAACTGCACAACAGTAAGTATCAAACTGCTGTAGACTGAACCACTGAATCCTGAATCGCTACGATCTGACCCGCTATAACCGAAACTGCTAAGATTCAAACCGCTGGAGATTGAACCTCTAGGAAACTTGCGATAATTCTCCCCCTCAAAAAGGACATGAAATGACCTTTTTGCCAAAGCTGAGAGTCCGTGTTGTTTGTGAATTTGTCAGGCACAAACCATGGAAAGAGACAAATGAAACTACTGCAACGAAGATGGTGATTAAGACTCTCTTGTAGTAACCCCTTGATTTCCTCATCATCAATGGTTTAGAAGATTAACAATTCATTGAAGCTCGTAATATGCCAAAACCGCTTGATGAAATGCATATGACTTTAAAGTGAGTAGGAGGTTAAAACATGTCTCCAAACAAATCACCTCTTGTCTTTAAGCCTGACTACCTCTTGAGAAGATCTTGAACAACAATCCCATTAGAAGCTTGAGAAACAACAATCACTTGATGAAGCTTGATAAAGAACAAGTCCGCGACTTAAACTTGCACTAAATTATGATTTAGAACCTATATTGAGCACAACAACGTAACTCCTTTAAATATAGGTAGTGATATATACCCAACCTTCCATCCTTAATTGTATATATCCACTTCGTGAACATCCAAGTCTAATCACCTTAAATTGCAAATTGTGATTTAGAACCTATATTGAGCACAACAACGTAACTCCTTTAAATATAGGTAGTGATATATACCCAACTTTCCATCCTTTATTGTATATATCCACTTCTTGAACATCCAGGTCTAATCACCTTAAATACGCTTGAGCAAGGGTCATCAAACATCGTGCATCCATCCACCCCGAGATGTTTGTGACACTAAGTACACCAACCCGTGAATTAACAAACCAACCAAGTTACCATAATTTCCCAATTCCTGCTGATCTTGAAGCACAAACTTATCCCGAAAAAAAAATAGTCAAACCCCGTAAGTTTTATTTTGTCTAAATCCAAGTCCCGCCTACTTGTCCAACATTAATTTCACGGGATTTTACAGCTCTTGAGATTTAAACCGAGAAATCGAATCTTTCGCGGGATTTTCTAAAATCGACAAGAGAAACCGTGAAATCAACAAGAACAACCAAGAGTGAAATGCAATATTGATCTTCGAAATTCAAGTCAAGGAAGTCAAATTTCAACTTGATCAAATCGCAGCAAGTCAAGCCACAGTTTGTCAAATTTCAACAAGTCTAGTCGCAATTAACCAAATCACAATAAGTCAAGTCACATGTGTCAACTCGCAATGAAAAATTGTAACTGGTCAAATTGCATTCAGTCAAATCGCAATAAATCAAATAGCAGCTTGTCAATTTGCAATTAATCAAATCGCACTTTGTCAACTATAACTTAAATCGCAAAGATCAAATTGCAGGCTTACTCAGGTGGTAGGCTCAATGGGACACTGCTGCCAAATCCATACCTCTGAAACTACGATGATATTCATAAATCCAAATACGAGCCGTACAGTGTATATCCTCGTGAAACTTTGTGGATCACCAAAATACCACACCATGTTACCAAATAACAATGCCGAGAATTAAACACACTATCTAACACTCACCAAAAGCCAAATACAGCTCAATGTGTTTTAATTTCCACCCATACCGTTCATTTTGTTAATATGCCATGAGCCTACTATTTAAATCATCCAGCCCACTATGTTCGGTATAAGACCAATCCAAATCTATTGGCCCCATACATATAGCCACCACATAAGTTTAGTTTGTCTTATACCAGCCCAATATGCTAGCTTGGCCCAACAAACAATTCAATCCAACAACCTTAAATCACATTCTTCATTTGACATAGGCATTTTGAGTATAAGAATGTCGCCTTTTGAAATAAAAGTCACATCGAATCACGTGATTTCAATTTGAAACTTATTTCACTAACCAACAACCGGCCAAAGTCAAATGTGGTACACTTGATTTTGTATTTATTAAAAGAATTTGACTGCCGTATACCTAATAAACGCACAACATTTGGTCCACTTAATGTGAGCCCACTGTCAAAGTTTTGGAGGGCAACATGTTGTCCACTCAATTTCGGCCCAAATACAAATCCTTATCAACCCAATCAAGTGAAGTACAAAAACCAATTAAGCCCTGTTATGCTACCCGAAATATGGATATATAATGAACTTAATACACACTAACCCTAATCAACATATTGCGCCCCCATCTTTTCTTCATCCTTTCTACTTTCACACCTCAAATACCGAACCCCTAAAACATTACAATCTCTTTTATCATCCATCCCAATCAACCACTAACCCAAATCGAAAACCATATACGCCAAAACAAAAACCTCAGTCACGAATTAGAAGCCAAATAAGACGCGGCTTCAAGACGTGGTACGCGGTTTCAAGATCTTGCTGAGGAGTATCGGTCGATTTGTTGTGATAGGTGTTGACTTTCAGATCGTGTAAAGATTACGGTAGGTTACTTGTTAGGGTTATAGTTTGAAAATAGAAAGATTTGTGATAGGTGAAGTGGGTTAGGTGTTAGGTTCAATTTGTAATGATTTAAAGAAATTTTGTGAACTCATGAAAATAAAGATTTAGTTGTTGTTTGTATCAGTTTCGGTTTGATTTTGATTGTTTTGAATAATCATTGTTTTGTTGCTTCATCTTGGTCAGCTTCATGTTTGTTGATTTATTTAGCTTAGGTTGTTGTTGTTTGATCGTTTTACTAAGAGACAGACAAACCGAGTTCATGACAAACCGAGTTCACGACTATACAGACAAACCGAGTTCATGACTGTATGGACAAACCGAGTTCGTGAGTAAATGGACAAACCGAGTTCGTTAGTAAATGGACAAACCGAGTTCATGACTGTATGGACAAACCGAGTTCGTGAGTAAATGGACAAACCGAGTTCATGACTGTATGGACAAACCGAGTTCGTGAGTAAATGGACAAACCGAGTTCATGACTGTATGGACAAACCGAGTCCAGGACAAACCGCATGTTTGACCAGTCAAAGCTGTCACACTCACACTTTTGTCTTTTACCCCTTTTTGGTTACACTCCAAACTGCACCCAAGAATACCACAAACCGCATTCAAGAACATCACCCAATACACAACCAAAAACAAGCCATTTATATGCAACAAATTGCAACCAAGAAGTGATAGTGTAACACAAACCATTTACAGCCAAGAGAGCCTCAAGTAAGCCTCGAAACACATAAAAATAACCAAGAATGATACGGCATAAAACGTGATTATAATCCGTGAGCATTCTTGACTAGCTTGTTGTTATGAAATCACATATGAACAACCAAATCTTTAAAGCCCAAAAGTGGACATGTGAATTTTAAAGCCCATACTGATATTGTGCACATGTAAACCCACAGATCTGAGCATAATATTTGGAACCAAAAACAACAAACAAATCTTAAAACAACAAACAAAGGTTTAAACAAACCACTTGTGCAGTTAAGGATAAAGTCCATTGGAGGCCCACATGAGGATAACACAAATCAGGATTTGGAAATATGGATTAGAGCAGTTAGTAGGACCAACGATGTTGAAAAGATTCGGACAGTTAAATCATAAAACAGTTTAAGCATAAAGAATTCGAACCAAAGAAAGCACACAATCAAACGAACCTAACCATGGCTCTTGATACCAATTGTAGGAAATACCCATCTTGATTGTGTGGATCTATTCGGGTGGTCTTGGATCTTGAAAGATCAAGAAACCCATTTGAGTTAGTTTGTAGAGAGAAGTTTAGAGAGAGAGGGAACTATGTGAAAATCTGGAAATTAGATTAATGTGACAAGAGTTCCAACCCTTCCCAAGTGTGGGAAGGGGTATTTATACTTCCTAATAATAGTGCCCCTAGTGGGCTGTGAAGTGAGCTGACAGTGGGGAAAGCCCCGACCCACTCCACAAATATAGATACTACTAATCTAATAAAACTAATAATACTAATAATACTAAGCTTATATAAATAAGCCTACGAGCTATATAAATGCTAATTAGATGCTCGGGGTGACCGAACCTTCATATGAATATTTATATTCCTAACAATACTCCTAAAACTAAAACATCAAACCCAACGACCACAAACCGTTCCAAACAACAAACGATACCAATTTTCAATTAATCAGGTAATCACCACCTATTAATTTTCGACCCGCTAGTTTCTCATAAAATCGCAACATCAACAACCTATTTATGTCAAACAATCCATTTTCTCCTCCGTATAACCAACCACAACAAAATTATCCGTATAACCAAACGATGGTCAAGCGCCACAACGGGTATGGTTTCCCATAGGAACTCTTATGAGTATTTGAGAATAAAGGAGCGGGGATTGGAAATGAAAGATATGAGGTGTCGAGAGCAAGTGGAATTGGAGAGGCTAAAGCTTGCACAAGAGAAAAAAATTTGAACAACAGAGGCTTGCACAAAAGGATAAAAGAATTAGAGCTACAACGTCAAATGTTTGAATTTAAACAACAAGAAAAATTCGAGAAAGACATCATGTATTACAATGAACCGCATGACCATTTAACCGGAAAACAACTAGCGACGGTTTTGACCCGGAAAAAAAGATCAATGAGCGATATAATTTAGACTATTAGCTTCAGTTTTAAATTTTTATTGTAACGTTTTAAAATTTATTTAATTAGTATTGTAATGTTTTTAAATTATTAATAGTTTTTTTTTTTTTTTTTTTTTTTTTTTTTTTTTTTTTTTTTAAGTTGGGTCACCGGTAAAGTCACTATAACGGTTGTTTGGTCATGTGTTTGGTATCATGTGTAGGGTTACCATAAATACTAGTCCAAGTCATATTAATTGGGTTTGCCACAATTCGATTTACTTGTTTGAGACTTCTCTAAGTAAAAACATTATAAATTACAACAATAACAATAATTTTTGTTCTTAAAAAAATAATTAGAGTTGATGGGGGTATATGTTATATAAAAGTTTAAGATTAGATCTTTTATAAAGTTTTGGGCTTAATTGTAAATTCTATTAACCAATCCGCATATAAC
>CP139502.1:52717950-52753284 GCA_021014915.2 Artemisia tridentata subsp. tridentata | reverse complement strand
CTAGTACAGATGGCTATTGGTGTGTGTGTTATGGAACCAATGTGTTCCAAATAGATATACTTCCCCTCACTTTGAGAAGCCCATGCTCTAGCAGTACCAACCAGCAGTATAAACTATTCATCCTCCAAAGCTAGCAGTACAAACTGTTCAACGAACAGTTCTAATTCCGAAGACCAAGCAGTACTAACTGGTGAAGCCAACAGTACAAACTGCTACATATAAACCAATGAACAGTACTAACTGTTGTCGAGCAGTACTAACTGTTAGTCACAGCAGTACCAACTGCTATGTATAAATCAAAAGCAGTACTAAGTTTTCAACACAGCAGTTGAAAATGGTAGAGCAATAACCATCAGATCATTAAGCACATAAGTCGACCACTTGCAATATTCAATGTCGTCTGACATTGACCAAACGCAGTCCCACATACGAATCAATACTCATAAAGCACAACAGCCCATCATCATTAATTGTAGCGTCTGACCCTCACTGATCTGTACGAGGTATAAAAAAATAATACATCTTCACTTCCACTTGCGTGTCCCATTGAATAAAGTCTCCAATCAACATTAATTAGCAGCAGGAAGAGATATTCATTGACTTTGAAGATTAGTAGATGCGACAAATTGAGTTTATCGCAGAAGAATAAGTAGCCCCACAATCGAATTAATTAAACACAATTCGCACTGACCCACGTACTGAATAAGATATCAAGTCACGGAATAATCACATATCTCTGACAATGAAACCCCACAACCAATTATAATAAACCAAAATAATCGATTGACAGTACGAGGATAACAATTAACTCATGATGTTAACAAGCGACAAATTAAATAGGAATCAAACCACGTTGTATCTTGTCGCCACATCAATTTAACAGATCGATATAAAACAAATTAAATCTGTTCATACCGTATAATAACCAGTTCGGACCATCATCAAACTGCTTCAAATCTGCTCTTCTTTTCGACAGAAAACCTTGTAACATCCTAGATATCGAGAGCAACCTGTCTCTGATACCACTTGTTGAGATCGTTTGCTCGAGGCTTGTTAGACCTCATATCTAGGATAACACATAATAATAATGAACAAGAACAATATAGTATGCAGCGGAAACGATCCATTATTATTGCACAAGGTTTGTCGAATGATTACAAACCCTAGGTGTCCATTAGAGGACTCGACACCTAGAACACACACACACTTTTAGTCGACTACATTGGAAGACCTGTGAAACGTATTCCCTGTATCTCTTTATATAATAAAGATATTAGGGTTACAAAGACAATTAAATAATACACAATAAGTCCTTTATCTTTGTCTTCAATAGTTTTCTCCATCTTTCATATTTTGTCCATATCAACTCTAAATATAATTCCTAACATTTAGCTAGAATCAAAAGGTATGCATACTTTATTTTTTGGTTAATTAATTATATGTTATATGATTTTATATGCTTCCGCATGTGTACTTGATGTTTATTGTTTATATTTATGAGTTTGTCATGTTATATAATTACAACATAAACAATGTAGGAAACTTGAAAAATTTGCCACACGTCTGACTTTTTGAATGGTTTAGCTATTGGTTTGATCAGCTCCAAAATTATGTCCTGTGCTTGCCTTAAGTTAACAAGGCTTCAGTCTTCCCTCTTCGGTCTTCCCTTTAGCTTATCTTCCTTTAGTTGCATATAATAAGTAACTAGTAATCAAATATTAGATTCGAAAACCACATGAAATCAGATTAAATCTGTGTTTTAGAATTATAGAACTTTATCAGGATCCTTGATTGACCCTTTTCCTCGTATATACACACGCCAACCTGTTGTAGCTTTGATACGTTTTAGTGAATTGCCTCTAGGTTCCAGAAGCAGGCCAAAAAAGTTAAACCAAAATCCAAAAAAGAATATGCCATCTTAATGAATGAGATGTAGTAAAAAAAGTACAATGACTAAAACATGACAAAAAAAGTATAATGGCTAAAATGTGACAGATGAAAACGTATATTGTTACATTATGTGAAAAAATCCTTTGAATAAATATGTGTTTGCATCTTCTTGAAAGCTGACATTAGGGAAAGAATCAACAGGAATGTCTAACCGCAAGATTTGCATCACTGTGTATGAACTAGGACTAACTGGAGCTCCTTGCCAGTCCATTGTCATTTCGGACGCCCCACTTAACCTGTTGTAGCTTTATTACAAGTGTACTATCATTATTATGAGTTTAAATGAAGTTTTAATGTTGTGTAAATAATAAGACCTCTTATGGAAAACTACTCTAGCCATTAAGCGTGCAGAAACCATGGGGCTCGGGCTTCTATGTTGCAGCCAGTCGAGCTCAATGAACCCTTGGCTTGACAATATAGTAGAAACCCGCAAGATTTCACTAAAAGCAAAAACATATAGTTTATGACCAAACGTAAAGAATGTTTCCCTAAATTAGAGAAACAAAATGGACGGGTTGGGTAATGGGTCAAAATGGGTTCGGTCCAAAAAGTGTATTTTTAGCATATGCCGAGCTGAACCTAAACACTTTTTTGTCCAAATTCCTTAATTTGTGCTCGTATAAAATAACCATTGTGTCAATTATGATTAAAAAATTTCTATAGCTTCAGTAATAATCAAATTTGTTTATTAAAGAGGCTTTCTGCATTCTAGGTACACTTTAGGCAACTTTGGTTTAAACCCCTGGATTCATATTTTTGTTCACGCCAGTTTTTGGACGTTTCATGCCACTTGTGTTGAATGGTGACACATCCTGCAAATAAAAGAATAATAACCAGGACATGGATAAGAAAAATGTGCAACAAGATAACTTTATAGTGAAGAGGTTCATAGTAAGTTTATTGGTAAACATTTGACTTTTTGAGGTCAATAGTCTACTTTTTAGAAAATCATCACCAAAACTGAAGCAAAAGGCCATCTGAATTTCAAAAGTCAAAGTACATAAACTGATCCATATGCTTATACTAGTGTATATGCTTTTAGTTTTAATTCGAACAAACAACTCAATAGTACGACAACTAGAATAAAGGTGTCAAAGAACAATATAAGAAAAACTTGTGACATTTGTCACAAGTTTGACCTTTTTATCAGTCAAATGCTGCAACTAGTAAAGAGTGAAGACAATAATCTATAAGTAACATGCCGCTGGTTTGAGAAGCTCATCGATTATCTCTTGCGCTTGCCTTAGCCTTAAATCAACAATGCTTGGTGGTAAATCAGCATCGATTAAGATGTGAAGTTGCTCATTTAAATGTTCATAACCCGGTCTTCCCCTTAGCTAATCTTCCTTTAATTGCATATAATATTATTTAATATGTAATCCAAAATTAGATTCAAAAACCACATGAAATCAAATTTAATGAAATCAGATTAAGTCCATGAGCTTCTGAACGAGGTTACTTGTAGCATTGGATTCAGCCAAAGGCATTCTTTATCTTCACGCTGAACCCAACCCACCTATATTCCACCGCGATATCAAAACAAGCAACATTCTCATCAACTCCAAACTCACTGCCATAGTTGCTGATTTTGGACTCTCAAGGCTTGCACCACTTTTGGGTAACTATGGAGTTGGTCCTAACAATGTATCAACCATTCTTAGAGGAACACCCGTAAGTCTTTTTCCGTCTTACTTGCTAGCTGAGTAACCTTCGTGTATGGAGCAACCTTGTTGCTTTCTGTGACTTAGGACATAAGCTAGCTAGAAGAAGTAGAAAAATGGGCGGGTTGGGTAATGGGTCGAAGTGGGTAATTTTTGGTAGAGGGTCAAAACGGCCTTTATGCAATCACTTGTGTAGTTTTCTCAACATCATTCTTTTAATGAGCTTCATATCTTATTGCAGGGTTACCTTGATCCAAAGTACTTTATGACCCCATAAGCTCACAGACAAGAGTGACGTTTATAGCCTGGGAGTTGTACTTTTAGAGATCTTGACATGGGAAAAATATCGTACGTGAGGTAACCTTTACTTCTTTTCTTTACCTTAACATTATCCATATGACTGACCATCAAATGGGTAACTTTTTGGGCATGGGAATGGTTGACCCAATACACGTTTTCGTCTAAAAAAAAATCTTATTTTATGTTTATAAGTAGCTATTCTCATATATGATCAGAAATATGTTCTATTACGCATACAAAATACTCTTTGGGCGACTTTCCACATGTTAAAGTTAAAATATAAGCAGTTAGTTAAAAAGTCAACCTCTAAAAGTCCTGGATTAAAAATAAAATTATTGGAACAAAAATATGTTTTTGTTGAGGTGAAAATAGCTAATCAAGCCTGAACAATGTTTTCGATCATTGATAACACAATGGTTTCATACCCATCCGAATGTATTGAAAAATTTGTATCTTTAGCTCTTTGGTGTTGCAATGATAAGCCGGACAAAACGCCATCAATGTTAGATGTTGTCCGGGAGCTTGAACAGATTCTTGAAAAGATGCTACAAACAAGTGCTAACTTTTCCGAGCTGAGTCAAGGTCTTTTGTGGAATCATCATCGACTTCTTCACTTTTTAGCATGTGAAATGTGACAGGAAGTGATCTCACCACCCCATAGTGTATCCTCGATGATACATTAAGAAATTTTGCATGAACATAACTACGCAGATTTGTATATTCGTATATACGAAAGAAACAACAAAGTTTTATTATTATTATTATTATTATTATTATTATTATTATTATTATTATTATTATTATTATTATTAGAAAAACATAGGATTTACAAGAAATTAGAAGGGAGCCAAGATACTAACTGAGCTCCCACTCTTCTAGCTATTGCAAAGCTAATCCTACTAAAAATATGAGCAGCGGCTCGCGATCCGATGTCTTGAGTTACTGAGAACTTTCGGATCCGTTTCAGTAAGGTCACTGCATCCTTCCCAAGCTATTATTATTGTTATTATTATTATTATTATTATTATTATTATAGAGTCAAATGTAAATACGTAGTTTTTCTTCTTTTTGAAAATGAATAAACTTTGTAACATATCAAGCTCGATTTATCTTTTGTCCATTAACAATTACACTAACAAGAATTCTCTTATTTTAACATTCTCATTGCATTATGTATCATGTCAAAACACTGCAGTTGTAAATCGACGAATGAAGTTATTTTTTGAAATGTTTGAATCAAAATTTTGAAATTCACTTATTTAGAGACAAATAATGGGTGTTTGCAAGTGCGTTTAGAGCATTATTTGTTTATGCAAAACTGCCACATCAACTTTTCCTCTTTTCACTTCCCTTTCACGCGCACACCCAAAAACACCCTATTTAGTAACTCAATCCAAAACCCCACTTTTGGGGACCTAACATTTTATTTTATATTTCATTTTATTCAAACCAACTACTTATTCATTCATTAAAACATAAAAGGCATAGTTTCATATATATCCTTCCCTAGATGAATAATTACATATATATCATTTGTACCAGTTTTTTATGCATAAAGTACTTTAAAAAAATGTCAATAAAAATACATACCACACACCATTTTTAATCAATAAACACACACCGCACAATTTTTAATATTAAAAAGGGAAAATTGTACACACCACTCACCCTTCGTCTTCCTCACACACACACACCATAAACACACACTTAAAAAAACACAATACAAACACAAACCCATCCACTTTTAATCAATTAAAAAAAATGTAAATTTCTCCCATTTGGCGTGAGCCAAATTCTTGGCGAGAGCATCCATCAGTGCAGTGGCGTGAGTTGGCGACGGTGCTAGGTTGGCTTGGCGAGGGTGCCTCACTAAAAAAAAATCAAGTTTTTATTTTCTTTTCTTTTTTTCTAATCGTTTATGGTTTTAGCAACATAAGACGCGTAACATATGACATTTTTTTAAACATAAGTAAACTTTTTTTGCAGGATATTAAATAATAACTTGAAATTTAAAACCATTATACACATAACACATGACTCACTTAATGTACTACAATGGAAAAATAGTTTTAACTAAGATGATTTTTATAATTGGTTCATCTTAGTTAGAACTATTTTTCCAAGTTGGTTAAACATTTATAAAACAATGGAAAAGTAGTCCTAACTAAGATGCTTTTTATAGTTAAATAAAAAGTTTGAGTGGTTAAACTAAAACACCGTCAAAGCTCTGCTATTATTACATGATATTTTTTCTAAAGTGAAAAAAACAAAGGTGTATGATTTATCAAATCATTAACTATATATGGACCATCTTACAATATTAGCATGACCTAAGTTCAGATTAACCAACAAGCCAACAAATATATATAATAAAAGTAAAAGCCAAAAGTAACTAACTTACTATTTCACTAAGCTTATTCATCATCTTAGGTCTGATGGAGTAAGGAGGGTCAATCCCTCTCATTTTCTCTGCCACGTCAGCTTTCTCTCTCCAGTGATCTTCAGTTGATTGGGTGCCCCAGTAAGGCGACCTTCATCCATTTTTTTCTTTTTTTAACACAAACTTAAATTTCATTAATAATTAAAACGTTACATAATAATTTAAATAAATTTAAAACATTACAATAAAATTCAAATAACTTTCAAACATTATGATAATAAAACGACTAAACTAGTTTTGATTATGACGATGCCAAATGTCTTCCACCAAATCGGCTTTAAGGCTAAGATGAGTTGTTTTGTTGACTATCTCCTTGGTAATTTCCAACAATTGCATATACGTTCTTATGGGATCATAAGAACGGTGCTGCTCCCCTGGAAAGAATGTGGGAGATATCGCCCGCTCTTCGTCCGCAAACATCATAAACTCGCTATTAACTTCATTTTCATCATCCGAAGACGAATCGACAATGAATAGCTCGTAAGAATTCATGGTTTGAAAGTGTGAAATAAAACGTGAAATGAGTGTTATTTGAGAGAATGTGAATATAGAGAATGTGTGAAAAAATAGTGAAATGAATGTGTTTATTTATAGTGTTTTTATGAAGTATAAAAGATTTTTTTTTTTTTTTTTTTTTTTTTTTTTTTTTTATTATTATTTTATTTATATATATATTTTTTTATAACTTTGCAACGCTCATCACTCAAATACAAAGAAACAAAAACAAAAGATGTGTAAATCAGTCGATCGAGATACCGATCCTCATTCTCAAAATACTTCAAATCGATCGATCACAAAAATAAGCTGCAACAAGGACGACCGATAGCGATCGAAATGATCAATCGATCGATTATACTTACTGCAAGCAGCCTTAAAAAAGAAAATGGTTTATCTAACGGGTGTCTTCATAACAAGTTTTAAGATGACTAACAAAAAAAATATTTAAATTTAATTAAGTAGATAACAGATTTATTTATAATAATTTATAAGTTTAATAAATGTGTATTAAATACAATTTACAATATGAAAAGAAAAATATTTATGTTTAAAAATTATAGTTTAAATACAAATTGGTAAGGGGCACTTTTGTCATAAATATTATTTGATAATGAGACCCAGCCACTTTTTTTCACTTGCAACCCAATTATGGGCGTAAAGTTACTTCCCAAAAAAAAAGAGCCATAAGTGTGTTTCATTAGCTTCCACTCCTTTTACTTCTTTCAAAAAACTAAAGAACATGATTTTTTCTATCCCTCATTTACTTCCGTTTACTTACTTCCCAGGAAAAGACACTGTTAAACAATCCCAAAAAGGAAAAGAAAAAAAACTTATTTATCATCGCTAAAAAAACAAAAGAGGACATGAATATGGTTTTTTTTACCCGGTCCATAGTCGGTTGATGTTTCAAATAGCACAAACACTTTAACACTCTGTTCCCGAGTTTAGTTTCTGGAGTGAAAGAGAAAGGTTTGGGATAATAATAAAAAAAATGTGTTCCTTAGATTTTTTAAGAGGGGAGAGAAAAGTAAAGGATAGTAAATTACATCAAAATTACTCTCCTAATTTACTTCCCAAATTAAGATAAAATGAAGTGAAATTGATTTTAAAGCTTTTTTTTGTTACATCCTTCTCTTTTCTTTCCCACTCGAGAACACAAAATAAAAATAATAATTTCTTATTCCTCCCCTCTTTACTTGTATCTATTTTTCCACTCCATCTCTGTTCATTTCATTTTATACTTGGGATAAGACTGTAAAACAGGTTGAGGATCTTTTAAAACAACACCCCCAATTTTTTCAGTCTCTTGCAAGTTACATAAACCCTAGAAAAAATTAAAAAATTGAAAAAATGTCAGACAACATACCCTTTGAAATCCAAATTGAAATCATCAAAAAAGTTTCTGATGTCAAGTCGTTGATTCGATTCAGGTCAGTTTCCGAAGTCTTTTATTGACAGTTCTGAGTTTATCAAATCTTACGGCGCCAGCCACACGCAGCCACATAGTCATATTCTCTGTTTATCTGGGGGTAGGTTTATTTGTTTAGTAGACGATGATATCGAAACTTTTAAGGTACAACAACGAGAGTTAGCTCCATTTGTTGCGTCTCCTTTGCTTTAACAATATCTTGTTTCAAAGGTTGTTGGTGCGTGCCATGGGTTACTGTGTTTGTATGGTCTCCATATGGGTTATAATAAATGGATGGTTGTTATTTGGAATCCTTCTATCGGAAAATCATTTGGTATTGACCCTCAGGTTAAGACTCATAATGAGACTAATTTTGGTTTCGGGGTTTGTCCCGTCACTAAAGATCCTACCGTTGTTAAGGTTGTATGCGCAGCTAACATGCCTTGTCATTTTGAAGTTTTTACATTAAGCTCGGGTGTTTGGAATGTGATCCAAAGTAGCAATTTGCCTCATAAATCAATTATATTTATGTCATCTCTGGTTGTTATAGATAGGTTTATCTATTGGGTTGCTAAAGAATTGATTGTTGATGATGATGGTGAAGCTACCATGAAATATGTGGTTGTGTCATTTGGTTTGATTACCACGGAATTTAAAGTGGTAGACCTACCAGATACCTTATCAAACGAGATGTACTCACGTGTCTCCGTCTCTAAGCTAAGGGAATCTCTTGTTGTGTATGGATCCATTTATGTCGAGGGAGCACAATGTTGTGGTGTATGGGTGATGGAGCATGATTCATCTCTTAGAAAGCTATTCACAATTGGCGCACCGGTAGATAAAATATTGGGGTTTAAGACGAGTGGTGAAGCTATATTTCTAACCCGAAAGGAGGACGAAAGGTTTGCAACAGTTGATGTTTACGACCCCTGCTCACAACAAAGCAAGAATCTTGGGATTTCTGGAGTAGGGAACTTGTCCTTCATGGGCTCTTACAAGGAATCGCTACTTTTGCTTGATCACTCAGATTTACATATTTATTCTCACGATAGTTGATCAAAATGAGAAGGCCACATTTTAAGGTGCGGATTTATAAGGTACAAGTTACCTAAGGACAGAGGGACCTATTTTGTAGCTAAGGTGTGGAAAAATCACTTTCATCTATTTTAGTTTTTTATGGAATCATATGCGATTATAGATAAGCATATGCTACCCCCCCCCCTCCTCCTCCTCCTCCAAATATGTGGTTTGTAGCAAGGTTAGTGAAATCGGCATTCTCAAGTTTAATGTGTTTTTTATTATTCGATGGATAGTGTTCCTTTTGCTCCCTGTCTTTAATCGTTTATTGAGAATGGGGAATGTCCTTTATAGATGTCTTTTTTGCTTGTGTAAAAAACTGATGAACAATCCTTAGCTTCGTTACATTCTCCTCTCGTTTTGCTTGGGGTTTATATTGAATAATCTGTAAATGCAAACATGAGTTTATCTGCAACATTTGAACGTGTAAATGCTTATGTGTGAACAAGAAATGATATCCATGTACACTCAGGATTAGAGGAGTAAAGGCATTAGTGGTGGTTAGGCGATGTTTGGGGAAAGACAGAAAGTCATGAGCTTTTCTTTAAAAAGTATAGTGTTTAAGGTGATAGGATTTAAAAAATATGGATAGTCTAGCATGTTGCTAGGCAAAGTCTACCATGTCCCAAAAGTGTAAAATAACATAGTAGAAAGTAGAAACAAAGCTGCGGCTAACAATGCTTACATCAGTTGGGTACCACTAGGTTGGCTGTTGTGCGAATAAGCTAACATTGCACCTACATTAGACTTCTTACCAGTGTGTTACAAGTACACAGAATAGTGATTTTAGGTTCGAGAGCTTCTTTGATTCATCTCAACCAACTTGTTGTATGCTCAAGTAGTCAAGTCTCTTAGGAAACATTAATGATTGTAACTGAAGTTCAACAATTTAACCAATGGGGGTGACCCAGTGGTAAGGGCTTAGCCTCTTAGGACGAAAGTGCCTAGAGGTCTTGGGTTCGAACCCTGGGGAGAAAATTAATCCCCCATTTGCCACGGAGGTTCACCTGCACCGACTCCGGGCTATCCAAAAGGGTAGTCGCCCTGGGATTAGTCGGCTCGCAATGTCGAGTCGGAAACCCAGGTATACCAACAAAAAAATAAAGTTCAACAATTTTGGCTCAGCATAAGTTTTCCCCCACTCTTTCATTTGATTCATATAGAAATTTCTGTGATTCTGGAATGGATATTGTTGTTTGGATACCTTTCAATTACCGAATCAATTTTTTGTTGCACTAGCTGTTTTACCTGGTCTATATGAAGATGTTTTTGGGTTATGGGATTATCCTAACAGTGGCGACCCCGTTGCATCCTTTGTCAAGTAGATGTTTTTGAGTTAAGTTCACGGAAGTCCAAACCGTAATCTACCTCGTAAATTGGTTTACATGGACTTAAGTAGCTATATATAGTTGCTAGTTTCCATAGTGTACATTGACAAACCAGGGGACGGGTCAAAATGGGTTCAGTCCAAAAAGAATATTTTTTGTATATGCCGGGCTGACCCTAAACACTTTTTTGTCCAAATTCCTTGATTTATGCTCGTATAAAATAACCATTGTGTCAATTATGAATACAAAATTTCTATAGCTTCAGTAATAATCAAATATGTTTATTAAAGAGGTTTTATGCATTCTAGGTACACTTTAGGCAACTTTGGTTTAAACCCCTGGATTTATATATTTGTTCACGCCCAGTTTTTGGATGTTTCATGCCACTTGTGTTGAATGGTGACACACTACCACTTGGGCCGGGACTCTCTTTTCTGAAATTTGAATTTAGCATAGCTAGCTCTCGTAGTTGCTGTCTTTTGATATAATCTTCGGACCCATCCTGCAAATAAAAGAATACTAACTAAGACATGGATAAGAAAAATGTGCAACAGGATAACTTTATAGTGAAGAGGTTGAAAGTAACTTTTTTGACTTTTTGAGGTCAAGTAGACTACTTCAGACTAAAGATTTTCAAAAAATTTCTAGGTGTTTTGGAATATTTTGCTGATTTATTCTACACTGGAGCAGACAGAAGTGGTAGACAAATTGGTGTAAAATTCCTGAGAAAATCATCATCAAAACTAAAGTAAAAGAAGACCATTTGACTTTCAAAAGTCAAAGTACAGAAAATGGTCCATATGTTTATACTAGTGTCTGTGCTTTTAGTTTTAATGCGAGCAAACAACTCAAGTAGTACGATAACTAGAAAATAAAGGTGTCAAAAGAACAATAAAAAAAGGTGACATTTGTCACAAATTTGACTTTTTTTAACAGTCAAATGCTGCAACTAGTAAAGAGTGAAGACGGTAATCTATAAGTAACATACCGTTGGTTTGAGAAGCTCATCGATTATCTCTTGCACTTGCTCAGCCTTAAATCAACAACGCTTGGTGGTAAATCAGCATCGATTAAGATGTGAAGTTGCTCATTTAAATGTTTATAACCCGGTCTTCCCCTTAGCTTATCATCCTTTAACTGCAGAATTAGATTCCAAAACCACATGAAATCAGATTTAATTAAATCGGTTTAAGTCCTTGAGCTTCCGAATGAGGTTACTTGTAGCATTGGATTCAACCAAAGGCATTCTATATCTTCACACCCAAGCCAAAGTATCTGGTTTTGGACTTTCAAGGCTTGCCCCAATTTTGGACAAGTATGGAGTCTGTCCTTAACTATGTTTCCACCGTTGTTAGAGGAACACCTGTTGGAATTATATGAATCATAATACTATAAACATATAAAACATCACAAAGCACGCAGCGGAAAGATCTAATGAACATGTAATTAATTAACATAAATAAACACGTACCTTAATCGCGTAATCACCAAGAACAATCAAGAACCCTAATTAGGTTTTGATTATGTCGAACCAAACAAGGTAAAATCACCAAGAATCACAAGCTAAAATAAGCTTGTAACTCGTTCTTGTACACACGCGATAGTAGCGTTCCAATGGGAAAGCTAGGTTCAAGTATCACTAACAAACCAAATACTTTATTGCTATTAGCTCAAGCCGAATTCTCTAGTGAGAATAAAAATGTCGACTAGCACAAGCAAGAGGAGAAGAGAAGAGAAATTTGGCCTTGGAGTTAGGGATACAAGATTAGGTGAAAACTAAAACACATAGGGATGTATTTATAGTGTTTCTTATCTTGTTCTCCAAGCCAAAATCCGATCCATGCAATCCCTAAGGCCATTCGGCCGACTTTCCTACCCCTTGTGGGATTCTAGATCTTTCTTTCTCCTTTTTGCATATTTAGTCCTTTAACGGTCGTTATCTTTAACACCGTTAAGTCCTAACCGTCGTTAAGTATGTTAGTGAAATGAATAACTAAATATAAATATAAAATGTATATTTAATTATTCAAACCAAAGGAACTCTCACGTATTGTGTGCAATCCCGAGTCTCGGGTTCGAAACCGGACATACGAATATTAATATCATTAAACACAAACTCTAACAGCTCCCACTTGGATAATGATTAATATTGTAATGACATGGGCTAGTCTAGCTTTAACAGATCCCAATGCCCCCAGCTTGATCCGAGTTGTGGTTCTCCTGGAAAAAACCACGTGATGATATAATCATCATACTTATCATTTTGTTACTAATACTGCGTTAATTTGGATATGGATCTTTGTCATTCCATAATTAACAGTAGTTTCTCGTTTGTACATAATTGAACAAGATTACCAAAACATCTGAACATCTTCCAGATAGACTTTGGGCGTGCGCACGCAAACCCCTTGTCAATTCTACGAGTGGCCTAGCAGTATTAAATTTCAACACAAAGTTGAACGAACAAATCCTTTATTGACTACTAGCATAACCCTCGAACTTCACATCATTTCCGAAAATAGCCCTTATAACTACCTTTTACGGATAGCGTTAGACTATCTCACAGAAAATGAGCTACATCCTCGGCAATTATCCAGCATCTCAAGTCAGAGGATAAATATTCATGATATACTTGATGACTATGATCCATAAAGTATAATCATGCGGTTGGGATAAGTCCTATATTCATTTTATCCTATAATGAATATCATGTGATATTGGTGTCTCAACCTACAGTCTATTCTACCAATCCTCACATTTGCCTTAGTTCAATAATATTCCCATATTATTGATTGACAACGGACCATTTAGAATAAATTAATTATTCACGGATTTAAACATGCAAATATAGGACACAAATATTAATAATGATAATAAACGTTATCCGCACTTTATTTCATTAATATAATAATTGTTTTACATGTCCCTATCGAAATACTAAGCCAACAGATTTACATGAAACTATCTGGCAATCGAAGACCAATGCCCTGAGCATGTTGAGTAAACGATTCTTTTGGTAATGCCTTCGTAAAAGGATCAGCCAGATTGTTATCTGTGTGAACTTTGAGTACATTTATTTCACCGTCATTCACTTGTTCTCGAACATAGTGAAGTTTCCTTTTAAAGTGTCTGGCGCCTTTCATAACTCCAGGTTCATTGGCGAATGTAATTGCAGCAGAGTTGTCGCAATATACATTTATAGGTAATTCAATGGAAGGCATCACTCCAAGATCCTTAACGAATTTCCTTATCCAAACAGCTTCTTGTGCCGCCTCCGACGCAGCAATGTACTCAGCTTCTGTAGCAGACATGGCCGTTATACTCTGCTTCTTACTCTTCCAGTCCACGGCTCCTCCATTTATGACAAAAACGTAACCCGTCTGAGACTTCGTATCATCTTTATCAGTTTGAAAGGATGCATCACAGAAACCTGTAACATTCAGTTCTGTGTCTGGATTTCCCCCGAAAACAAGAAACATATCTTTAGTATTCCTTAGATACTTAAGAATGTCCTTTACAGCTTTCCAGTGTTTAACCCCTGGATTCTGCTGATATCGACTGGTCATGTTTTGAGCAAATGCCACATCTGGCCTTGTGCATCTAACAGCATACATGATAGAACCAACTGCAGATGCATATGGAACTTTCTTCATGTATGCTTCCTCTTCAGGTGTAGAAGCACACATTTCACTGCTCAATTCATGTTTCACTTGCATGGGCAGATATCCTTTCTTGGAATTCTGCATATTGAATCTCTTCAATATTTTATCCATGTACGCACTTTGACTTAAACCGATTAATCTTTTAGATCTGTCTCGATAGATCTTGATTCCAAGGATATATGCTGCTTCTCCTAAATCCTTCATGGAAAAAAACATTCACATAGATACGCCTTAACTTCATTAAGACTAGGTATGTGATTTCCCATGATTAATATGTCATCGACATATAGGATAAGAAAAACAGTGTTACTCCCACTAACTTTGTGGTATACACATGGCTCATCAAAATTCTGAGTAAATCCAAACTTCTTGATTTCCTCATCAAATTTCTTATTCCATTGCCTGGATGCTTGCTTCAATCCATAAATGGATCTTTGAAGTTTGCATACACGCTCAGGAAATTGTGGATTTACAAAACCTTCAGGTTGCGCCATATAGATGTCTTCATCTAGGCGACCATTCAGAAACGCGGTTTTGACATCCATTTGCCAAATCTCATAGTCATAGTAGGCAGCTATAGCTATAAGAATCCTAATAGCTCTAATATCGGCTACAGGAGAAAAGGTCTCCTCATAGTCAATACCGTATGTTTGGGTAAAGCCCTTGGCTACCAAACGAGCTTTGTAGGTGTGTACGTTGCCATCCATGTCAGTCTTTTTCTTGAAGAGCCACTTACACCCAACTACCTTAGCATTGGGTGGAAGGTCTACTTCAGTCCAGACTTGATTATCTTTCATGGATTGCATTTCCCCATCCATGGCTACCTGCCATTTATCCTTTTCAGGACTATTAATGGCAGCCTTATAACTAGTTGGCTCATCAATGTGATCCAATAGCATAGTTTCCTCATCATCTATGTTTAAACATAGACGCTCAGGAGCCTTTGCAGATCTTGAAGATCTACGGACGGGTACCACTTCAACTTCAGGTGGAGGACCTAAACTTTCCGGTTCCACAGGAAGTGTGTTAGTGCTTTCAGAAGGTGAAGTATCTTCATGATCATTTTCAAGATCATATGCCCTCCCACTGAATTCTTGAGATATTAGATTATCTTCAAGAAATTCACCGTACCTAGCTACGATGACCTTATTTTCTTGTGGGAAGTAAAAGTAGTAACCCTTCGTTTCCTTAGGGTATCCTACGAAGATACACTTAACAGATCTTTGTTGGAGTTTATCAGGTGAGTCACGTTTAACAAATGCCTCACAACCCCAGACCTTTAAGTAAGAAAAGTTGGGAGCTTTTCCGGTCCATACTTCATATGGAGTCTTATCAACCTTCTTAGTTGGAATCCTATTCAACACGTGAACAGCCGTTTCAAGAGCATAATCCCAAAAGGATAAGGGAAGAGTTGTAAGATTAAACATTGATCGTACCATATCTAACAAGGTACGATTTCTCCTTTCAGATACACCATTTTGTTGTGGAGTATAAGGAGATGTGAGTTGTTGGACAATACCACACTCAGTCAAATAATCTTTGAACTCTTGGCTCAAATACTCACCACCACGATCGGATCGAAGTGCCTTAATCTTCTTTCCGAGTTGAAGTTCTACTTCATTTTTAAAGACCTTGAATGTCTCAAAGACTTCATGTTTATGTTTAAGTAAATAAACATAACCATAACGACTATAGTCATCCGTGAAGGTCAAGAAGTAGCTAGCACCACGTTTTGACACGTGTCTAAGTGGACCACACACATCCGTGTGTATTAATCCAAGTAGATCAGAAGCCTTCTCCATATTGCTATGGAAAGGTTTCTTTGTCATCTTACCCGATATGCAAGATTCGCATTTATCAACTGAATCATCATTGATATTAGGTAAAAACCCATCACTTAGCAGCTTTTCCATGCGTTTCTTGCCTATGTGGGCAAGGCGACAGTGCCATAAATAAGACAAATCCAAGTTGGACTTGGTTCTCTTATTCCCGATGCTATACATAGAATTATTTCTATTGGATACATGGTTATCCATGTCAATTTCAAACACACCATTTAATGAAATAGCATTAAAGTAGAAAACAGAATTTAAAGAAACAGAAATTCCATTATCATTAAAAGTATGCTTAAAACCCAAATCCAATAACAAAGAAACTGAAACGACACCTCTAACAATAGAAGGTGCGTAATGACAATTGTCTAAAACCAAAATCAAACCCGAAGGTAACACTAGATCAAAAGTCCCTATGGCCTCTACTGCTGCACGTATCCCGTTGCCGACATACAAGTAGCATTCACCATAGTTCAGCTTCTTGATTCCTCTAAGTCCCTGCGATGTATTACAAATGTGAGTACCACATCCTGTATCATATATCCAGGCATTTTGCTTACGAGGAAATGAAAATAATTCAACCATAAAAATACCTGATGTGCTGGCGCCCTGCCCAGCCTTGGCATTCTTATTCTTGCGACACTCCTCAAGCAACAATGGACAGTCACGCTTCCAGTGTCCAGGAGTATTGCAGTGGTGACAAGCAGCCGTATCCTTCTTGGGATAATCCTTCTTGGGAGGAGGATTCTGCTTCTTTGGCTTTTGCTGATAAGTCACAATTTGCTTGCCCTTGTCAGCTTTGCCCTTTCCTTTCTTGTTCACTTGTTTCGGTTTACCGGGCTTAGCTACTCTACCACCTCTAATTGCCATAACTGCAGGTGTAGCAGGTGTAGGAGCTTTCTTAGTGAGTCCCTTCTCATATTCAATGAGCATTGCATGCAAGTCATTAAATGTCTTCCCCTTGCAATGCATATTAAAGTTACGCACAAATTCACCATATAGGTCCTCATTCAGAGATCTATTGATGAGGCCAACTTTAACTGCTTCCACATACCCGCAATCAAGTGCATCCAGTTGGTCAAGATAACCTTTCATTTCCAGCACATGAGTACTTACGGGTGTTGTAGCATCCTGCTTGCACTTGCCCAAGTTGTCAAGTACATCATACAATTCAGCCATTGGAGGTTTCTGAAACATACGTTGCAGTTCCTCAATCATGTCTTTCGGACCATATTGCTCAAACTGTTTGACCAGTTGAGTTTCCATCCCCGATAGCATGATACAGGCAACATCATTGTGCCTTTCATAAGCTTCATTGTATTCCCGCAACACCTCAGTAGAGGAGGTTGCAGGTGGAGCTTGTGGAAGTGGCTCACTAAGACAATCCCAACGCTTGGCTATCCTAAGGACGAGCCTTAGATTACGATACCAATCGTTAAAGTTCTTAGTCCCAGTCAGTTTCTCCTTTTCAAGCATCATCTTGTAACAAGGAGTTAATGACGACGAGTTTTCGGGTTGGGCCATTTCTACAGAAAAAAGTTCAAAAGTTAGTACTTTCGATAATTAACTTTTCAAGAAAATTAAACACCCATTGGTTAAATAACCATTTAATTTTCAATGAAAACTAGGATCCTAATTGACGCCGTTTCATTACATCAGCTTTGGCTGCTAGCAATGAAAGTGCTCAATAAGGTACGGGATCACCCAATTGCCAATATCTCATTGCAATTCCTAGAAATCTTGGGACTTACAATTTTCATTGCCAACAACAGTTGCAAATAATTGTAAACATGTTTTGTCCCCAATTCTTTATGCCTTGGCGCCGTCCCATTACATCAGCTTTGGCTGCTAGTAATGAGAGTGCCCAATTAAGTCTACCAACTTAAGAAACAGTAAATTGACGTCAGTTTATTGCATTCAGCTTTGGCTGCTAGCAACAAAGTACTCAATTTACCCTTAGACCGCACCCTTTGAACATCAACATTCAGCTTTGGCTGCTAGTGATGTAGGATGAAACCTTAGGTGTTTCTTTTAGTAGTTGGGTGGCATATGACTTAAATTTGTAGGGTAATAATTTTTTTATGTGTTTAATCAAAAATATGTACAAAGATGTCATGCATTCATCTTTGTATCATATATAGTTTTCAAAACAAAACCGCCGTTTACTCATTCGTAGCTCAAATCATCAAATCTTTTAATTGAGGCGTTGAGCAAATTACGACATTGCCTTAAGATGCTTCGTATTTATCGTGGTGTACTTGGTAAGTCTAAAATTGACGCACAGGCGGGCGTAGGGACGACAGCCGCCGAAGCTGGTTAAAACCGTGCCCCTCTAAGGTCATAATTTAATGCGTACCAACTAGAACCCACTTTATCAGTTTGTCAATTTTAGGTCCGCCGCTTCGACCACTTAATACAGTCGCAATCAATCAACTAAAAAATTATGATTTTCTTGCTAAAACAATTAATGTAGTAATTTAATTATTGCTAGTCTCGCCTGGGAGCAAATTACCGTGCGAAGCGAACCACTGTCGGCACATAAGACTTGGCAATAAATAAAATTACTACGAAGGTTTCATAGTTATTAGTCTTATTTATTTTTATTATGAAAAATTACCCTCTTTTGTAGTTTACAATCCATCATAATATAAAAACACAAAAGATCAAGTAATTCACAAAAATAAATAAACACATAATAACAAATATATGATCATCCACGATATCATATAGCCACATGCAAACCTTTTTCAATAAATCCTAATATTAATTCTATGTGTAATTCTTAATGTATGTGACTAACAAAACTCCCATTGGTTTTCGAGCTCATTGTACCCAATGGACCACAGCACCAAATAAACTTGGCCGCGTAAGTTTTAGTTAGTTAGATACCACATTGCACATAACCCTTTAATTAATATATATTGAGGTCTTCCCCAATTTTAGATTTATTTAAATCATGTGACAAATAAATTCAAAACAATACAAAACCATACAAATCAATCATGACAAAATATGCAAGATCTTGTCATGAATAACATATTGATCACATAATCATGTTAATCCCATATTATTAATCAATATTTATTTGTACGTGTTTAATTAATTTAGTGACATCACATAAGGTATTCACAAATTAATCCCTAAAAATTTCATGCAATCCTAGGGTTTCTATCAAGATTTTAAATCAACCATAAAACCCTAATTAATTATGTAGGTGTCGACCTACATATGATTTTGTACGATTAGGGTTTAAAAACCCTAAACAAAAAATAATAATTGCATGTATCTATAAAGATCCAATTTTTAGGTTTTAGTAATTAATTACAAGTTCATAAACGAGGCTCATGATGCCACTGTTGGAATTATATGAATCATAATACTATAAACATATAAAACATCACAAAGCACGCAGCGGAAAGATCTAATGAACATGTAATTAATTAACATAAATAAACACGTACCTTAATCGCGTAATCACCAAGAACAATCAAGAACCCTAATTAGGTTTTGATTATGTCGAACCAAACAAGGTAAAATCACCAAGAATCACAAGCTAAAATAAGCTTGTAACTCGTTCTTGTACACACGCGATAGTAGCGTTCCAATGGGAAAGCTAGGTTCAAGTATCACTAACAAACCAAATACTTTATTGCTATTAGCTCAAGCCGAATTCTCTAGTGAGAATAAAAATGTCGACTAGCACAAGCAAGAGGAGAAGAGAAGAGAAATTTGGCCTTGGAGTTAGGGATACAAGATTAGGTGAAAACTAAAACACATAGGGATGTATTTATAGTGTTTCTTATCTTGTTCTCCAAGCCAAAATCCGATCCATGCAATCCCTAAGGCCATTCGGCCGACTTTCCTACCCCTTGTGGGATTCTAGATCTTTCTTTCTCCTTTTTGCATATTTAGTCCTTTAACGGTCGTTATCTTTAACACCGTTAAGTCCTAACCGTCGTTAAGTATGTTAGTGAAATGAATAACTAAATATAAATATAAAATGTATATTTAATTATTCAAACCAAAGGAACTCTCACGTATTGTGTGCAATCCCGAGTCTCGGGTTCGAAACCGGACATACGAATATTAATATCATTAAACACAAACTCTAACAGGAACACCTGTAAGTCTATTTCCATCTTACTTTCTAGCTGAGGAACCTTGGTGTATGTACAGACCTTGTTGCTTTCATTGACTTAAAACAGATGCTAGCTAGAGGGGGTGGCAAAAGTATCTGGTTTGGTGTGTTTGTAGATGATGATAGTGAAACTTTTAAGTTACAACAACAAGAGTTTGCTCCAACTCTTGTTGAGTCATGTTTGCTTAAGCAATGTTGGCTTTTAAAGGTTGTTGGTGTGTGTCATGGATTACTGTGTTTGTCATGTTATAATAAAGATATGGTTGTTATTTGGAACCCGTCAATTGGAAAATCATTTGGTATTGCCGTCCCTATATATCCCTTTCTATCTGGGATTCTGATTGTATATGGTTTCGGGGTTTGTCCCGTTACTAGGGACCCTACCGTTGTAAAAATTTTACAAACACGCAACAAGCCATGGCTTGTTAAAGTTTTTACATTGAGCTCGGGTGTTTGGAATGTGATTCCAAGTAGTAATTTGCCTCGTTAATCAATTGAACTTATCAAGTCAACTCAGGTTATTATAGATAGGTTTATCTATTGGGGTGCTTGTGAAACGATTTTTGCTGATGATGGTGTACATTATAAGTAGAGGTGGCAAAACGGGCGGGCCGGGCGGGCACGGGCTAGAACGGGCACGGGCTAGAATGGGCACGGGCTAAACGGGCACGGGCTAAACGGGCACATGTTATACAAATCGATTTATAGAAGACTAAAAATGACGAAATAAATTCCTTAAACGCAATAACCCATTTATATTTAAAATATTAAATATATTATATATATATAAGTTTTTCTTCAAAAACGATTATAATGTTCTCTAATTGAGAGAAAATATATGCCCGTTGTGCCCATTTAACTTTTCAATGGGCAAAATGTGCCCATTTCAAAAAAAGGAGGGGGCTAAATGTGCTCAAATCTTTTACAAAGTAGTCAAAATTAGCCAATTTTTTTCATTTTGGGCACAAATTGCCACATCTAATTATAAGTATATGGCTGTGGCATTTAATTTGATTACCAACAAGTGTAAAGTGGTAAACCTACTAGATAGCTTTACAAACAGCTTAACTAACAAAGGTGTCTCAGTTTCTAAGCTAAAGGGGTCTCTTGTTGTGTATGGATCTATTTATATTGACGAAGCAAAATGTTGTGGTGTATGGGGGATGGAGCATGAATCGTCTTTTAGAAAGCTCTTCACAATTGACGCACCAGTAGATAAAATACTGCGGTTTAAGAAGAATGGTGAAACTATATTTGAAGCTCGAGAGGATGACTTAATGTTTACAACACTTGATGTTTACGACCCCGAAGCTCGAGAGGAGGACGTAATGTTTACAACACTTGATGTTTACGACCCCTGCTCTCAACAAATCAAAAATATTGGGATTTCTGTAGTAAGGGGCTCCTTCTTCATGGGCTCTTACAAGGAATCACTACTTCTTGATATGTTACCTAAGGAGGGAGGGGCCTATTTTGTAGTTAAGGTGTGAAAATCACTTTTATCTACTTTAGTTTTTTTTTATCATTGATTTAATGTTGTTAAGTAATGTCATTTATGTCATCTTATGCGATTGTAGATGCAGTATATGCTACATATTTTTCAAATATGTGATTTGTAGCAAGGTTAATGAAATCGGTATTATCAAGTTTAATATGATTTTTATTATTCCATGGATAGTGTTACTTATGCTCCTTATCTTTGATGGTTTTTTTAGAATGGGGAATGTCCTTTATATAGTAGATGCCTTATTGCCTGTGTAATTAATGATGACAAGACTTTTAGATGTTCATTACTTTTTGAAATCTTGTTAGCGTTCTTTGCTTCGTTACATTCTCCTCTCATTATGCCTGGCGGTTACTTTGGGTAATCTGTAAATACAAACACGAGTTTATCAATCTTTGAATTTGCAACATTTGAGTGTGTAGATGCCTATGTGTGTACAAGAAATGGTATATATGTACTTTGAATCGGGATTAGCGGAGTGAAGGCATTAGGTTAGGCGATGTTTGGAGAAAGTCATGATTCTTTCTTTAAGAAATTTGTTGATAACCATGTTGCTAGACAAAATCTACAATCTCCCAGTTATACCATCCAAAGTGTAAAATATAGCAGAAAGTAACTAGAAACAAAGTAGAAACAGAGCTAGAGCTGCGGTTAACAATGGTTACGTCAGTTGAGTACCACTAGGGGTCTACAGTGCAATCATGCATTAGACTTTTTACCAGTAGGTTACAACACTAAATAGTAAATACTGATTGTTAGTTCAAGAGCTTATTTGATTCATTTCAACCAACTCGTTGTATGCTCAAGTCTTTTGGAAAACAATAGTTGGTATCTCGCAAGGCATAATATGATTTTGTGGTGGTTATTATCTAACATTTGATTCTCAAAGAAATTTATATGATTATGGAATGGATAATGTTGTTGCTTGGAATCTTTCAGTAACAAAATTAATATGATGTATAACATGGTCTATATGAAAATGTTTTTGGTTCTGGGGTTTATGAACAACACAAGTCTCCCCAGCATTTCATTTTCATAGTAAATTACTGCTCTGTCAATGTGCATATGACCCGGTACTTACACAGCCCAACCAAGTTTTGATCATTAAAGGCAGGCTTGTAAATTAACATCCGACAATAACCAATGCCAGAGAGTTCAATAGCATCCATAGCAGGCTGAAAACCAGTGCAAAAGATTGGATACTAGACGATCGTCGTGCACATGACACAATTGTTGTTTTTGTTTTTTGCATGACTAAAACCCTGTTCGTGCTTGGGCTAAGGAAACACGATCCTTTGACTCTTAGAGTCAACTGATACTTTTGTTTATTGCAGTTATGCTCTTAAATGGAGCGTACCCGAGTTACTATAAAGGGTGTACAATGTGACTGTTTGTGCTATCCTTTTAATTGTTGCCCTTTCGAGACATCAGTTGGTTATGGATCTCTAAGGGAGTTCGTAGGTTCAGGTTTGCAAACTTTATTGATTCTTTTTCAGTTAAATTTATAGATATTTAACCCCAAATGCATCAACTAATGAAGTTTGCACAATGTACAACAATATCACATGAATAAATTTAATGAATCTTATGTTACAAATGCATCACCCAGAAACAAGAAAAATGAATCATTCCTTACTCTACATTTTATACTCCATCCAGTCTATCATTATACCTTTTTTTTTTTTTTTTTTTCTTTTTTTCCCTCATAAAACAAAAAATCGAATATGATGCTCACTAGTCAGAAGAGTCAGCCTATACATTTCAGTTATGTTTCAAAAATATACGAGGGTGTGTATGTATAGCGAGTAGGTGCATAGTTACGCAAAGATGTTGGTCCCATCAGGGGCGGATCTAGAAGGGGTTTAGTGTATGCACGTGAAAATGTTTGTCTTTTGTAGTTTTTAGATAATATATATATTTTTTTTCTTTCTTTTTTGTGTAATATAAGTGCATATAGTGGTTAAAACCCCTGGATTCATGTTTTTGTCAACCTCCGGTTTTTGGACGTTTCATGCCACTTGTGTTAAATGGTGAGACACTACCACTTGGGCCGGGACTCTCTTCTCTGAAATTTGAGTTTAGCATAGCTAGCTCTCCTAGTTGCTGTTGTTTGATATAATCTTCGGACTCTTCCTGCAAAATAAAGAACGATGAGGACACGGATAAGAAAATTGTGCAACAAACTAAGTTTATAGTGAAGAGGTTCACAGAAATAAACATTTGAGTTTTTGAGGTCAAGTTGACTAGTTTTCAGACTCAAGATTTTCCAGAAATTTCAATATGTTCTGGAAAATTTTGTTGATTTTTCCAAAATTTAAAGCAAAAAGAAGAGGTAGAAAGATATCCGTGTTAATTTCTTGAGAGAATCATCATCAATTTTGAAGTTAAAAAAGTCCATATGACTTCAAAAGTCAAAGTACAGCAAATGATCCATAGGTTTATACTAGTGTTCGTGCTATGATTTTTAATGTGACGAAATACATCACAGAACACTATTTTGAAATTCTATATTTTAGTGCCAAGAAAAGAAAAAAATGCAAATATATTCAGCAGTTATTTCTTGGGTTTAGTGTTCTATATAATATGGTCTGCTAAATGGGACTCAATGACGCAGGTCTTGTTCACGGGTGAGAAAGTAGCTAATAGAATGGGTAAGACGAGAAAGGATGCACAACAACAGGCTGCTGAGAATACCCTTCTTAGCTTGGCTGGTAAGAATTTAATTTGATCTATAAAATACATGATTATTAATGCTTTCCTTCGCTTATTTCATACCTTCACTGGACGAATCGGCGCTATATGAGGTCCAGATGATAAGTTATTCCTGTTCTCGTGTTATTACAGATGAATATGTAACATGCATCATCTCCCGGGCTGAAACTATAAACAAAGATCCTGATAACCACTCTGTTGAAATGGAAAATGAATTTCTATGGGAAACTGATTAAGATAAAGTTGTCGAGAACTCCTCTATATAACATTTCACTTGAATCTAGGTCGACAAGGCATGTTAACTGCGTATGAAACCTTAACAACGGTAGGGTCACTAGTAACAGGACAAACCCCAAAACCATAAACAGTCCAAATATAAGTCTGAGGATCAAAAACAGGGACAGTTGCAATACCAAATGATTTTCAGATAGAAGGGTTCCAAATAACAACAATACTTTTATTATAAGAAAACAAACATAGTAATCTATGACACGTACTAAGAAACACTATATTGTTTAAGCAAAGGAGACATAACAACAGATGGAGCGAACTCTTGTTGTTGTACCTATTGATAAACTGAGAGCTGTCGAGAAAAGACTTCCATGGTTGGAAACGGACCTTAATCGAATAAAGGTCGTTTCGAAACCATGGAAGTATTTTATCGAAATCATGATTCCATTTGGATGTCGAATGGTTGAATTAGTGAAAACTGAAAAGTTGTTATTGGAGAGGATGTGATTTTTGGATCTGGGTTGTATGGTGGTGTGTGTATTGGTGTTGACTTATTGAAATGTGGTATTGATTTTTTGCAAGTGAAATGTGGTTTTTATTAGCGTAGCATTATTTAGCCCATAGCCAATTTATTATTTGCTCATTATGGGCTTATAGCCCAGTCTGTCATCTGACTATAATTCGTGTAATTATTTTTGGTTAAAGGTGAATGAATCATGAGGAGGAATAATTAAAGTTTGGAAAATGAATTGTATGCCTAAAACTAAAGCCTAAATATAAGATGATTTGAGGACAAAACATTTCTTACATACAAAGGGACCAATCCCTACCTTCCATTCATTTTGATCTAAAGGCTGAGATTAAATTCATTATTTACACTACAGGGGTATAATTGTCAACTATATAAACACAAAATTAAAAAACTCTCTCATAAAAAACACACACAAAACCGTGTTTCTCTCATCCCCATTCAACATCAAGTTCCACCTTCCAATCATCTTATCAAACCCTAAATCTCAATTTTAATCAGTGATAATTATAAACTGAATTTCAGTTTCCCTCTAAAACAATACGACTTTTCACTGTTCCATCACTTCGCCACCATTCACTGTTCTTCCGTCGTTGACCATTTCGCCATCGTTCGTCGTTCGTCCGTCGTTGACCACTTCGCCACCGTTCGTCGTTCACTTTTATCAAGGTTTAACTCTTCTGTTTCAATTAAACCTTAATGTATTTTGTGATTATTGATGTGTAATTTGAATGTATTTTGTTGTGATAATTTTTCCTTAATTTTGAAGGTGTGATAAGTAGTGGTTTTGGAGTGTTTGGCTGACATAAGGTGTTTTTTGTTACCTCATAAGCATTAATGTGAAGTAAATGCACCTCCTAACTGCTTAATGATTTCTTTTCCAAACCTTAACTTTATAAAAAATAAATGAAGTTTTTGATTGTGACCTTAACTTAGTAATTTCTACAGTGATAATGGGGGTTGATGAATTAAATACTGACATGCCTAGCATTACTGTTTCTGAACACATGCTGTGAACATGGTGAAGCATCATCATCATGCCTAGCAATTTCATTTTCAGAATTGAGACTTGGATTATAGTAATTTTTATACCATCATCATCATGCTTTAGTTGATCTTGCAAGGCTTCTTCATTCTTGTGTTCATCAGACCTTCACATATTTGCAGGTTTTGTATCTTTGTCTAGTCTCTTTGAGGAATAAGTAACCTCATTTTGATGTGTACTGCCTGTGAATTAAGTGAAAACTTCGTTGTCTTTCTTTTTTTCTGGCTTTCTAACTGTATTTTTCATTACAGGATTTGCTTTTGTTTACTTTGAGGAGGAGCGTGATGCCGAAGATGCCATTAATGCACTTGACAATACCGCGTTTGGATATGACAGGCGCAGGCTCTCAGTTGAATGGGCTAGGGTATGTCGGGTCTTTGTGAACTATCTTTTTTATTGCTTTTATTTTTGGCAATTGCTGTATTTAATTTCTTATCGAGCTACTTTTATGAGTTTTATCACAATGTGACGTAGCTATTATAAATAGAAGTCGTAACAATAGATGGTGTTTGTCAGGGTGAACGCAATCGACACCGTGATGGATCCAAGTCTGTGTCAAATCAGAGGCCAACCAAGACATTGTTTGTAATAAACTTTGACCCGGTCGGACCGGTCCACACAAGTGTCCGTGATATTGAGAAGCACTTTGAGCCTTATGGGAAGATTCTTCATGTTCGTATCTGACGCAACTTTGCGTTTGTGCAGTTTGAAACACAAGAAGAAGCCACAAAAGCCTTGGAGTGTACACACATGAGGTCGGTGCCGATGCAGTAGCTCCTCTTTTTGTTTTCTCTTGTTTACTGTTCATAGTTCTGTATTATGACACTGCATAACGATTGTTGGACATTCTGTTTGCAGTAAGGTCTTGGATCGGGTGGTTTCAGTGGAATATGCTTTAAGGGATGATGGTGAGAGAGGAGACAGGTCGAGGAGCCCTAGGAGAGATTATGGCAGACGAGGTGAGAGTCCTATTAGAAGGTCACTTAGTCCTTATAGGAGAGGCAGACCAAGCCCAGACTATGGTCGTGCTCATAGCAGACCAAGTCCTGATTATGGTCATAGCAGACCAAGCCCTGATTATGGTCGTGCTCGTAGTCCTGTCTATGATACGTACAATGGACCCTCCTCACATGGGAGGCCTCAGAGCCTTGGATATGACAGATATCGCAGGTAATATGACATAAAGCCGGAGATATTCCAGATGAAAGTAATTCTGATGATGAATGAAAGCGAGGAGCTAACTGACGTAATGTGGTAATGTTCTATAATTACTTTGTATGTGGTCTCTTAGGTATTGCTGTGATTAGATAAATAGGTGAGTAAATTTTGCAGTTTGGTTGTGTAAAAGGCTTTAGACTAGTAACATGCAACACAACAACAGTTTCTTGTATGGCATCAGCCTTGGTATCTATATATGCTGTATAGACAGTTTCTATAGAAAGGTCTTGACACATGCTTATGGTTTTACCTTTTAAATAGACAAATATAAAACAGTAAAACCCTTAACTACAATCGATGTTAATACACACATTTGCTCATAATTAGCTTGAATATAACCTCATACATGATGTAATTACGTTGTATATAGTGTGTAATACTTTGTGATAGATCAGCAAACTCATAAGCGAAATTACCATCACTGCCACCAGAAGACGCAACTGCTTGAGATGGTTGTTGAATGTGTGAGTAAGTGACATACTGAGGCTACTGCTAATGTTGATGTTGACTAGATTGAACCTGAACAAGTTGAGGACCCGATGCACCAGAACTATTTGTTCTATACGCTGGTGACTCTGCGGGTTGGACAGTTCGGGGTGTGGTAAACAAACTAGAAGGAGTCAGTACTTGACTATTAGGAGGAGCAGATATAGCAGGCATGTAATACACAATTTTACGTTGGTCAAGAGCTGAAACCGGAACATGATGTTGGCTCTGGGGCGGGTATATTGGGTAGTACGAAGCCATGGGAACGGCCACAGATGGGTGGTGATGGATATATTGTGGTGGTGGAACAGCGGTATGAATAAACTGATGTTGCTGATGCACTTGAGGATGTTGTAGATCAGTTTGAGTAGTAGTAGTAACAGCAGCTGTACTAGTTGACATTGAATAAGCAGAATCATGAATTTGTTGCTGTTGCATCTGAATTCTAGTGTTTTGATCATTGGTAACTCCATTGTTGTTGTTATTAGAATACTGGGTTTGTGTAGCTGCATCTTGATATATAACAGACGGGTTTCGTCTTGATAACGGGTTCGTTAGACTACCATCACTGCAGTTCATGAGAATATACACTTCATTAGTCTAAACCTCTAAATCACACAATTTTCACTCACGCTTTTCAACATTCTGAAGTATTGGATCATCAAAGTGTTTATGTTATCTGTTTAATTTTCACTCACTGCAGTTCATGAGAATATTTTTTTATTCTAGCGGTATGTATTTTTGAAGAACAATAAAATAAAAGTGATGTACGAAAATAATGGAAAAAAAAATTATCTAATATCTTATTTTGTATCACAGGTGATACCTAATATCTTATTTTGTATCACAGGTGATACCTAATATTTAGTATGTATCACAGGTGATATCTAATATCTTATTTTGTATCACAGGTGATATCACATCTGATATCACATATCACCTGTGATATCACATGTGATATCACACGTGTTTATCTAATATCTTATTTTGTATCACATGTGATACCTAATATCTTATTTTGTATCACAGGTGATACCTAATATCTTATTTTGAATCACAGGTGATACCTAATATTTTGTATCACATGTGATACAGAATAACTTATTAGGTATCAACGATACAAAATAAGATATTAGGTATCACTTGTGATACATACAAAATATTAGGTATCACCTGTGATACAAAATAAGATATTAGGTATCACCTGTGATACATACCAAATATTAGGTATCACCTGTGATACAGAATAACTTATTAGGTATCAATGATACAAAATAAGATATTATGTATCACCTGTGATACATACCAAATATTAGGTATCACCTTGCAGGAGGTATGAATTACTATGAAGCTTTGCTTCATCGTTTTGGAGTTCTAGGGCTAGATGGCGGCCCAGGGGCTGGACTCACCAAAGTATCCATGACATATCCATTTTTTAATGAGACCTGAATTACTCGCTTGTAAGTTGTGGTTAATCAAAGTCTTTGTGTTGCTTTTATTTTTTTTTTATCAAAGTGTTTTTTTTCAATATCACTTGTGATATTCAACTTGTGATATTTAGAATATCACTTGTGATATTCTGAATATCACTTGTGATATTCTGAATATCGCTTGTTATTTTCTGAATATCTATCACTTGTGATTTTCTGAATATCACTGGTGATATTCTGAATATCACTTGTTATTTTCATGTTACAAAACATTAGTTGAAAATCACTTATAATATTCAGAAAATCACTTTATATTCAAAAAATCACTTGTGATATTCAGAATATCACTTGTGATTTCTGAATATCACTTATGGTATTCAGAATATCATTTGTGGTACTCAGAATATCACTTGTGATATTCTGAATAAAACAGAATATCACTTGTGATATTCAGAAAATCACAGAATATCACATGTGATATTCAGAAAATCACTTGTGATATTCAGAATATCATTTGTGATATTCAGAATATCGCTTGTGATAATATCATTTGTGATATTCAGAATATCGCTTGTGATATTCTGAATATCACAGAATATCACTTGTGATATTGAATATCACTTGTGATATTCAGGATATCGCTTGTGATAATATCACTTGTGATATTCTGAATATCACATAATATCACTTGTGATATTCTGAATATCACAGAATATCACTTGTGATATTCAAAAAATCACAGAATATCACATGTGATATTCAGAAAATCACTTGTGATATTTAGAATATCACTTGTGATATTCTGAATATCACATTCAGAATATCATTTGTGATATTCAGAATATCGCTTGTGATAATATCGCTTGTGATAATATCGGTTGTGATAATATCACTTGTGATATTCTGAATATCACATAATATCACTTGTGATATTCAGAAACGTATGAAAACGTCTGAAAACCCAACAAGGGCAGAGATGGTTGTGGTGAGTTAAACTGGTTGAGGATGGTAGAGGTCTGGGGTTCGAGCCTAGGCTCGCTCTGGGCTTCCCAACTTCCCAGTTTTTGTTTTTGCAATTTTTTTTCATAAAACTTATTAATAAGCTAAAAATGAGCAACTTTTGTGAAAACAAAATTTTTATAACTTGATAATTAAGGTGGAAAAGGCAAAATAAACAAACAGTTAACATATTAGGTATCACCTGTGATACAGAATAACTTATTAGGTATCACATGTGATACAAAATAAGATATTAGGTATCACCTGTGATACAAAATGAGATATTAGGTATCACCTGTGATACAAAATAAGATATTTGGTATCACCTGTGATACATACCAAATATTAGGTATCACCTGTGATACCTAATATCTTATTTTGTATCACAGGTGATACCTAATATTTGGTATGTATCACAGGTGATACATAATATTTGGTATGTATCACATGTGATACCTATTATCTTATTTTGTATCATAGGTGATACCTAATAAGTTATTCTGTATCGTGATTCATAATAAGTTATTATTTATCACAGGTGATACCTAAAGTGAATAATTCATTGGGTATAACAAACTAACCGTAGGTAGATCAAACTACCTAAAGTTGCATGCCAAGTCATTGTCAGAATACTAATCCAATCCCCACTGATATTTATTATTCCAACTATCTTAAATCTACCAGCTTATCAGACATTCAGTATACCAGTATAAAACTTTGCATTATGTTTTATTGAATTATTTGGTGTTCAAGTCACAGAGCAATTACAGAACCAACAAGGAACATTTTAATGTCTTCATTTACAGCCTAGAAAACAAAGGACAGTTCTTAAGACCATGATAAGGAGCTTCATTGTGCATCCCACAACCATATCAAATTAGGAGCGCATCGATGTTTCTTTTACCATTTGGACCTTTCGTGTACCATGATTTGACATAGTCACCATATACAACTTGATTATACCGAGGAGGTTTAAATGCTGGTGATACTGTTGTCGTTTTGGCAGGGTCATGGAATGTAGCAACTGAAAGCCTTGCTTTATTAGCATTTGTTATGGCCCGATGCACAGAACTCTTGTAAGTTCCATTTGTTATGATCTGCATACAGGAACCAAGTTAGATAAAAATGACTCAGAATTGCAACCAAGATCGTAATTTGGGACATAGACAATTACCAACTGGTTTAAGACGTCAAACGTTAATCACTTAAACAAAACCTATGAGCGTGTTAATCACTTAAACTAATACCTCTGTTTGGTCACCCAGAATGACTAGGATGGCATGAGATACAGGATCAACAGTAACCCATTGGTCATCCTTTAATATTTGAAGACCCGCAACATCGTCTTGGATGAGAAGGGTGATGAACCCCATGTCAGAGTGAGATTGCAAGCCAAGGGTAAGCTCAGGTTGTGGGCATGATGGGTAATAACTGATAGTGATGTTTTGGTAAAGTTCTCCCACGGCATCTTCAATAAAGGAAGATGATAATCCTAAGCTTGTAGAGATCAAGCAAAATAGTTTCTGAGCTAGGATCTTCATTTGATCACTGTACTCTGCAAATACTTCCCTGTTCATACATATTGACAATTTGACAACAAGTGTAAGTTCAAAATTAAGATAGTTGGCAAGTGATGGAATAGCTATGATGAGCTGTATAAGGTTACAATTACAACAAATTACAGTTATCAGAATGTTATTTTGGTTTTAAATGTTCATTGAAGTGGCGATTGTGTCAGGACCTTCTATGATGGGGGAAGTTGGACTACTTTACCCAATTTATCTACAGAGTAGTTTATAACAACACCCCAGCCACCATGTCCTTCAATTTACTTACTTTTGCAGTCAATTGACCAAGTCCTTCCACCACACGTGATACCGACTCTAGTAGTCTAGTGAGCTACTCAGACTTAGAGCTTGCTTTATTATTCCTACTCCAAAAATGAAGACGTGCAAGTGACTGATAAGACACCACCATTATTCAAAGCTACAAACTATACTAACAGTGGAGGTACGCCTATTTGTAATAGGGAATTTTAATCACCTAGAAACATTAGATCCCAATAAAAAGATTGCTTTGCTACTTTTCATAGAGCGCTCATCACAGGGTTTATATATCACATATAAGATGAATTCACTGTTCAAATGGTGTAACACGTACATGCTCTAATATAATGTAGATGACTCAGAACAGGTAATAGACTCAACCTCAGCACAGAAATTACCATAATGAGCCAAACCAACATAAGAGAAATAATCTGTAGTGCATAGCCCATTGAAAGGAGTCCAAATAGTCCAAACACCCATAGAAGCAAACCAGCAGGGTATTCACATGAAGCAGACTAAAAAAAATAACTAAGGTACCAGGTTCTACATCTACACCAAAGATACCATACGAAAACTTAAAGTTGTTCATGCTTTCTCGTGTAGTGCATAGTGAGCTATAGTTCATCCAAACACCCATGATATCAGGCCAACGCAGGCAAATAACACAGAACAAAGAGGCAGGTTTAACTAAAGTACATGGCACTACATCTACACCATCAATACCATAGTAAGACTTACCTATGTTTATGCTATTACCTGTAGTGCATAGCCCATAGTAATTAATCCAAGAGACCCAGAGCATAATCATGGCCATATTACCAAAAGAACAATCAGGATTACAGGTCGAACATTCAGTTCCCAAGCAATACCAACAAATCCAAGAGAAGCAAATATCATATGGAGTCATAAAACACACCATTAGAGTTTAATTTACCACCCTCCTTCCTGATCTCCTTCAAAGGAAAATTCCAAATGGCAGTAGCTTTCTCAACAATCCACCCACAAAAACTTCTGGAATAGCGATGTCAACCTGTACAGCAATATTACAAGATTATGTATTATATGCAGAATCGCAGAGCAGAAAACTTGATTTTGGGCCATGAGAAACAAAATGGATAGACTTCCTTACCTGTGTAAATGAGGTATGAGCAAATGCTGCTACCTCATCCATATACGCACTGAACAAGAGAAAAGATGCAAGTGCAGCAGATCCAATGGCAAACCCTTTGGTGGTTGCTTTTGTGGTGTTCCCAGCTGCATCCAAAACATCAGTAATCTCCCGAACACTTTCAGGCTGCATATATTATTCACAAGTGATAGTGATATTACTTGTGATATTCAGAATATCACTTGTGATATTCAGAATATCACTTGTGATAATGGGTAATGTTTGATAGAGTTTTGACTTTTAGAAGACTTGGTTAGTATAGAGGTGATGTCAGTTCAGTGGCAATGAGGGACTTTCGTTGAAGGGAATTGTTATTTATTCAGACCTTTTTGTTTAGCAGCCATTACATGGTTAATAATTGATACCGGAGATAGTCCCTAATCTTTTAAAGCAAATCTATCTAATCTTTTATTAAATTTCCGTATTTCTCAAGTTTAAAAGCTTTGTTAGTACTTAGTACAATATATAGACCTTTATAATAGTTTTATTGCTCAGTATCATCCAATCGAGCAGATATGTCATTGTTGAGCCAGACTTACAAAATTGGATTTATTTTTATTTGTTACCAGATTAAGTACTCTCGGTGGATGAGATTTACTAATAAACTGAGTTTGGTACTTATGGTGCGGGGTTCCACATTGTTGAGCCATCTCCTCACACAATCCCAAACACTCTTCCGCACACCCATTCTGTCCATACCCTTTCGGCTTATGTGACATGTGATATGTGATATCACATGTGATATCACCGGTGATATCACGATATCACATGTGATATCACCGGTGATATCACCTGTGATATCACCTGTGATATCACAGGTGATATGTGATATATAAAAGCATTTTATTGCATCTCACATTGATGATCAGAAACTGCTTATTATAACTCAAAATAAGCAAACTCCTAAATAACCTACTGAAAACATAAATATCTATTTAAACATCATGCTAGCACCACATATCCAACGATCTACCTACAATCGCTATTTAAGCGCATTGAAATTAGCAGCTTAATTTAAGCAGATAAACAATCGTCTACCTAGAATCGCTATTTAATTTCATAATTCTCAAATAAGCACGCAGCTTCCTATTTTACCTCAAATAAGCAATCTAACAACTTCCTAAAAAGCCTTTGTGCATAAGCAAGCCCTGATTTAGGTCAACTCGGCCAAAATCGCTACGAAAACACCAATATCTATTCAAATCACACAATCCACATCATCCTAACAATACATAACTTGTGAATGAAATCGAAAGAAAAAGCAAAAATTAAAAAAAAAAAAAAAAAAAAAAAAAAAAAAAAAAAAAAAAAAACTTATAAGCATAAACAGCACCTTCAATCGGAGGTGTTTCCTTCATCCTTTTCGCCGGAGATTTCATTTTTTCCGTTGAATTGATGAATTGATGAAATCGGATTGTAATTCCATTTTTTCCGATGAAATTGATGAATTGATGAAATCGGATTGTAATTCCATTTTTTCCGATGATCGATTTTTTTTTTGTTGAGTAGTGTGTGTTTTTAGTGTGTGTTAGGTGAGAACAATTATGAATCCTAGTGAGCTGTTGGTGGGATGTGTTTTGCTGTAATTTTACTAATTTTCCCCTCCGTGTATTTTTTTAAGTAGCAAGTAGATGATCTCAGCCATTGATCAAATCTAAATCAATGGTTGGGATTTGTCCCTTGGTATGTGATGGTACTAAAACCTAAATTTAGACCAAAAGATGTGATTGGTTCATTTAAAAAATTAGAAAAATGATAACTAGACCTAATAAGTATGCCTAAAAAGAAACCTATAGTAATTACCAAAATAGTATTTCAAAAAAAACATGGTTCATTTAATAGTCGCTCTCAACACCTCTTTCCCATTTTGGTCATGTTCGACTGCTCAACCG